>CM060471.1:3627847-4227847 GCA_030544235.1 Lepturacanthus savala
ACTGAAAGGAATTTAAAGAGGCAACCTGAACTAGAGTAACCTCTGTAGCTGAAGTCAGAAACACAGCTACAGGCTTGTTTCAGCTAATGTGTTCAACAATGAAAACAATGTCATTAATGGCTACAGGAAATCTTTAATGTGTTTGAGATGTCTTTCACGGGAGAATTCAGGAATTATATCTGGTGAATTTGTTTTGGTTAGATTACTGTCAAAGAGCTGCCGGTTTATTTGGAAACATTGAGTACATGGGGCTCAGCCAGTACATGGGGCTCCTGTCCTAAAGGGGGTACTGAGTCATAAAAGGTTGAAGTTTAATATTTAAGTTGCACATGCTGAGCAGGAGGCCGTCCTCTTCTTGGCAAATTCAGAGTGTGTGCACAGACTTTAGAAGATGTCAGACCAACATCAAAGCTTCTTCCTGTTTTTTGGGGGTTGCCAACACAAAAGACATCACCGTAACCAACGTGGAAAAGTTGCTACTACCTCTACTTTGACTACAACTAGGGATGTCCCGATCCAGCTTTTTGCACTTCCGATCCGATACAGATATTGTATTTCCCTTCCGAGCTGATACCGATACTGGTGGCCGATACCGAAATAGTCTATTAACTCAGCATCAGTACTCTGCTCTTGAACAGGTGTAAACCAAGGCTTTAAAAAACAGTACAAATTATATTGTTAACCATTTAAAAACAAAAATGCCCTCTACTCCCCAATCTCCTCCACACTTTTTGCTCCATCTCTATCTACACACTGCCTTCAACTGTTTGCCCTGACTGCAGTCCGAGCACTCGGGGGTGCGCAAGCTAAAAAATGTAATGGCGGTCTGGAGTGTTTTTAATAAAGTTTTTTCAAAGTGGGATTTTCCGACAGAATAAAGAGTCTAAATAAACGTTTTGTCACATTGAATGGATATTCAACATCCTGTTGTAATCTTCTCTCTGTTTAGACATGCTGGTTTAACACTTTTTATTTATTTTTTTTGGTGCGTCGTTTTTCCTGCATCAGGTGACACACAGTAGAGTCTCATCACCGGAGTCGCGCTCACATTTCCGCAGATTTGCGGAGATGCGTTCCGTTAAAAAAGGAGAAGAAGTCAACATCCCATGTAAAATAAAGAAAACGATGTACTAAAGTCACATTAGTTACATTATCCGAGTGCTGGAACAATTCCAGTGTGCTCGTTTCAGTGTAATCTACGCTGTTTCGGTGTCTGTCTGTGCCGTTTGCCATGGAGCGACAAGTCTGAGCACGTCTCTGGTTGCTATGCAACGCTAGGCGAGCCGAGCTAAACAAATGTGGGGAGACGCTAATGCTGGTGTGCTGGAAAATGCGGACCGGATTTTAGCGAAACCACAGCAAAAAAACTGGAATGGATTATCTGAATAGGTGCGCTGGAAAACCCAGACTTTTTTAACGGATCGGATTTTTTCCCGTGCCGCTGCGCCGATACCGATACGCATATTTTTTGCCAATATCGGTGGCCGATCCGATGCCGATATTGGATCGGGACAAGCCTAACTACAACAAGGAAATATCACCTTGCAAAGGATTTATGTTAACCCTGTATTACATAGTGTTGACATATAGTAATTACTTTATCGTAATTTTTGTAAAAAGCTGTGATATAAAATCTATGTTTTTACAGTTGGGTGTGAAAAGGGGGCTTTTATTTTGTAAGGACATACAATTTATGAGGTCAAATGCCCAGGATATCCTGTTTACTCATGGACATGTAACATGTGAACCTCATTGTCTCATAACTGAAGGTTGTCTTTTATTCAGAATTTGGGAGAATTACCACCAAATTATATATATATATATATATATATATATATATATATATATATATATATATATATATATATATATATATATATATATATATATATATATATATATATATATATATATATATATATATATATATATATATATATATATATATATATATAAGTTTTGTTTTCTAATATACTAAACTAGAATTTACAATTTTACAACATTGTCTAATATTTCTTTAATATATCTATTATTTGGGCCATTTTAAGTAATAAAAACATTCAAAACATTTTTACCACGTCTAAGTAGTAGTTCATGCAATAAAGGGTTAACAGTGCAGGCTATTGTAAGTTAAATACTGAAATTCAAGAAAGGCTAAACAATTACCATTTTCTTTAGGGCTGCACCCCAATAGTTGACCGTTTAGAAGAGTCTTAAGCTGCCTTCACACCATGCTTTGGTGGAAAACAGGTCCTTCTGCTCATTTGAATTTGGGGTAATTTGTTTTGGCTGCAGCGGTGCAGACCGAGCAAAATGCCAAAAATCAAACAAAAACACAGGAGCCTTACGGCAACAAGTTAAAATAGAATCGACTTTTGCAAAAATTATTGTATAGCATTGTGTATATTATTTGTAAAGGGACCATAAACAATAAAAAACAGAAATGTTCCCATTTGATGCATTGTACCAGTTAGCTCAGAGCTCATTTACATCTGCAGTCCCTTTGCCAGGTCACGAGTCAAACATTTGTTAAAAAGACATCACAGAGAAATAACAGTACAACTTTGGTAAAACACCATAGAAAAATGGCACTAAGATAATACACAAACTGTACAGTTAAGCCACCCAACGCATATATACACAAACATGGTCCCACAGTCATATTAAAATAAATTTAAAAAAAAAATCAGATCAGTGATTACAGATTGAGTGTCTTTCAGTAGATTTTTGAGTTTGTTCTTAAAGCTTCTGATAGAATCCCAGGTCCTAATGCTATGCTACAGAAAGCAGACTGACCACAAGCCAAGTGACGAAAGAGCACACAACAGTCTCTTATGATGATATTCTAGTGGATTTTATACACCACTGAGGACATGCAATGACGGAGGAGACGGATCATTTAAAGCCTTGAACAAAAGACAAAAACTAGCAAACAATTTAACACTGTCAAAGCTAAGCAAAAGATCTGCAAAATCCTTCAGTGGTGAAACTGCATGGATGCCAGGGTTTTTAAGGTTTGTTTATACAGATTCCGATGGTTAGACAGTTTTTTCTCCAGCTTGACCCCAACAAGTGATACAATACAACAAGTGAGAAAGGATCATAGCTGCATGAATATCTTTGCAGCATCTGTTGAAAGACAGCCTCTAATATGTCTGAAATTTATTAGACTGTACCTGATGGTTTCGGTCATTATTTTCACGCGTGACTTAATTTTTAGGTTTGAATCGATTATTAGGCCGAGATATTTAAACTCCCCCACAATTTCAATCTTGATGATCTATCAATTTTCAATCTTCATGAGATACGAGGAGTCATATCACACCTATGGTGTGTAATATGAAATATAAACATGGTACTCATTGTTTAATTATTACTATTATTATACTACTATTATTATAGTCTTCCCTATCCAAGGGCTTTTATAAAAAGTTCAAGTAAAGTAAGTAAACTAAGGACATGGTCATTAATATTGTCAGCCTGATATGTATATTTTAAAGTTTCCTTATTTGAGAGAATCAGGGACTGAAGGTATTTAAAAGCAGAGTCGGGTTACTGTGGCTCAGCCTGTGAGCTGCTGTGTGTGAATGAAAACAAACTCAGTAGAGTGAGATTTCACTCTCAGTGACATGAGTTTCATCAGCCAACTACAGCGAGAAAACACCTCTGAGCTCTTGAATCTGTATGTAAGTGGAGGTAGTTCCCGTCAAACCCTTAACCCGTCGGCTTAAATGGAAATCAGCGCTAAGCTGCAATACACGTCCTGCTTTCCCCATGAGTCTGGCAGGAACAATCAATATCGACAATCTACACACACACATCTATTTGCCTCAACCGGATTCTGTCATCAGCTGACACTTTTAGAGATGTTCCATCAAAATGTGGTCAATTAAACGTGGGACTCTACTGAGATATTAAAAACATGCAAACTGCAGTAAAACACTAAATACTATTAAACAATGCAAAAGGCAACTGTTAAACCCAGAAAATGCAGAAATATATAATAATCAACAATAAAGCTCAGAAAATATACTGACAGAAGATTTGGAACTGTTAGTTTCATATCTTCATTTATTTTCATGTATTTGCACACTACTAATAAATATAATAAATAAATAAAATGATTTTATCCATTCCATGACTAGACAAGTTAGCATTACAAATCAAAGCTAAAATGACAGAAAATTATCCTGCACAGAGAACACAGAGAACATCCATCCTAGAAAATGCCACAACTAATGTTAACTCCCTCTCCACTTGTGTCTGGAAGTACTCTTGGAAATGTAACGCTGAAATAACTAAACAGTAAATGATTTCTGGAAAGTCCTGAACACCACAGATTGACGATTCACAAACGTGTCTTTGATCGGTGATACTCAGGACTTTCCAGTTTAAGACAGGGAGGGGTGTGCAAAATACTTCACTTGAAGCCAGGAATCCGATTGCTTCATTTGTAGTCTGAACATTGGTCTGAGGGCATGAATCTGGCTGGTTGCAACTGAGGAATTACAGGAGGAGGAGCGGTTTGGCTCTATTGGTAATAAACAACGCAGAAAGACAGGAAAACACGAGAAACAGCTACTTCCCTCTTCCGCATACTGAAGGTTTGTACACTGTACTGTTAGGATATAATTAGAACACACGTGAACACACACAAACACACACACAGCTTTTTAAACAATGTGCTATTTTAAAGGGCCAATGATGGGTCATGGTTTTAGTGTGGGTTCCCTTTAGGCCTGAACGGTCTATCCTTTTAGATGAAAACCAATGCAACCTTGATATTTTCCTAACCCAGGTTTTGTTTTGGTCAACTATTTTACACATGCATGATATGTATATCTCCCTGACCTTCAGTACTTTAATTTAAGACTTTTTTTCCTTTACGTTACCTTAAGACATAAATGTCTCTTTTAGTTCTTAGCACTCGATGTAGCTAATGTACAACATGTTTCTTGCCTTGTCAAATACAACAATATTTTCAACCAATTCTTGATTTTAGTTTTCTTTCTTGATTTGGGTTATAGTATTTGGGTCAGTGACAAAATGTCATGTGGTGTGAGCCTACAAACCTGCTACCAGACAGTTTAACTCTCTTATAAGGGTTTTAAAAAAATAAAAACACATGCTATCAACAACTTTTATATGCTCTGTGAATTATATATTTAAATTTGGTCATTCTTTTTCGGTTACACCTTACCTTTGATATTTTGTGTCAAAAGAAAAAAAAATGCACATTTGCATTTTGCATCATGCATTTTTGTCAAAAATAAATAAAAAAATTGAATTTTAAATAAGAAGAAATCAACATGATCCCACAATGTCGGTTTTGAGAGACCTGATGAATGCTTCCTAAAACTGGACTTTAAAAAATGTTTTCCCATCTTGCCAAATATTTGTCACTGACCCATTTATTGTTTTAAATGATATGATGTAATATTCTGTGATGCTTGTAAACGTTGATGTCAAACTTGCTTTGTAGAAAATCTTGAATGAAATCACAATATCTGCCAGAAAAGCTAAAATTTCACAATTTTTCTTCAAATTGCACAGCTCTAGTTCCTTTTACCTTGTATTTTAACACTAAACTCCTCCCACTTTGTTACACTCCAATCACATAGGGACATTTTATTTTAACGCCTCTTGTAACTCTTAAAACCTGGAAAATAAGTCACAAAACTTCCACTTCACTGGTCTCCACCACAGCCTTTGTAATTATAATGTAGTTAAGGCAGTGGAAAAGTGGTTTTAAAATCTACTAGTAGCTTTTATCCTGGCTAACACCAGACCTCATAACAATGTACATTGATACTGGGTCTGGGAACCATCCGTTCATTTGTATTTGTATAAAAATTGAAGCAGCTCATCCATAAATGAAAAGTGATGCTCATGAACTTACATATTCTTTGACATTTTTGGTCTTGACAGCTTTGTATGAGTAGTATGCAGGGTACAGGGTCCCGAACAGCAGCCTGCAGGGAGACAGGACACAGCATTGATGAGCTGCTCAATATGGTCACGTCGTTAACACACACAAATAGACATTTACCAACATTTACACACCTAGAAACAAAAACACAAATGAAATGTTGCCATGGTGACAGCAAAATAGTCCGTAGTAGTGTTTCTCAAAGTATTAGGATGCATTTTGAAGTACTGAATTGGAAAAAGTATGATGGAAAAGTCAAACCTTCCTTAAAAACAAAAAATGTTTACAATTGCTTGAGGTGTTTGCCTTTTTTCAAATGGCACATTTAATGAGCTGAATGGAAACAGCTGTGTTGAATAGGTGAAATATATTCTGGTGAACTTTGAAGTCATATAATGTAGCGGATATTCCCATAGTAAAAAAACTGAACGCCAAACACCATACAGATATTAATTACAAATATAAATATTAGGGATGGGATGTTAACGCTTTAGTTACGATTAATTCATTACAACAAAAATTCATTAAAAGCATTAAAAAATATTAAGACATTGCATGCCAAACAATGCGGAATATTTCTCAGTCACCATGTTGTCATTTACACTAGTTAAAGTGACGCACACAACAATGAAAGCACTCTGCTGGATGGAAAAATGAGGTTTAAAAAAAGACGACCTGATGGAAGTGTTGGCGACAGCGGCGTTCATTGAAAACTGCAGAAAAGAGTTTGCATATCACAGAAGCACCAACTCTACAATGCCATTTAAATGCAAAACGCTCACAGCAAGCACAGAAACTATGGAGGTGTTGGTGGTTCTGGTTCAAAGAAGCAACCCAAACCTGAAGGAATGACTGGCTTCATCACCAAGAAAATGAGTAAGTCATCCAGAACACTGAGCAATTTCTCAGGACTGTAGACCACTATCGGTAGTTAAAGGTAAGGGTTCAGTAAAAATTAATGTTTGCTTTTGGGGCAAACATTGTCATGCAATAATTACTTAAAACACCTGGAATTACTTAAAAGTCCAATCCCTAATTAATATATGAAGAATTTACATAAATATCTCTACTGAGAATTAAAAAATGTGCAGACTTTGCAGTAAAATATATATTAATTTATCTATAAAAAACAACTTTTAAACAAAGTACAACATAAAAATTTCAAAGAATCAAAGAAGGCAGCACTTAAGTTAAACCCTCTGTTTTCAATTTAATATCGAAAACTATAACTTTCCAGAAATATCAACAATAAAGCTCTGAAAATATATTGGAAGATGAATTGAAACCGTTAGTTTCCTGTCTTTATTCATTTATAACTACTAATATATATAGTAATTAAAAATATTTTACCCATTTTAAGACTAAACAACATTACAATTCAAAGATAAAATGGCAAGACATTATCCTGTAATCACTCCCCCAGACCCAGTCGAGAGCAAAAAATCCTGCCAAATAACTGTGAAAAATAGCGTGCAATGATTTGTTGGTCGTACCGCCCAGCTCTACATACCAGTCAGGGAGACATTACAGTATAATCCTCATGAGCAAACTCATACCAAATAGTGATTTTCCTGTTAAAAACCATCATGTGTTCCTGCAGGACAGCTTGGGGACTTATTTCTCCCCTGCTATGATGGGGTGTTGGGTCCTGACCCAGACTCTGGAAACCACTGGAACAACAAGACAGTGACTCAAAGTTTCCTCTGGAATCTTCAGCAGCAGCAGCGGTGGTTGAAGCCTAATGTGGGGTTTTCTTCCATGTTTGGTCCAGCGCAGGTTTCAACACCCCATCAATGTTCTGCACTCGTCTTCTTGTGCTCGCAAGTGAGGCGATCCAGAAAAACTATAAACACGTTTGCTTTCTGGCATAGTCGGATGACACGTCGTAGAAAGTAAGACGTGTTCCAGCGTCGCGTGACTCTTTAAAGCAACATTGGTAGAGTTTTGTGGCCGCTTAGGAGCAACAAAACAAGTTGAAGACATAACATTTGACATTTCATCACCTTATTAAGTTGTTAAAGCTGACATGATAGCAGAGTTAGAGTCACAAGTCTCAAAATGATCCAGAGTCTTTAGTGCGGGGCGGTGACATAGAGCGACACAGAAGTTACAAGTTATAGGAGAAGGAAGAAAGGGGGACAGAACAATTTCCAAGAATGTGTGTTCTTAACTAAAAATGCTAAGTGATGTAGGTTTGTTCTTGCCACTGACTTGACTGATCGTCTGAATATCTGCCTCTGTTGCTGCTAAATGCTCCATTATGTCCACCAGCTAGTCTATAAGTCTAACTGTCTGTGTGTGTGTGTCACAGAGAGGGAAAAGAGAGTGCAGGATACTTCTTTCCTCCAGACTATGGCTGCATCAGAAACCGTCTACTTAACACGTACGTAGTCCTCAAAAATGATGAATCCACTATATAGAACGTCTGAATACCTTGGACAGCTTTAATCAGTACATGAACGGTACCTGGATGGTTTACTACATCAGGTCATAATATATGCAAGCAAACTACACTACATATCCCAGAAGTCACCAGGAGGTGAATAACTACAGTAGAAGAAGAACCTTCCCCTATTTTTCCCCAAACTTTATTGAATAATACAATAATTAGAAATTCACCTAAGAATCTCTACTGTGCATTCTTACATAAACTTGAGCAAGGCAAAAGGAAGAATACATTTGAAACTATCATCTCAGAAAATAAATGTCTGTGTATATTATATTACACATAACTGAACTTCCATTCAGTTAAGCAGTAACCATTGTGCACGTTATTGCAAAGTTTCTGTTTTGGACCATATTTTTCAGCTAAGAGTAATAGGAATAAAATATTTTAATTTTGTTTTAAAAACATGTTATTGAAGGACTTTGATTTTTCCATTTACATGCATGTATATTATATTTTCCCATAATCATGATAACATTGATCAAAACAGATATGTCTTTAGTGATGACTTTCTTGTATATTAGGGTTTGATTCATATCTAAAAGGTATAATATTATCTATTGTAACTTAACCAATTATACAAGTTCTGCCAAAATTGAGTTGTGACTCCACATCAGAAGAACTTTTCCTGGTGATGCTGTAGTTCATCCTTTATACATCAGGGTTCTAAGGACGGCCAAGATGGCTGCTGTAGTACGTCAGAACTGTGCCTTCTACTGGTTAACGTCCTACATAGAAGCTACTACTGTGGTGTTGGAGTAATAGCTACTGGTTAGTAGACAGTGATGCTAACTACTAGTAGCTGCTAGCTAATAGACAGTAATGCTAATTAGTAGTAGCTACTGGTTAGTAGACAGGGATACTAACTAGTAGTAGCTACTGGTTAGTAGGCAGTGATGCTAACTAGTAGTAGCTACTGGTTAGTAGGTAGTGATACTAACTAGTAGTAGCTACTAGCTAATAGACAGTAATGCTAATTAGTAGTAGCTACTGGTTAGTAGACAGGGATACTAACTAGTAGTAGCTACTGGTTAGTAAGCAGTGATGCTAACTAGGAGTAGCTACTGGTTAGTAGGCAGTGATACTAACTAGTAGTAGCTACTGGTTAGTAGGCAGTGATGCTAAGGTTTCAAATGCAGCTCCTGTCTCATCAGAGACATCAGAGTGCTCCTCCACCCCTGCAGCAGTGTGTCCATGGGCATGATCTCACTGGGAACGGTCATATTAGCAGCCTGGACTGGCAGAGTGTGGTGCTGCTGAATTTAAACTGACCCAGTATTTAAGCTGGCATCAGGGGAACCATGAGGAGGAGGAGGAGGAGGAGGAGGGGAAAATCCTGGTTGCTACTGAAATGTTTAGACACGGCAAGCTGCCACGTGAGGGAAGAACTTCATCACACTCAGACTGACGAAACAAACTGACGTGTCCTTTTCACACCACTGTGCCACTTCCATTATGACACAGTGACCATCTCAAAACACAGAAAGATCCTGCGGTACATTTATTTCAGCCTGACCAACATATGGTTCAGATTTCATCTCCCAAACCCCATGATATACAGAGCACTTGGTATGGATGCACTGATACTCTGCACGGTAGGGATAAGTGAATAGGTCTGCAAATCTAATATAAGACACTTAAGCCTGTACAGAATCAGCACGGGATCATTTTCACTAAAGTCAAATCATAAAAGTCTGGAAGCTGGAGAATTCCACAACAACATAACAGCCTGCAAACACACTCAGACGTTCTGTATATAGTCTTGCATACAGACATACTCCCTCTGACCAGAGTCCCTTCAGCAGCAACAGGAGAGCTGCCAACAACCACAGCAGTTTATATTCCTGCTGTTGCTATAGAAACGGCACGGCTGCCAAAGCTCCCATACTCTCCCCTTCGTGTCTGCGTCTCTCCAGCACACTGTAATTTCAAATCAAGCTGATTTATTTGCATAAAAGGCAGAGAACAATACTACTGAACCATTCAGACAAAAGTGAACGTTTGGTAAAGGGATCCCTCTCCTCTCTTACTGGTATGTGGGCGTATTGTGGAGAAAACCGGTTACACAACATCCCATCCTCTTTGTCTGGGCGCACAGGAACAGCAGCCTGGGTGGAAGCTGAGGCGTTGTCGTAGAAGCATAAATCAGGACAGTCTCTCTTAACGTTTACATAGCCTGGTCTGTCAGTGACGCGGTTGTGCTGTAGCGTAGAACGAGTACACAGACACTGTTATTTGGAGGCTTAGTGTTTGATTAGCAGATCTTAGTCATGCTAATGAAAGGCCACTGCTGATGCTGTGATAATAGTAGGCATTTGTGTCTCAATTGCTTCCAATTAGCTGGAGACTGGAGCGAGAGTCTCATTGCAGACCTCCTGCACACACACACAGAGCTGGACCCATGAGGGAATTGAAGAGTAATAAGCGAGAGAGGGTAACAAGTTCAACAACAGTAAGCTTACATGTAACCACCATCAATTATGTAGTCTGCTTTGATGCAAAATGCTTTATTCAACAACATGACTAGACTGTGAAGTGTGAGTTTTATCTGCCCTGCAATGAGCTGCTGCCTGGTTTAGACTGACGTTAGAGGCAGGCTGAACCTGACAGGTTAAAGGGTCACCTCTTGTGGAAAGAGCAAATGACCTCATTTGCTAATTGCTTAGCTCACGTGACCACTGGAGCTGTATGGTTGGAGCTGAGGAACACAGGGTTAATAATTAATGTAAATGTTAATTAATGTTGTGACAGTTTGACCATCACAAGAGCCACCAGAGACTTTTATGGTGTTTTTCATCCTTGTAGCTGCTTTGGCGGCCTTCTTGCATGCCGATAGCAGCTACCCCTGACCCAGACCAAAAACTTGGACCTGCAGAGATCCTGTGCTGTGGGCCCCTTCTGAACCAGGATTGGAGTTGTGAAAGTGGAGCCCGTCAAACTGCAGGTTACATTCACCTACACTCAAACAGTGCGAGATAGGACCATGCTCAAACAATACTTAGGTTTGTTGTATGGCTGGGAAAAGGATGGATGACTGTAACACTACAGCTACATCATCTATATGAGTCTACAGATGTTAATACTGTATTAAGATTAGCTAGAAATATTGTTCCAAATATTAATCATGTGCTAAATGAAGAAGGTGTACTACTACTCTCTGGAAGGACATTCATTCCCAACCTTCAAGAAGGTAAAACTAAAGAAGTTTTTCATTCATCAGTCAATCCTGAGGCTTAATCATGAACATGGCAATAATCAGTGGAACAGTGATCTAGGTGCTTTCTGTATGTCTTTTGTCTCTTGCGGTCCACATGAAAAATGAGTTATGCCTCGATTCCAACAGGCATAGCTGCGTCACGTTCTGGCTGCCCTGTGGTTTTATTCCGTCCTCTGCACATAGTCATATGCCCAAAGGTCATACCCCATTGGGAACATTTTCCAAAGAGGAGCGCTGGCTGCACATGATCACACAAGAAAATGTGAGATGATATCATGCCTTCATTGCTGCAGATGGGCCCCACAGCAGAAGGAGGGATGGTGTCCTGAGACCAAGTTGTATCAGTAGCTGAGTCGAGTCTGTCACATGAAGAAAAAGGCAAGTGCTGAAAGACAACTGATAGAAGACCCAGCAGAGATACCTTTAAGGAGGAGACGAAGAGGATGCAAGGAGGAAGGAGATCTGTCAAACAAAAGGGTCCAGACCACAATCTGCCACAGACCTTTCCCTGGCAAAGATGCTGATGTCCTGGAGGCCTATGTCCACCTTTAGCCCATTACTCCCCAATTTGAAGGCCAAGGTAGACAAGAACAATGAACGCAAGAGTTAATCATGACCATGAAAATACCAAGGTCAAACGTTTTGTACCTGGAAATCTAGTTTCGACAAAAAGCTGTGGATATAATCCCAAATGGATCCCCGGGACAATTGAGAGCTGTGCCGTCATACACCGCTCTCAATGGAAACGGAGAGAGATTGAAGAGACATGTTGATCAAATCAGGAGGCGGGAGTGGGAATAAGTGGGATTCCTGGTATAGATCTCAGTAGACCCAAAGTTGTGAGTACACCACCCCCCTGTGTTGGAATAAGGCCCGATGTGAACCTCGCAGCCCTGAATCCTGGAAACCCAGCTTCACAGCTTTAGCAGTTTCATATTTAGACATTTACCTGGAGAAAAAAAAATAAAAAAAACACCACACAACCTGTTTGTCTTCTTTGAATTACTTCTTCTGATTGTAAATGGTACACATACATTCAGAGTGCACATTAAGCACTGTTTTGGCCAACTCATGTAATTAAATTTATTTGATTATAGCTGAGTGATTGATATTATTAAGACATATTTACAGTAGTCATGTCATTTAAATCACAGCTCTTGTGACTGCTCCCACAGCAACTATATAAACTGATAAAATGTTCAGTCACGTGGCATAGACCGTCACTGGTGAGACACCACTACTAGTACAACACAACATCACTGAACAAAAGCCACCTCTAGTAGCACAGTAAAGCTGAATTTTTATTATGTAGGCCTCTACCAAAGCACAACTTCACATATGGCTAGCACGTTAGGAATAGGGGTGGTGAAAACCAGTGTTGGGGGTAACGAGTTACAAAGTAACGGATTACGGTAATGTTATTACCATCACGGGTAACGAAGTGTAGTAACGTGTTACACTCAAAATATCAGTAACTACTTTACTAAACTTTAGGAACGTGCTTTCCTGCATTACCCAAACCACTCTTGTCTAAAAAGTTCTAATATGTTTTAGTGATGCATGCATCCTGTCCGTCGTTGGACCTGCCTGTGTGCTTGTCTGGGCACCGTTGCCACAGCAACCGGATTTGAGTGCATTGAGTGACGTAGTTGCTGGTGTGTAGGAAAGAGAGGGAGAATGGAGGACACAGAGGTGGAGGCAGGGGGATTCAGCCAGTGGCGATACTTGCACTATTTTGACTTTATTGCTAGAAAGGACAAAAATATTTGAGTGAAATGCACTCTATGTCCAGGTGAGCGGTATCTTTCAACTGCTGCCAACTCAATGAGCAACCTGATGAAACATTTGACTGCCCAGCACCGCACTACAGAACTTGTGGCGAAAGATTCTACTAGCCAGTCTGTTAAAGAAGACGAACTGAACCCACCTAAACAAACAAAGCTTTAACTGATACTAGAAAATAAAGCAATGAAAAGGCTATGATATTTGTCCATGTATCCATGCGGTAACTTTTAACATTTGCTTAAAAAAACTGGAAAGTAAAGTAACTAGTAGTGAAGTTACTTTTCAAATGCAGTAACTAGTAAAGTAACGTAGTTACAAATTTCACAAGTAACTAGTAACTTGTAACTAGTTACTTTTTTTTTGTAACTATCCCAACACTAGTGAAAACAAAATGATTATTATCGCGATTATGTTATGGACGAGTACGACTCAATTGTGAAAATGATCATTGCTGTTTCCATCCAGAGTAGCATGGGTGTAAAAAAAAAAAAACATTCCGTATCTCTGCATCCATAGTAGTGAAACTTCGTTTAGCTGCTGCTTTATTCCTCACAGGCTACTGTGGCTGTAGTCAATGCTAAACCAACGAACTTAGTAAAAAAAAGAAGTTGTGAGTGCTGTCGTCTTTTCTTCTTTCAGAGGAGAACTCACTACACACAAGGTGCAGTATCTTACATAGATGCGTTAACAGACCCTCAGGAAATCCCAGCACTATTAATCTAGGCCTAAACTCATTTATTTTATATTCAAGTGTTCTTGTTAATTTGCACACATAAATTATTGAACATCTGACATTGTCTCTTCCCTCACCAAAAACATTTTCTGTGGGAAACCCTGAAAAGCCATATCTTATATTATTGCCAAAGACATGTGGCTATGTTGTCAAATGGAAAATCAATTATCAGTGATCGTGAAGCAAGAATCATTAATTGCGAAAATCACTTAGTAATTGAATCAGGACCTCGATAATCAAATCTGGAAACTGGACAGATCAACCATCCCTAGTTATGAAGCAATTTAGACGCACAATCAATCTTTATGTGTTTAAGTTTTGAGTGTAGATGTGTGATAGTGTGACATAACGGCAGGGAAAAGCTCCAAGGAATGTGCAGCGAGGACAGGACGATGAAAGAATGTAAACAGTTACTGTGAGGTATATAAATAGAGCGTGTATGATAGTGTTGTGGTTGTATAGCCATGTGTGATAGTCCGACGGCCAGCTGTAATCAATACGTACACTGTAGGTATCTGTGACACGACTCGCCACATCAGTCAACCATGAATTCAGCTTTACATCTCACACCAGCAGTTTCTTATAAATACGGGTGTATAATTTATTCAACAAAGAGGCATCAATTTACACAAACCTTCCTTACTGCAACAATTCTCATCCTCTTCATGGTCTTTGTTCAGACTTACTAAGGACCAGCAGTTTATAAACTTTTCTCACAGGAAAAAAAAAAGTTAGCTGTGCACTGAAATGTTCTTGAAACAATTTAGTGAAACGTAGGGCCCCCTTCTTCATACCAAAACTACCATCTCTTCACATTTCAACACCTTCTCCCCCCTCGCTCTCTGCATGCAGCTGAGAAAATAGCCTGTTGCTTTTAGATGGGCCTTGACTCTGGGCTCCAGGTCAATTTCCCTGGTTTCCTGACATCGTACACCACCAACAACCAGATGGAGGGAGGGGGAGGACAGGATGACAAGAGAGAGAGAGAGACAGAGAGAGAGAGAGAGAAAGAGAGAGAGAGAGAGAGGGAGAACAAGAGCAATAAAAAACAGGAGACACGCCGAGACGCACAGAGAGAAAGGGGGGTTTACACACCAGAGATCTCCAAGATTTGAGCTCCCACCATCTGGTTTGAGCTTCAGGAATAAGAATTTGATTACATGACTTTTCCCCTAAAAACACAGAGGGAGGATTGTTGAGAGAATTGCTGCTACAGCAAATGAGACCGGTTAAAGTCCAGGTCTGTGTGTCCCCAGACTATTTCTTCATGGGGAAATAAATGACATGTATCGTTTAGACTTATCTCACAGATTGCTGAATCTTCCCACATTTAACACATAGCGCAAGTTCAAGCTTAAGTCTTTTCAGTGATGTTTATGAGATCTCTGCAAATACAGATGAAGGTCAAAACTACTAAAACTGGACTCATGTAACTAAGTAGAATTGCTGTTTTCTTTACAATTTTCATCCTCTGTCAAAACATGACATCAGCTTTCCTTTGCCAAAATGTTCATGTCTCTATGCACTCTGTCATGCTGCAATGGCTTAAAAATAAGATGTGAGCACATAGCAGATGTGCCCCCCTCAAGTATATCTATAGTATTTATTAAGTATTCATTCATTCATTTTCTATACCTGCGTATTCCTTACTAGGGTCACAGGGTTGTGTTGGAGCCAATCCCAGCGTACTTCGGGTGAGAGGCAAGAGTACACCAGTCACACACATACAAATTTAGTCTCCAATTACTGTGGGAGGAAGCCCGAGAACCTGGAGAAAACCCACGCAGATACAGGGAGAACATGAAATTCCACCACAGTAAAGAGTGTTCTGAGTTCAATACATGTATAGCACAGGGTAAAAATGGCATCTTTTATATTTTTGGTTGGCTCTAGGGATCTCTCTGAATCAACAGCCAGTGTGTAATGGATGTGAACTCTGCACCACTGTCCAATATCTTGCAGTTGTTTTTGTGACTTGCCAATCACCTTCTCTGCGATATTAACAATTTCAGAGAGCTTGTTTTTGCTCTTTGCGCTCAAGTTGCAGCACAAAACTGTCATGTTAAATGATAAGATAGCTCAGGCTGTAGATGTGGACGTGTATCATAGGGCTGCCCCTGACTGGAAATATTACTAGTTGTTATATGAGTTTACAGATGTTGATAATTGACAGTAGAGTTTGCATGTCACCTTCTTAGGGTCAACTAGAAGAATACTGTAAATTCTTTAGTATTGGCTGGTCTGGGCCTATTAGAACCAATGTATTTAAATGTCTAATTAAAGGCAATAATATACAGACATGACTATTTAGCTTGTTAGAAAGCCACCGGGGCAGTTCAAATACATTAAAAAGACATGCTGCAAACAACAAATCACTGGTAAGCTAACTTTGTTACCATGGCAGCTGTGGAGCTTGAGAGATGAAGAGGAGGAGGAGGAAACTGGAAGGAGGATTAAACAGAGCTGGAGGATTTCTTTAAAGATGGTTAAACTTTAGAGCAGTAAACTATCTAAACCAGTAAGTTGCCTTTTTTCAATGTTGTTAATGTTCTAGATGCATACTGTAATTAACTGTACTTTTTCAATAAATTAACATCATATTTTATAGGTTCAAATAAACACAAAATCTTGTTTTTCTTTATTCTACCGGTAGTTCATTTTGCTCAAATAGAAAAAGAGGCCTGTTTTTGATTGCGGCCTTGTTACACTAAAAGTCCAGGCCTGTATTAGAGAATTTACGGTACATTAAGTTAGTATGTTAAGCAGGATATCTAAAATGTGGGATTAGTGTAAAGAGCAAATCCAAGAAGGTGACTTGCTAACACTGTTAGCATCTGAAACATAAGTTTCTTCAAGCCTAATGATAGCACACTTAGCATGACGGCAATAGTGTTGTTTTTCTAACTAGAAAATATACTGTAATTGACTTATACAATAAATGGATAGAAAGTTAATGGTTAAAGCAAAACGTTAATATAATGTTAGCAAAATAAATATATAAAATTAAATTAGATGACAACAAGTCAACTAGGAAATTCTTTGGTCAGGTGCAGTTGTTTGAATAATGTGCAAACACAGGTATTTGTTTCTAACTGTTAACTACTTGAGTATCTTAAAGACTGGTACACTTCTGAAATGAAGTACTACGTTTTCTGGTTTTGTTTAAGAACAACACAGTGCTATGAGATAATTATCACCATGGAGGTCCACATTCTTTGGTAGAGTATCAGTGTTTGTCATGGCGGTTAAGCAGACCAGTCAAATATCTTCATCAACAGCCAAAGGGAAAAGGAGAAAGTGCCAGATAGACAGAGAGATGGATATAGATGTACACAAATATCTCGGCAATAGTATTTGCAGACCGCTTCAGCTACTGCTTTAAATCAGTTGGGAGAGCACTGAGATGAAAAGCAGCTCAACCCCGAGAGTAACTGAGCTTTTAGAACTATTGCACCACTCAAAAATATACACTCACTGGCCACTTTATTAGGTACACCTGTCCAACTGCTCGTTAACACTTAATTTCTAATCAGCCAATCACATGGCGGCAACTCAGTGCATTTAGGCATGTAGACATGGTCAAGACAATCTCCTGCAGTTCAAACTGAGCATCAGTATGGGGAAGAAAGGTGATTTGAGTGACTTTGAACGTGGCATGGTTGTTGGTACCAGAAGGGCTGGTCTGAGTATTTCAGAAACTGCTGATCTACTGGGATTTTCACGCACAACCATCTCTAGGGTTTACAGAGAATGGTCCGAAAAAGAACAAATATCCAGTGAGCGGCAGTTCTGTGGGTGGAAATGCCTTGTTGATGCCAGAGGTCAGAGGAGAATGGCCAGACTGGTTGGAGCTGATAGAAAGGCAACAGTGACTCAAATAACCACCCGTTACAACCAAGGTAGGCAGAAGAGCATCTCTGAACACACAGTACATGGAACTTTGAGGCAGATGGGCTACAGCAGCAGAAGACCACGCCGGGTGCCACTCCTTTCAGCTAAGAACAGGAAACTGAGGCTACAATTTGCACAAGCTCATTGAAATTGGACAATAGAAGATTGGAAAAACGTTGCCTGGTCTGATGAGTCTCGATTTCTGCTGCGACATTTGGATGGTAGGGTCAGAATTTGGCGTCAACAACATGAAAGCATGGATCCATCCTGCCTTGTATCAACGGTTCAGGCTGGTGGTGGTGGTGTAATGGTGTGGGGAATATTTTCTTGGCACTCTTTGGGCCCCTTGGTACCAATTGAGCTTCGTTGCAACGCCACAGCCTACCTGAGTATTGTTGCTGACCATGTCCATCCCTTTATGACCACAATGTACCCAACTTCTGATGCTACTTTCAGCAGGATAATGCACCATGTCATAAAGCTGGAATCATCTCAGACTGGTTTCTTGAACATGACAATGAGTTCACTGTACTCAAATGGCCTCCACAGTCACCAGATCTCAATCCAATAGAGCATCTTTGGGATGTGGTAGAACGGGAGATTCGCATCATGGATGTGCAGCCGACAAATCTGCACCAACTGTGTGATGCCATCATGTCAATATGGACCAAACTCTCTGAGGAATGCTTCCAGCACCTTGTTGAATCTATGCCACGAAGAATTGAGGCAGTTCTGAAGGCAAAAGGGGGTCCAACCCGTTACTAGCATGGTGTACCTAATAAAGTGTGAGTGTAAATAGATGTTGGTGAAGATGAGCAGAAGTGATAAAGGCCATTAAAACACTAGAATAAGGAGAGGCCTCTGAGGTTTGTGCTTGCTTTTCCGATTTAGGAAGTAATCAGATTAAATCCATTAGTGAAATAATTTAAGTTTTATTTCTCTTTCTCTCTATATTTTAACAGTAACTACTGCCTGCCTACAATTGTAATAAAAAATGTACTTCTGCTAATGGTACAGGGCAGCCCCCAGAAATACCACATGATCGGTGCAAGAAGAAATGGTACAAAGTAGCTTTGATTTGTAACGAAAGTGCTGGGAAGCAACATGAGGAGGAGCTGTGATATGGAGCTTTAGACTGTAGCAGGATACATGCTGCTGCAGGGTAGCGCTGTCATGCATAAGCCTATGGGATTTTAACTTTTTTTTATGATGTTTGTGGCATAGATGCTTTTATTATACAGTAGCCATACAGGAGGTAATATACCTTCACATGCAGGCATGTCAGGTTTAGTAGTATAGTCCTTTACACAGACTGTGAAATTAAAATGAAGATTAAACAGGTGTCTGGATGTCAAATTAAAATGTACATCCTTATGGCCAACCCAAATAAATACAATTTTCCCCCTCACCAATTTAGTCATTTTTTTAGTATTCACTTCTTTTCAGAAAGCAAGATGACATTCTGGTGGGAGTTATTTTACAGCTCCTTCCCTACAGTCCCTCTTACAGCAGGCGAGGCAGCACATGGTTCACCAAAGTTCACAGTTTAATGAGTTTAATGCTCACAGACCTTCCCATTTATGTCCTCTTCAGCAAGCCATGTGCAAAACTGTGGTCAACAGTTTTACCATTCTTGTCTCTTAAATTGCATAATTCAAAAAGCAAATGTGTGGTTGGACTCAAATTATTTATGCTTTAGAGAACCACAAACCTTTTAATTGTATTATGCAAGCAATATTTGGAGGCTGTAGGAGTGCACACAGATGCATTATGAAACAATAGATCATTGAATAGAAAAGCCTAAAATGCCAGATATAAATTTATACTAGTTACCTTAGCATGGGGATTTGTGTTTAAAGGCAGTGATATTGAAAAAAATGGATTCGTATTTTCTACCACTCCCTTCTGTCTTCTTCAGCACATTCCTATCCTCCATTATACCAAGTTATGTAACTGTTCCTGCTGAATGTATACACATACACAGTGAAAGAAAGAAAATGCAAGCAAAACATGTTGCATGGGCTAAAATTGGAATTTTCTCTGCAAAGCAACACTTTAAAACCAGACTCTCGTCCACTGTATTGGATAAAAACCTCACTTCTGCTTTTACGCAGCATACCGCCGACTAATATCCAGAACCCAAACAAATGAATCCGATCCGCTGGTTTTAACCCGTCTTTTCTTCTGTGTGCCAACACTGTTCTGGTTGGTAGGGCTGTTTATATCTGCAGTTGACAGCAAAAGCTAAATCTAAGTTTCCTGACGCTCCTTCGCAGATCAACATGTAGAGACATGAAAGGTTCCACCACCTGATCGATATCCAAGGTTATATATATCTATGACTCACCGTCAGCATGAACATGATTCATAAACAGAAGATGGCACGAGCTTTTGACTCGATAGCAAATCACTAACCACATAGCTAACTAGCTAGCTAGCTGGCTGGCTGGCTGACTGGCTACAAAACTATTTATACCACACAATCAACAACGTGTCTATTCATTAACATAAAAATGGCACAGTTTGCTGTAACCTAAAACAATAAAGGGCTACCTTAATAACTTAGCCAGAGGACGGTAACAAGCTACCGTTAGCCAAGTATGCTAACAAACCTGATACGCATCCACTAACCCTGGCTTCCACATGATAAAAGTACACATTTTATTCTTTTTCAACACTTCAGTAACGTTTCTACTTACACGACGCTTCTGGAGATCATCCAGGACACCATGTTTCCGGTGTTTATAGCGTGGGGCTTCGTCGAGGGAGAGGCCCAGGTTTATCTCTGGTGGCTAGCCCTGAAACTTCTTCAGTCGAACTTCGATGAGTGAGCCCCGGACCTGCTAGCTAGCTACCTCGCTGATCGTCAGCCATCCACCGTGTCTGTAACACGTCCGCTCTCACACCTATGTCTGTGTAGCCATAGCTAAGCGGCAGACTATCCACTATGGTTCCAGTAGTGTGTACCAGGCTCTGGTTCCACCAGGTTTCCTCCTTCCTTCAACCTCTGGCAGCACAACGCTTCTCAGCTAGCCGCTGACGTCACTAAGAACAACGCGTCCTCCCGGCCGCCCCATTGGTCACCTCCGTTTGTTTACAACAAAATCGAATTTTCATTGGCTAGCGAGGTTTACCAACGTGACGTGTACGTTAACGAGAAGCGGTGGGATTTCAAACTCACCGACCTGTTCTCTGATTGGTTGTTCTACAATTCGTGGCGAATTCTAACCAACGGGCATGAGAAACGGTGAGTCCGCGGTGAAACGCTGTTGTCTGGGCAGCAGTTCCATAGCAGGGTAATAGAAGTAACCTTGTTAGCCGTCTTTTTTCCAAAAGAAAATGCAATTGCTTGTATATTTATGAAATTTGCGAAGGAATATTTAGCGCAACATAATTATTACTCTGGGAAAATTATATTTAAAAAAATCCTCACAAACCAACCAAACATCTATATATTTCACAAAGGGCTGATATTTTTTTCATCACTGAAATGAATGAAGAAAAATAACTAACTTATAGAATAGAATCAATTAAACTTGCAAGAAGCCCCTAGAATATTTTTGTTTAATTTTGTTTACTTCTATGCAATCTTTTTTGTTTATATGTCTGAAAGTTGAGGCTAAAAAAGAAGATTTATAATAATTTTTGTGCCATTTTTGTTTGTAAACTGATGCAAATGTAATAAAGTTTTTTTAAAAGAATGACTCCTTACATTTACAAAATACATTTACAAATGAAGCAGAGTCCTGCAATAGAACACCATCTTGTTGAAAACAAGAATGTGGACATTGTTCTTAATAGTATTATAATATATCTTTTTTTAAATATATATTTATACAAAAAGCAGAAATTTCAATACTTAATACAGATTGTGTCATTGGAAAATAAGTTAAAACTTTTGAGGAAGTCACTGAAACGTATAGACAAACACACATACATTATTAGATATGCTTAAATTAATCTTAGATAGCCATATATTTGTGTGAATGTAATTGTTGTATTTTTATCTGAGTGTAATAACTTTGTTCATTGTTGATCTTGCTCAATCTGAGGAGGAGGTTTTTGCTGAATAAATGATGTGCCTTGTTATTTTAGGTAATATTCTCAGTAATAAAAAATGACATTATCTACCTCATGCAATAAAAAAGCTGTGAAGACATTCAATTTTCATCTTACATATTCATTTAATGTTATATACCATATATTATATAGTTATATTGCACCATTCTCAGTTGGGTTGTGAATGAATGAATGTTCATTTCAAACTATTTAAAGAAGTGTGTCAAGCTTTAAAAATAACCACAGGCATTTTGCATTGTTTGTTTATTATTTCTCTGTTTCTGGTTGAATATCTTGTAATGTTGTTGATGCAGATGATTCATTAAAAAAAGAAAAAAAAAATGACCTAATTTTTTACAAGAATGTGCACAGCATGAGACATTTGTCAGTCTATGCCTTTATTCCATATTACATGTAAGAAATAACAATAGATTTATGTAGGGTTGACCAAACAAGTGTGACCACCCATAAATGACCCACAGTGCAGTAAAACAATCGACCCTCTCATTAGGCTTTATGCAAATCAGGCCCTGTCATTATTGAGCTGTGGGCATGTGTATAAATATTACATCATTGAGACTAAAGTCTCACAGGAAGGGTCGATGGTGATTTCTTGATTATGGGCAAACGCTACTCTTTCCCGTTTCACCACCTTCAACTATAAATAAAGGCACATAGTGCTCAAAAAATAATCTTTAAAAGAAAATGCTTCAGTATTGTTATAAATTTCTGTTAGGCTATAGAATCGTTAGAGAGAGTGAACATGTTACATATGTAGAATGTAGATAGTAGTGGGTCATTTTCATTTCAATCATCATAGGCCATGAATTGTTTTTTTGAGCCCAGAATGAAAGCACACAAGATTTTCAAATGTTTATCATGCACAGAATGACATGTTAAAATATCTATAATTATCACCTATATATGAGGCATTTCTCACACACCTACAACCTAGACTTAGCCTACATCTATAATGCTGTCTGCTATTCTACATGAAACACAGCATTTCAAGGCCTGGATGTGTAATCTCTTGTGACAAGATTTGTTTTCATTTTCCCTCTGGGGAAAAAGTACTAAAGAAATAATTTGTTTGAAAAAGGAATTACTATATAATTGTTTCTCTTGTTTGCGTTGAAGGTAAGTGGCTTTGGAAAAGACAGCCAACAGGATATCTGAAAAGCAATACACTGTCTTTGTCTCGCTCATTACATAAACAACGCCAGTCTTTAGGTCCTAATTATATTCATTACATTTTCAATACATGGCACTTGGCAGACACAGACCCCATCTGTGAGCTTCAGCATGCCCATCTCCTTGTGTGTGTGTGTGTGTGTGTGTGTGTGTGTGTGTGTGTGTGTATGTGTAGATAATAACATCTGAGCATAATAACACGCAAACTTGTATGTCTTCAGCTATGATCCTGCAACTTTATATGTTTGCAGATGTGCATGTTTGTGACCACACGGTGATCTGTGCATGCATTGTGAATATATGTGTGTGAGTGTGTGTATGGGGGTAGGTGGTGGGTTCCTGGCTACTTGTTATTCATGAAGGCGGCTGCTGCAGTGTGCAGCAGCGTGAGGGAGATTCCCAGCGGAGCCTCTCTGGTCACACAGCCTGTCTGGGACAGCATCACAGGATCACAGCTGAACAGAAAACACCTCAGCACTGAGCGTTCAGCTGTTCACTGCTAACCTAACCCTGGATACTGTTATCCAGCTAGAAACACACACACACACACACTGCAATTTTACTGGACTGACCAGTACTAACAATCAGACATTGGTTCAAACCAAGTTACATTAGATACATCATCATTGTTCCTAAAGATTCAGTTATATGGGTAAGTGCCGAAACTGTTGTTTGTTGTTAACCTAAAAACTTGCTACCAGATAGTTTAGCTCTCTTAAAAAGGTTTGAAAAACATTAAAAACAAATGCTATCAACAAGTGTTATATTTTCGTTGGATCATATATTTAAAATTCTTTTTTGGTTACAACATTTGATATTTTGGTCCAAAAAATACACACAAAATCATGATGTTTGTAAAAAAAATAAAACAAAGCAAACAAAACCCGACATAATACAAATGGACTTTTAAATAACATTTTTAAAACTGTATTTTAAAAGTGTTGTGACTTTCTCATCTTGCCAAACATTATCTGTCACTGACCCATTTTCATATATACAAAAGCAAACAAACTCCACAAACTTCTTGTTCATGAGATTATAGCATGTACTACATTTCATTTGTACAGAGAGTCATTCATTCATTCATCCATTCATTCATTTTCTATCCCCACATATTCCTTACTAGGTTCACATGGGTCTGCTGTAGTATACTTTAGGTGAAGGGCAGGGATACAGTGTACTATAGGTCTATTAGTGGGGCACACACTCATACTTACAGGCAATTTAGAGTCTCCAATTAACCTCAGCATGTGTTTGGACTGTGGGAGGAAGTTGTAGAACCTGGAGAAAACCCACCAGACACAGAGAGAACATGAAAGTCCAAACAGAAAGATCAGACTTTGGTTCAAATATGGTTATAATGGTTATAATAATATACATCACCAAACACACTCCAGGAGGAGGTTTCAGGTTTGTCACAATATAAAATCAATATAAAAATAAAAATTCCTTATACCCAAAGTTCATTATTGACCATGAATTTATAACCTGTACTACATTTCATTTGTACAGCGAGTCATTCATTCATTTTCTGTTACCCACTTATTCCTCATTAGGTTCACAGGGTTCTGCTGGAGCATACATAGGCAGGGATACAGTCTATTATTAGTCTACTAGTGGGGTAGACACATTATTTACTCACACATTCATAATTATTAGAAAATTAGAATTAGCAATTTTTTGTCTCCAGTTGCCTAGTTTTGGATTGTTAGAGGAAACTGGACAAATCCCATGCAGACACAGGGGAACTCCACACAGTAAGATGCCAGACGAAGGTGTTGAACCTGCAACCTTTTCGCAGAGAGGCAACAGTTCCAACCACTGCTCCACCGTGTCAACAACATGTTTGCAACCAAAGTAAGTAACTAAAAATAGATTCATCTCAAATACATGTTATTGTGTTATTTGGAATTTGTTATTTGCATGTGTTTGAGTATGATTTAGCTTTTGTTTCTATTGGTTACCATTATTCTTGTTTTGTGGGCAGTCATTCAATTTATTGATCTTTATATTTGGTTTGACATTTTCTTGATGAGACCATGTGATTTTTAAATTGTCTTTTTATTGTTGTTGTGTGGACGCCAGGAAGACGAGCAACTACTTAAGCTAACGAGAATTCAAATGAAGAATAAAAGAATTTCATGGTCTTCATTGGCAAATGAACTCAAATATCATCATGTGCCCTAAATGTAGTCACATGATGAAAAGGATTTCTACTCGATATATAACCCCAGTAATACCACATTAATGTATATATTAGGTACCTTGTGAATGGAGGAAATACCAATTCCAAATCAAACAACAATATCTGTTTGACCTTTTGTCCGTTGTGCTCACTTGAAGCAATAATTAAAGGGCGGGTCAGGAATATCTAAAGCAAACACTTCATCTGCTCCTGAGTACAATATGCAGGAGCTTCAAAGCCCTGCAAAAGAATATATTTGCCCAACACTTTCACACATGTATTCTATTACATGTGTTTCAATTTATTTATTTATTTGTAGTGAAAAATACATTTTTTATTAATTTATGAGACAATGTCAATGAAAAGTGCTTCAGCCATTTGTTGTCCTAGGTCAGATTTTTCAAATTATTATTATTATTTTTTTTTTGCACCTACTTGCATCTTTGTTGCTTCATTGTTGTCTATTTTTGATGTTTGTGTTTTTTTCTATTTGTTTGTTTATCTGTGAACAGGATAATAGTAAAACTACTGGGCCGATTTTCATGAAACTTGGTTGTTGGGTGTAGAATTGGCCAAAGGCAAACCCCTTATATTTTGGGATGGATCCAACATAGGATATACTGTATATGCCCACTGATTGTTCTTCTTTGTTTAACTTTGTTTGACACAAAACTCAATGCAAGGCCAACTCTGTCCCAACACCATTATAGCAGTATTTTACATTTCCACACCTGCTCAAAACGTGACACAATATGCAAATAAGATGAGAAATATGTTATTCTCACTTCTTCATAGTTCAATTGTAACTGTTTCATTTTCTTAATCCACTACTACAACCTACAACCTTTTTCTTTTCCTTCTTCCTCTTTTCTTTGTTTTCTTGTTTTTTCTTCTCTTTCCTCTTGTGCTTTAGTGTGACTGTACTGTACTGTTTTTAGTACAGCATCTGCTTTTCCTATATTGTTTCACTAGGCATCTGTCCCGCCTCTCTTCTTCTCCATCATTATTCCATCTCTCTATTTCTTTCTCTCCTTTTTTCTTGTATCCCACCCCACAGGTCGCTCCAGGCTGATTGCCTTGTACATTCTTCACACACACACACACACACACACACACACACACACACACACACACACACACACACACACACACACACACACACACACACACACACACACACACACACACACACACACACACACACTATACTGTCCCTAAGATCACTCCAATCTGTACACACATATACACACACAAACCTTCCCTCTCTTGTTCTCCCTCAGCTCCTCTGCCTTATTCTCTCCTTCACTGATTCTCTCTCTATTTTGTGCTTTCACAGCTCAGGAGGCCTCAGTGGAAGACAATGCAAATATATCCACTCTGAAAGAAAGCGACCAAAGATGTCCGTTGCATTTAAAAATCTGAATGAAATATTCACATGTAATAGAGCAGGATAGTACATCAATAAAACAAGTTTTATTTGCTATATCCACCAGCTCTAGGTTACTCATTCATTCCAGCATTATTTACACAAGGTGGTTCAATGAGAGTTGTTTATCCTCTTCTGCATGGGTGAACTGTGTACACATAAAAGCAGAGATACTATTGCATGTTGCAATAACAAGTAAAGCATACAAAGCTATAACTGAAACATAAGGGATAGAACATTAAACCAACACTAAACTTTTACACAGACACAGTCCTTTCATGCTAAAGTAGCTAACATGTGACATGTTCATTATAAGCAGGCTATAACATATAAACCCATAATTAGTCATTGGAAATCATAAAAGAAAACCCTCCCTGCCACAGTTCCTGTGTGGAATTGTATCTTTATTACTCTGGCAACAATCATCAATGTTATTTTCAATTTCTTTATAGCTTATATCAAGTAGTGCAAAGTAACTAGTGTATTGACTTCAGTGCTGCATTTAAGTACAATATTGCGGTACCTGTGCTTACTTGAGTATTTCCATTTGATGCTACTGTATACTTCCTCTCTACTAAATTTCAGAGGGAAAACTTTCTATATTCTACATCCTATATGTATTTGCCAATTACAGTTACTAATTACTACACAGATTGAGATTTTACATAATAATTTATTAAATAATACATTTAAATATTCTGTTGTTTTAATTGGTTATTTTTTATGTTGTGTAATTGTATCAAGTGTAATTAAGGTGCATTATTATTACTATAAAAACAGTACAGTAAAAAAAGTACTAGTACTTGTTCTAGTAATATAAAATTGGCTCAACAATGATGAATTACAACAATATAAAATACTCTCACATTTATTTGTTAGTGATAAAGACAGACATATAACACTCTAAAAGTGCGTAACAGGCACTTTTATTTTTTAGACTGTGTTTATAAAAGGCTACTTTAGTACTTTTTCTGTAAAATTTGGAATTCAGGACGTTTAATTTATAAAGGAGCATTTTAGTCTTGTATTTAACTAAATGAGAACTTCTCCCCCCACTGCATGTATCAGAGCCTGCATGAATAGTGCCGGTGTTTATTATAGT
Source organism: Lepturacanthus savala (assembly GCA_030544235.1). NCBI lineage: Eukaryota > Metazoa > Chordata > Actinopteri > Scombriformes > Trichiuridae > Lepturacanthus > Lepturacanthus savala. Next base: position 3,655,812 of record CM060471.1, read on the forward strand.
AGCAGCGTGTATTATATTATGGTAGCAGTGTTACCAGTGGTGGTGCTAGAATGAGCAATAATTATAGTGCTACTATTCCAGTGGTAATAGTAGCAGCAGTAGCTGTCTCCACTTGCTTGTTGACAGTAGTCGTGGCAGTTCTACAAGTATGAGCATTTTTAAAGCAGTTTAGCGAAATAGTACCGATGGGCTTCAGTTGAGCGGAGGGACACAACCGTTCTGCGGTCTGTGAATGCCTTGGGATCCAGCGGAGAAACACAAGTATGAATGGCGGTTGTGATGCGGTTCAGTGTTCCACGGTTTTTTCAAGCGGAGAGAAAAGAGACCGACGGTCGAGCGGGTGGAGACTGCTGCACATTTAAATCCCCCGGGTCGGCTTTTCAGCTTTTTACACACTAATAACTTTTCCTTTTTTTATTTTTTTCTCCCTTTGGATTCCTTTTCGAGCTGGTTTAATGTCGTAAATGACAGGTTTGTAAGGGCGTCGTTGTTGGAAGTTTTTCAGGGGGGGGGGGGGGTGACCAGCTACAGGGCCATGGCAGTCGAGGCTCGGCCGGAGCTGGTCGGGAAGCGGTTCCTCTGTGTCGGCGGGGACGAGCCGCCCGAGATCGGCGACATCGGCCGGTGGCCGTGGAGGTCCGGGGTCATCAGAGCCGTCAACCACCGCGACAGTGACAACACGGAGCTGACGGTGAGTGGAACACGCTGACTCTGTCCTCTTCTCTGGGCTGGTACATGCACAGTAAACGGGGTAAATCTGTGTGGCTGGCTGGTGGTGAGCCAGCGAGGCTATGCTGTAAGATCTCCAGGCGGAAATGGTCCTGTGGCTTTCTGCTTCTTCTTCTTCTTATTGCCATTACGGGTGTTTGGAGAACTATTTGTCAGTATTGAGTGTCTGAGTTTGACTGTTTGACCACTTAAGCAGCAAGTTAATGGGAGACAGACTAGCAGCAGGGGGTTAAGGAAAGCGAAGCACATATGCAGATGATATTACTACACTGAACATGTAATAAACTATAAATTAGATTACAAATCGTTAAATAACAGCAAAACACAAGGTGTCTGATTTGGCAGAAATACACGCGACCTGTGATGAGATGACATGAAGATTTTTAGTACAGAGCGGTTATCAAAACTCATGAAATAAAACCGAAAGGCGAAAACAAATCAAGAAAAACAGAATTTCAATAATAAAGGCAGCTGTTATCCAAGTTGGTGTATATAGCGACCATTTTTCCTCCCACAGAAACAGACAATGAAAGAGTCCAGAGAGCACTTCTTTACATCAACTTATCTCACCCATAAAGCCAAAATCAAACCTCCGTGCTTCTGAAATGTAGTGCTAAGAAATGCTGAACCGTGTGTCTTCAAACTACACGTGATCGTGTCGATTTAAAACCGAATAACCAGGTCAACAGCTGGATTTAACTCTCATATATACGTATATATCCATAGATAGAGGGGGATATAGGTGCGTTGTGTTGCTGCAGCAGCTGCATTTGTAAAAGCATGTGCAGGAATTCAAGTTTCCGAGCAGCTAAATGCTTTAATCTGCTGTATACTGCAAATCAGCTGACGGAGGTAAGGTTAGCTTTTCATGCAGCCTTTACGTCGAACTAATCCCTATTAACTCGTGCTTTATTGGTCACAATCCACGTTATTGGAGCGGTCCAGCATGAAGCCCGCCGTCTGTCTGTCTGTTTTTGGCTGCCTGTGTTTTTTTGGCGGACAACCCTTCTCCGACTTGGACAGGGACGCAGGAATGCCAGGACTTGTAAAAACATAAAAACTGCCTCGCTGCAGGCTCGAACAATGGGCAGTTTGTCTCTTTTTCTTAAAATATTGTCTGCAATTTCAACTCCACTGTTGCCACTTTGGGATCTTTTCAAAAGCAGACACGTTTCCTGCTTGATGTGTAATTATTGAATTCTTAATACAGTCAGTAGGCAGGCAGGCAGTGATGGATGAAAATCTTGGCAATATATGGATTTTCTTCCCTCTTCTAAAAAAGCGAGGTATTTTCATATCGGGTTAACATGCCAAAACCAGCAAACAATGAAATATTTGCCCTGACAAGCCCTTGGCTGGCTAATACACAGTACTGTCTCTCTGTACAGTGAGCCCGTTCCCCGTTTTCTTTTGTTCACTGAATCCTTCTATTTGCCTATGCAGATAACTGGCCAAACCCTACCACAGTTCCCATTGGATTCTTGTTTTTTTATTTTTTTGTGTACATTTGTGCTATTTGTCAGGGACCGCAAATCACCTGATATCACATCTTCCAGAAAATCTGATGGTTTAATAGTCGCAGCTCTCTGATAGGGTAATTCTTTGTGTGAACGATTTTAATTTCAGCATGACTGGAGGTGGCTCAGTTCTGATGTTTATACAGACATGTCACAGGTCCTTCTCATATGTCATTGACTTTTTATGTGATGCGGGTAATTCATGCTTCCTATTATCAGAATCAGCTTTATTGGCCAAAAAATGCACACACACACTTGCAAGGAATTTGACTCGTTTTTTTCTTTGCTCTTGCAGTACATTGTACATTGTACAATTTGTCCTCTTTGTTTTTGACAGGAATAGTGAGGTGGCAGAAATCCATGAATCGATTACAGTCTCCCAGCTAAATGTATCTGTAGGAGTACACAGCTTATTGCACATTGTACTTGTTTGTATCGCACAACAACAAAACAAACACGCTCCCAGCTTCTTAATTCCCTTGTAGAATTGGTTCTTGTGTGGTGATGTGATTTAGGCAGTGAGTAGTGTTCTGGTTTAATTCCATACAATGGGACACAGTCTCATTAGCAAGGGGCTTAACTAGCTGAGTGAATACAGTGGAGAAGGATTGGAGATTAGATTAGAAGAAGTGTGTCAAGCCAAGCTGTCAGGCCTTTGTCAAGTGTCTGTGGTCAGATAGGCAGGCAGCTGCGGCACGGGACTGTTACTGGAGTAGAAAGGCCTCACATTGTCTTATTGATTCATATCTTAGCAGGAAAACATGACGTCTTTAGGCAAAGTCAACAATAAATTGATAAACGATCCGTCTGGATTCAGCACCTACCAAGCACCAAATGTTTCAAATCAGTGGGGCTGGATTAGAAAGGTTTATCCAGCACACTGGTTGGTGGCTTTCATGTGTTGATTCTACACAGTCAACTCAAACAATTCAAGCCATGTCAGTCAATTCATTCATTAGGAATCCGTTAATAAATAATTACATCAGCAATTGTTCTGATGAACTATTAATATGCAAGTCATTTTTCAAATAAACCTGTTTCAGCTTCTCAGGTAAAGACTAAAGTAAACTGAATATCTTATGGCCTAGATGATGAATTGATTTATTGAGCAATTGAATGGATAATAAAAGTGATTTGTTGTGGCTCTAGTCATAATATTCATGTTTGTTTTTGGAATTGACTACTTTTATCATTTTATCATTACATATATAAGATGATAAGATCTTATCATCCTTTGAGCAATAATCTCATACTGTATATTATACTTAAGGCTTTTATATACAGTGACATGCTGTTGTGATAATAATCGCCACAGAAGACAATATAACTCGCCATCAAGTGTAATATCTGACAAACATTTATACACTAAATGGAAAAAAAACACTTCTAGATCACAGATTATTACAAATGCACAGTTGTGTGAACAAGTCTATTTTCTAGAGACCGAGACACAGATTAACCCCAGCCAGTCTTCAACCAGGCTGCTGTACTCCTGGAAACCCAAAACAGAGTTGTGACACTGATGGCTGGAGGTTGTATAAACATTGTTTCACATTTGTTTATTGTCTTATTTCTACAATAATTTGGCATGTTTCACGTAATTTAGAAATAATTTTAAAACCTAATTTCATAACTGATAAACAACTCTGTTTTACCTTTGTTCTGGGTAAAATTGGATCAAACTCATTCAGAAGTAGGAGTCTATTTCTGCAATAACTGCAATCCTGGCTGTGTTTACTTTACTGACATTACTGATAGCAACGAGCACAAGCAATATGTGTCCATTTCTGTTTAGCAGGAGACTCCAACCCAGTCTGTGATTGGCCAGTTTCGCTGTCAGCTGATGTGAGCGCTGTGTTAATTTTCCTTTTGAAGCAGGCAGCAACAGAATTATAACATGACGTGTTAATTTGCTTACTTGGCACACATTGTGATGATGTTGCTGAACCAACACATCATGTAGCTCTTATTCCTTTGTTGTCTTTACCTCATTTTATGTTTATCTTCGTAAACAAGCAAACGGCTCTTAGGTCATATTGACTCAGCTGAACAACTTCTGGATACGTTCAGTAAGATCTTTTTTTTTTTTTTTTTACTTCATTCATTAATTGTGCAGTTTTAAAATCCACCAGATCACCAACTTTTAGATCATGTGAGTTAAGGACTATATTACCAGTAGGTTAATAATAATCAGCTCTATTTATATTTCTTATCAAATCAGATTTGTTGTTTTGTGTGCACCCCCCAGATTTGCATACAGTAGGTAATGTATGGAACTATGAAAGGATTCTTGATATAATGTACTGTAATGTTAAGGTCCAGTCTGTTTTTTATTTTCATTTTCATGCGTTAGTTGCGCTTATTAAGGATAGTGAATGAATCATAAGTATGGAGGTTTAGAGGCGGTGCAGGTTTGTCTACTCTGTGTCTGACAGGAATGTTAGCACCAATATTTATAGCGCTCACGCTAACCTGACAATCGTTACGAATAGCTTGGCTCTTAATGGAATAAGAATGCGTTTCTCATTTGGGTTCTTGGATTTAAATAAAAACAAAAAACTCCATTAATGGAGTTGAATTTCTTAGCAGGGACCCAAGTATTTTCAGTGCACGGACAGAGTGTGAAACACAGAAAAGAGAATTTCATGTCAGTCACGTGTGGGTGTGTAACGCATACTCCTTCTAATGAGTGGACTGGATTTATTTAATGAGCCTGTTCTTGTCCCTACTTAATGTAGCCTACAGCATTCTCAGTTTAGAAATCCAGCTCTGTGCCTCATGTGCCTCCATTTATAGAGATCCTGAACATTTGTTTTGAAAATTACAAACTATTGTGTTTTTGTGAATTGCTGGTTGAGAGGTGGATATGACATGTTTCTGAATTTGTGGTTGAGAGGTGGATATGTGACGTCTTTCTGTATCTGGATCCCAAAGCTCAGGGAATTACTGACATGTTAGACAGGCTTCATAGCTACAAACCTCCTTCCGCATACAAGACTGTTCTCCTCATGCAGCTGGGGACTTCTTCTCTTCCTGTCCCTCTGGGCTCTTTCTATGTTAGGGAAAGTGATATGAAAAGTTGTTTGTTCATACCAGTGTTTTGGCTTTAAGCATAGCACCCCTGTCATCTTTAACACAGCTGTGCCAGTCATTTTTTTTGCCTTCTTCCCCCTGCACGCTGCTTATCTGCCTCACTACAACCTACCTCATAGAATCATTTAACTTTTACACCAATCCGTCTCCCTGCACACCAAGACCTACTGAAGATTGAAAGAACTTGGCAGCCATCTGAAAAGAATAAGGCTCCGTGTCAGCTAAAACAAATTACCAGATGACTTTCCCACAAGAAACCTATTCGTCTGTTGTAGAAAATGAAAAGTTAAAAGAAATAAAGCGGGATAAATGCAATTCTCTTCCTCATGTCAACTGTGGGGGAAAATTCTGCAGTATGTAGATACACAGAGAAATTCATTTTAGCAACAACCAATAAAACCACAGTAGGGAGGCTTATGATAAACTGCGGTATAGATGGTATAGAGGTTTCTAGTGAGTGTATACACCCATTGATGGGGAGGCATTTCTGTGTTATGTCATAACTCACAAAGGGTGGGAATCTCCAGACACCTCACCATTCAAAGCAATTACCGTTCAGTGGCCAACGATGCAATTAGGAAACAATTTATAAGACAATTATTAATGCATCTTGATGAAACACTGTTTTTTATTTGCAGTTGTAAAATGATTCTTGATGCATCAAAAATTTTTACTTCTACACAGTATTTATTTGTTGGCAGCATTATCAGTCACTAGATGTTCAACAGCTCAGACACATTTGCACCTGTGTGTCTCTCATACTTGGCTCTTATTTGGAGATGAGCTGCTATCTTCAAATCATCTGTGATAAAGTGCGCTGATATAGTGATGTACTATTCTGTGGCAGTGGATGTCCAGGCATGGCATGTTACTGCCACCCTATGTGATTCCTCAGTGATTCACACACTTGAGTTTTGGTGATGTGTCGCATGTGGGTATCGCTGTGTCTGTAAATAAAAGTTTCCAAGAATGTGTGAAACAGCCAGAGGCCGACATTCATAGTGACCAAGTTGTGGGGCAGAAATCCTTTGTAATAAAAGCAGCGACCAACTTAATGATTGACTTTACTCTTTCATAGCTCGGCGGAAGCTTTGACATTATAGTTGTCTTTTGTTGTTGTTGTTTTGATCAAGGTCTTTTTAATATGTCCCTCTATTGCATAGTGTTGCCATATGCCAACAATTATTTTATTTTTGTGTTTTTAAAAAGATGTGATATAAAATCTATGTTTTCACAGTTAAGCATGAAAAGGGGGGTTTTATTTTGAAGGACATACAATTTCAGAGGATTCAGATGCCAGGATAACCTGATATCATTGTCTCACAACCATGGTTGTTTTTTGTTGAGAATTTTGGAAAATTTTCACCAAATAAAAAATTGAACTTATATATATATACACCATATATAATATATATATATATATATATATATATATATATATATATATATATATATATATATATATATATATATATATATATATATATATATATATATATATATATATATATATATATATATATATTAGGTCATTTAGGCCATTTTAAGTAATAAAAACATTCAAAACATTTTTTAACCCTTTCATGCATGGAGGCCACTGCAGTGGCATATTTGGAGGAAATAACAATTAATCATCTGTCCACTCAATTGTACATCATGAATTATGTTTAAACTTCAGTGCAACGTCAATTACTACTATGTTTTTTGAAAATAGTTCATATCCGGATGATAAATTAACTTACTTATGTCTTTAGAATGTAATTTGAGTTAAATTTTTTTTTACAGTATAAAACACATGAAGTCCACTTGAGTGGAATAAAGGTGGAATTTTCTTTTTCAAACCTTGTTTTACATCTCTAAAGATGTATAAAACCAGGTGGGTGTTGGTCTGGACAGTTTCTCTGGCTAGCCAGGCTCAGCGTCACTCAAACATCAACACAATGCGCGAGTGTGTTTTACTTCTGTCACCTAACTTATGTCTGTTACTTAACTTACCCTTCACCAATTGTTTTTATTTTTACATTTAAAATCAACCACTAGTAATTTACCCTACCAGTGCAGGCCTTTTAAATTTGTTCATGAATTTTCTGCATCAATCGTTCAAATGAGAATCGCGATTGATTTTTTTTCCCCCGAAACCCTGAACAATTCATAGATGGGCAGCCAATGTTCATATACCAATCTCCAGTGGTGTGGAGAAGCAAGTATCCAACTGTGGAGATTTGACTCTTCAAATTCATCCTACTTAAGAACTGACGTAACTATTTTTTTTTCTCCCAACCACCAGAGATCCAAAGAATAGCTGATCATGAAGATGCTGCCAATGACCATTTCTGACCATTCCCAAATGATTGGACTGTTGTGGGACATAGTCTCAGTCTCAAGTTTGCTCTGCCAAAAAGAAAAAAAAGAAGGAAGCTTGACAGCAAGAACTGGAACAAACGATTGGAAAGTTAGAACGTTAACATAAACAAACCTCAAATCCCCCCAAAGACCTCACAGATGCCCAAAAAGAACACAATAGTGTGATTGTTGAGAGGACTGAAGGTAATTTCAGTTTGACCAATCATAGATATTATGAAGGAGCAGCGGTCATCGTACATAGCACAGAAGCTATTCAAAACCTTTTACAAAACCAGATGAAATATCTGACTTCATATACACATACAACATATCAAAGGCTTTGGATGAGTCCATTGAAGAGTAGGAAATGCAACAGATGAATCATTTGAACAAATAAGAAGTTGAGTTTACATTCCCAAGATCGCGCTGTGGTGTGTGAGATGCTGAGGTTACAATAAAATGACTTAAAATGGCAACAAGAGAGACTGATGAATAAACATGCAGGAGGAGAGCTGGAGGATCTGCAGAGTGCCTGAACAGCAGCGTAATTCCCTCACACAGCTCATTTTTTGGAGGGACTTGAGGGACTGATAGAAGCTGAAAGAAATGAAAAAGCTCAGCAGCAGAAGCCTGCACTGGCACGAGGCATAAAACTGCCACACTCATCTGGATTCACTATGAATGGAAAGAGCAGGGCAGCTAGGTCATTGCCTATAGGAGCCTTTGTTTTCCATTACAGTGTACTGTGTGTGTGTGTGAGAGAGAGAGTGTGTACAGTAGCGGTGCTGCTAGTTTGTTTTTAGGGCCGTGGCCTGAGGTTCATCTCTGTGTGGCTAATCAGCAGAAAATGACAGGCTGTGACCGGGGGGAGAAGCTTCCACATACAGAATCTACAGAAGCCACGCTCGCTTGTTGCAGCGCTGCAGTTCAGCCGGCTCGGAAACATTTCTGAGCTGTGTGTGAGAATGTGTTGGCTCGTGAATAGCAGCATTGTTCAGTGTATGAACGCACAGCAGTGACAGAGAAATCAACACAGCACAAGAGAAGCTACGGAGTAGACCTATGCATTCTGATAATGATGTTGCTTCATCACTACACTATGTTTGTTTTCAGTTTTAAACATAAGAATTCATTAGAATGACACTAGACCATGATCTGTAGTAATGTTTAATATAATAAAGGTTCAATGATTGACAATATGTTCAAACCTGGTAAAAAAGGCTTACTAATCCAGAGTCTCAATTCAACTAGGTTAAATGATGAAAATATCTATACACTCAAATTCATTGTTGCATCATAGAATAACCTTTTTCATTATAACCTCGTAATTTTTAAAAAACTTTTTAAGAGAGTTAAACTCTCTGGTACTAAGTTTTTATGGTTAAACCACATCACAGATATAGATACACACTTATTAACCTGCTGAAACAACAGCTGACTGGATCTGAGACAAGGACAGAAGTCCCAACTTGATTCAAAAATGTAATTTTGAGCATGGCTCGATTAAGCTGCATGTGACTGTACTGATGGACATTGGGTTATTGATAACTTTGTCAGTCTCCTGCCACCCTGACCTACAAGAATATATGGGTAGTCGCTGGTTGTTTGTCTGGTGATGGCCTGTAGGAACAATTCGACATATTACCCAACCTTAGTTTGATGTAGGGGCATGTTGTTGTGTTGTGATTACAGCAGTCAGGTCAGTAGAAAACCACCTATATGTTGAATATCGAAGAATACAGGGGAAACACTGTCCAATTACATATATGAGGAGCATCACTATCCCTTGTTTCCATCAGCTGTGAACATCCTTAGAGAAACATTACAAGGCTGGTTTTGGTAAAACTTGGTGGTAGGGTATAGAATTGGTTAAAGATGAACCTATTACACTCTGGAGTGTTTCCTGCTGGTCAGTGTTGGGAATGTTAATACTTCATAGAGGAATTGATAGAACCATCCTAGTAGGATTTGGGCTGCAGTGTCTGTTTTGCGACATTTAGCTTAATTTTTTCTTAAAAATGACATGGAAACCCAGCTACAGTTGGACTTTCTGCCCCTCGAGCTCTGCATTAAGATTAGATGCAGAGAATAATGGGGTGCAGTCAGCCTGAACATCATCATATCAACAGGTTTCCCTTGATGCACAATAGATCTACTGAAAGCATTTAGTGACTAGTCTTTAGTCAAGTAACCTTCGGGCATGTTTTAATGTTCATGCATCGGTTCCTATCACCGTTTTTGTTGTGCTGCGGTACACAGGCTGTCAAGTAACACCTCAGGCTCTTTCTCTTAGCTGCAATACAATCAGGGAAATAAAAACAGTCAGTAAAACGGTGTAATGGGGAGTCTTAATCTATCAGGCTGATATGAGCCCAGTGAGCTGCAGTGTTGCTGTGTGACATCCAGGTTATGTGGCGTTTGGGCAGAGCAGTAACTGGATACACAGTGTTAGCGGTTTGTTTTCTGGTGCCTAAGGAAACAAAATGTAATCTGAAGCCAGTATGGGCTGGCTGGACTGCTGGCTGGACTGCTGGCTGGATATACCCTTCCCCCATCTCCCTCTCTCTTTCACACACACGCGCACACATGCGCACACACACAGCACTAAAGCTCCACTACATCACAGCGCTACATACAGCAGCCATAAAGCCTCCTATAGGCTCACAGGCTTCCTAGATAACCCTGGGAATACACCAGGCTCTACTGCTCAACAGCTGCTGGTATAGTATGTGCTATACTGGTTCTATTCTCATCATGCCCTATGCTGCGGTGGAATTTATATTATACAATCACGTGTGCTTTAAAATACGCCGTGGCTTTTCACAAAACTGACAAAAGATTACACATAAAACTCAGCAGGCAGCAGAGGCTGGTGCAACATGCCTGGTGCATATTAAACATATTAATGTGTTTGTTTTCATCATAATCATTCTGTACCAAAAAAAGAAATTCAATTCCAACACACTAGAACAACTCAGAGCTTACCATGGGTAGTCTGGTATAACCACGGGCTATATTTGGGGTACTGTGTCCCAGCCAGATTTTTCGATGTTCGCCTTTATTTTTTTCCTCCGACTAGTTCAGCTTCAGTTGGACCAGCATCAACAATGTTTATGCTTGAGCTAACTTTACTTGTGCTTCTCCCCCGCATCTGCCCCTGTTCATTCCCCCCACTTATGTCCCTCTTCCTCTCCCTATCAGTATTTTTTTTCGCTTGGCTCTGGAATTTTGGAGAAAAGCGTTGATATACGTGGTTGTCCCTTTGAGCGTCTCATCCAGTCACACTCACGCTTCACTGTCATCTGTAGCGACTCTGCGTGCAGCGACACTCGCATCACGTCAAGAGTTTCCCAGGAAATGACACAGAGGTGGACTTGATCTGTATGGATCAGCGCTCTTACATTTTGACTTCAGAGTCAATTCTGACCCTTCTACTGTGTGTAAGTTATAGGGACAATGACAAAACTGTCTTGTAATGTAACCATAAAAACTTGGTATCAGATAGATAGATAGTTTAACTCTTAAAAAGGTTTTAAAAAAATTAAAACACATGCTATCAACAAGTTTTATATTCTAGGTTTTGTCACTAAGCAATTTATAAATGATTTTACAATACCTGAAGACAAACTATTATAGGTCTGACTTCACATAGACTCCTTTGCGTCTCACCACTGACCCTGGGCATACTTGGCATTAACATGCACCTCCAGTGACCACTTGTGACTGGATCTCCCTTCCCTGCTTTATGCAAATAAACATGTAACATCATTCTTGTTTACAATTTAGGCAAGAGCTGCTATTCCTTTTAGAGTAAGTTGCTGTAAGTGTTGTCTGCTCTGTGCATGTGTATAATTTCTGGTTGTGCGCGCTGAGTGGAGCCGACAGAGACAGAAAAACTACACTCTCTCATTCATTTATCCTGTTATCAAACAAGTAGAAGACAGCTGTGGATGGAGGGTAAATGGACCAGGAGGCAGCGATGCTCTTCCCTTCTTATCTGCTGGGCATCTGTTGAGTAGGCGCTGCTGCAGCGTGGCCGGCGACACATTGCGTGCACGCCACTAAAAGAATGTGGCCACAAGTGGCCCAGACAACCTCTGAATATCGTATGAGCGATCGGATCTCAATGTGTCTTTGATTAGTTCACAGCTGGTGTTAGAATCGGATCACCCAGGATGGATGTTAACAGGGGCCTCTCTCACATCCATACAACCAGTCAGCAAGATGCTTTAACAGTAACATCAACATATTATATTATGTATATTTAGTTTTAACACTTTGTTTCTGTAAATTACATATTTATCTTACAGAGTAAGTGGTTCATCAGACTGCTGCTGCTGCTGCTGCTGCTGCTGGGGGTGTCCTGTTAGTTAGGCCTGGGGAAGAAAAGCATAGATATACATCAGAAAGTCTATATGTCTAACAGCACAGACTCAAAAGTCCTCACCCGGTGGCTATCTTGCCACAGGCAAATGTGAGGCAAGTGTGACCCTTTAAGGAAAGGTGAGTGAACTGAACAAACTCAAATAGTCTGATCTTGATGAAAAATTGATGGATTTACACATGGTTTGGTTTCTTACAAATGTTATAATTATAGAACTATATTATATATATATAATTATAAGTTTGCAGTGTCATAACAACATCTCTGACATTTATATCAAACCAGCCTGTAGTAAGATGGCTGCCAGTGCGGACATTGGACACCATTGGTTGTCATTATGGATAAGACATCTAGTCTTTCTATGTATATCTATGAATAAAAGACCTGACCCTGAAGCACAACCCTGAAATGGAGGATGAGGCCAATAGGGGGGATTTAAGGGGTCAAACTAGGGTTTTACAATTTCTTTTGTGATTGGATGAGTTTGTTTTCTTTTGGGGTCTTTTGTTGTAAAACTATATTTATGTTAACCTTTAGCCTTGTTAATTATGATGAAGTGGGATTGTTAAGTTGGTTTACTTGCTTATCCCTTTCAGTAGAGAGTGGTCTGGGCAGCCAGCATGTCAACTCCTGCTCTGTGTCTAGTGAGAGAGCGGTTTTGGTTTGAGATCATGTCACGTTGAAATATATTTACTCGGCTGCTGTTATAGGCCTAGTTATCATTTATTGCTTTGTAAACATTTTTCTTCTTTTGGGTAAATAAAACCCCCTTTTTGAGTTAGTTTTTTTGCACCTCACTGCTTGGTCCCTTACTGAAGGCGTAACCACAGCTGATTAATTTACTCTCAAATGTATTTAGAATCTGATTTCAGCAGAAATGTGACACTAGTTGTAGAAGCAGCCCTGTGTTGTGGTGGTTGGTTAGGTCAGGTGTAGCAACAGTAAACATTGATGTCAGATATCATCTTTGTGCAGCCTAAAATGATATCTATGTTAAACCATTTCCTCCATAGTGTAACACAGTGAGTAAAACAGAAGCTGTGGGATTGACTATCAATGAGATGGGGTCAGATAGTGTGATGCTGATGGGTTGTTAAGCTTGTGTGTGTGTGTGTGTGTTGTCCTACACAGTAAACCTAGAGACTAGGAGTCAAACACTAACTCAGACAGACTGTGACTGTGTCCAGAATGAGTAAACCTCAGCCTGTCTGGCTGCTGTTATCTCATCACTGTGTTACAGGATGTGTAACTCTGACTGGTCAGATTGAAATCCCTGCATCACTGATTTGAGACAAAATAAACTACCTCCTGCTGAGATGTTTACACTGGAGCTGACAGACAAGTGTACAGAGCTTAAAACATCATGGAAAACCACAAGATGACACTTGCATTAGTAAGTCCTTCTAAAGTTCAAAAACACAATGTCTTTTGGGATAAATGTTGTTGACCCTCTGTTGCATGAAATATTACTTAGAAAAATATTTTGAATGTATTATTACTTAAAATTACTAAATAAAACTAAATAATAGATATTTTAAAATATGTGAGAACACATTGTAAACATAGTCTATTTTCATTCTATGTAAGTCAATGGGACTTCATTGGGTTGTATACACTAGGGATTTTCCATATTTGCATATTGTTGTCATATGGCAACAAATCTACATTAGCATAGTAGAAAAAAAACAACTTATAACATCGAATTTTAATTAAATGTAAAAACAAAAATTCAGTTTACTTCCCTAGATTGTGAGTTATTTTTTTATTTGGTGAAAACTTTCCAAAATTCTGAATAAAAGACAACCTTTGGTTGTGGGACAATGATGCTCACGTGCCAAATGTCCATGAGCAAACAGGATATCCTGGTCATGTGACCTCATGAATTGTATATCCTTCAAAATAAAAGCCCCCCACACCTAAATCTAGAAACATAGATTTATATCACAGCTTTTTAGAAAAATGAAGATAAAATAGTTGCCACATGGCAACACTATGCAATAGAGGGTTAAGCTGCACTGAACACTCTACTGAGTATTTCTGAACCCTGCTGTCAGGGAATACTGGCCTGGCCCTCTAACTGCACTGTTTTACCAAAGAATGTGAGGGAAGTTATTTTGGTGCACCCAGTAATGAGGAGGTTGTGCTTGTTCATTTTTTTCCTGAATAGCAACTGTGGCTCACGCACGTCCACCTCGTCTTTTCTTCACAGAGTGAAGCGTCTTCCTTTTCTCCTCCTAAAGCGAACATCTTACTTATTCTTACCTGGTTGGAGAAAACGTGAGCTACTGGAAAAGGGCCGCTCCATTATGGAAGAATTTATAGAATTATCACGATTATTTTACTATTGAAATATTGATATTGAAATGATTGAAACGATTAGGTTTTAGTTACACATTGCATTTATTTGACTTTGTGCTTTTGTTTGAGATGTTAAACAGATTTTTTGTGTTGCTGAGAGCCGTGGATACCACCTCATAGCAAACCCTGCATGTTATGTTGCTGCTGGTCCTCGTCACATTCTGTGTTCCTTTATAAGACAACTTTTACGACACTTTTTTCTCAATCAAACTACTCTGCCCTCTCTCTGCTATTGTATTGCACATGCACATCTATTTCAGAAAATTGTGTAAAGAAAAATCTCAAATAGTTTCAACTTGATTATATGAGTCTGGAGATCATTTGACACGCAAATCGAAATTGCGATCAAAATTCAATTAATTGCACAGCCTTACACTGGAACGTCATCTTAGGGATCTGAGCAACTTTGACCTTCCTCAGTGACATCAGTTGACCCTGTAACATAATTCATTTTATCTTGTCATCTTATTACACTAATACGGTTGCTTTGTACCAGTGGGACTCTTCAAGGAAATGAACGACAATAGGCCTGCTCACAATCTCTTCTGTTGAATTACAAAAAGCCTCTTATTCTTTTTATATGAAGAAGCACTGCAGAACAGTTTGTTCTGTTGAAGCTAGAGAGGGAAAGAAAAAAGGAAAAAAAGCTCCCGATAAATCACTTTAATTGCATATTTTGATGTGTGGCAGAGTCCATGGTGCAGTGGTTACTACTACTACTACTACTACTCCTATAGACAGACACTAAGATTATGGGATTAGCAGTGTTACAGCTACTGAAAACCCCTCCAGCTTTGGTCCAGCACCTGTTGTCGCCCTCCTGGCTGTTTCATCTCATTCTGTTCTCTCCCTTCTTGTACTGTGCTGCTGCTGTTCTCCCAGTCCAGTCCTGTCCTTCTTGGACTGGTAGTGCATACTGCAAAATTGTGAGCGATTTTTCACAGAAATAATCTAAGTAATATAATCTGCAGATGAACAAACAATTAGAATGATATTTAGTTCCCAATTCGTGGTATATCATAAACATGTAGAGATGTAGTTTCATTTCTTCACAGTATAGTGACTGGATGACCTGTTTATTGATTCATTCAGAGAGGAAACTACTGAACACTGCATCAAATCTGATTTCAGAAACAAACCAGAAATCTGTGTCCTGTAACAATGAGTGTCTGCTGTTTTACAGCTTTTGGTTGCTATATTTATATGCTTGTTTTCTCAGCCCCTTCAGTATTGTTCATTTTAGTCTTTTACATTAGCACTGAGTTGAATTTCCAGTGGTATTCTATTGGTCTGAAATACACGGTCAGTAAAAGGTTCCTAATAGGTTTTCAGTGGAAAGAAGCTGGCAGAGAGATTGACTGGCTCCTGTTATGTTCTTTAAATGTCTCACACTCTGTCATATTCAGACAAACAGAGACAGAGAAAGAGTGTGAAAAAGAGAGAGAGGAAAAAAAGGATGGTGATCAGACGAAGGCAGGAGAGAGAGATGTTTCATAGAGCTTGAGTAAAAGAGAGAGTGAATTCTATTTGAAGAGAAGCAGAAAGGGAGAGAGAGCGTTGTGTACTCTCATTAGTCGTTTGGTTTTCGAGCCAGGCGGCTCCCTGGCAGAGAGAGAGAAAGAGAGAGACAGAGAGAGAGAGGAGGAGTGCAGGGGAGGCAAAGAGAACGAGAGAGAGAGAAAATGGGAATGTGAGAGAGACGGAGAGAGAGAGGGGTTTCTTTCTCCTCTGTCTGGCCTCTCTCCCATAGCAACAGCGGCTTAGCCACGTGAACGCCAGTTCCTTTGAGTTCACCCACTGCACAGAACTTAACTCCTTCACCGCCGGATCGCAGCACAATACAGCAGCAGCAGCACAGAGCTGAATACACACACAAAAGAACTGTGATTTATCCCACTCCAACTACCCGGGCTCAGTCATGTCTACGTCGACCAAATACCGGACACCATCATATAGAGTAAAACATGCTGTAATAACACGCTTATAAACAGGAAAAGTGAAGCGATCCCACTCTTCTGTATGAGAATGACACAGTGAAATTATTGTTGACTGGAGCCAATGTGGGACAAAATTGGTTTCTGTGGGTTTCCTGACTGTCAGTGAAAACACGGAGAAACCAAATCTGTCAGCCAAAACAAAGGAAGTTAATTTTAGTTCAGTAACCAACCCTAGGCTCTGTTTCTTTTAGAACTATAAAGATAATGCAGGTTTTGGACAAAAAAGGGTACATACATAATCATAGAATAAGAGAAAACAGATGCTGGACTGCATATTATTACTCCTGTTATAGCATACTGGTCTTTTGAGCAACAGTGTAACAGTGTGTTTGCCACTAATCTGAATCCAAGGATCTTTATTTCTCTACAGAGTGCAGCAGGAAAGTCACACGGCTTCTCCCCTGTTCACTCTGTTCCTTTTGTTCAACAGTGAGCTAACTCTTTCCAGATGCTGTGGTGTTAACTCTTCTCTCTCTCTCTCTCTCTCTCTCTCTCTCTCTCTCTCTCTCTCTCTCTCTCTCTCTCTCTCTCTCTATCAATGTCAATGTCACCGCGCCAATTTTGACAATCGGCCTGTTATTCCTATACGCAGTAATAGTGACAGTCATTTGATTTTATACATCTCTCTGAATTCCTGTGTTGGTCCATTTTATGTCTGATTTTAAGACTTTAGACATTTCATAGGTTATATAAGTAAGCAATTATAATTAGTATTATTAAAATAACAAACAAAAAAGCTCTTTATATTATCATATTTACTTCATATTATTATATTTGTAATAAATGTTAATTACTCTATAATACTATTATTAACCCTCTATTGCATGTAATATTACTTAGACAGGGTAAAAATGTTTTGAATGTTTTTATTATTTAAAATAGCCTAACTAATAGATAGATTCAAAAATATAAGAAAAGGGTCTAAACATAGTCTCAGGATAGTTTCATGCTATCAATATCAATGTGACTCCATTAGTTTGTATGCACTAGGAATATTCCATATTTGCATATTGTTGCCATATGGCAACACATCTCTATTTTAGCATGTTTAAAATAGAGTTGTATAAGATAAAAATTTAATCAAATCTAAAAAAAAATGAAAAAAAGGAAATTAAATTTTACTTACCCCAGATAGTGATATCACTTTTTTATTCAGTGAAATTTTCCCATGTCCATGAGTAAAACGGACTGGTAAACAGGATATCCTGGTCATGTGACCTCATAAATTGTTTGTCCTTCCAAAATAAAAGCCCCCTTTCACACCTAACTGTAAAAACACAGATTTTATATCACAGCTTTTTAGAAAAATTAAGATAAAGTAATTGTTGCCATATGACAACACTATGTAATAGAGGGTTAACATCTATATAGTCTTATTAATGCATAATAATGTTAATAAGCACCATTTAAGGACTTTTAAGAGCCTTATTACATTTAAACTAACATTTTTTTTATTCTACACTAGCACAGTTATTGATGGTTTGTTATCAAATGTATTTTAAAATGTACTGGTTTTGGTGTTAATCTATGACGATAATGTCAGAGTGTATGGACTGCTAAATGTTGCTGTGTGTATCGGCCCTCAGAGCCCAGATTACTTAAACCTTAGTGTGAGGAGACTCAGTTTGACGTGGCTTAGTTGGAATGTGAACCGCAATTAAACAAGTTAACTCTTGTTATCTGAGAGAGGGAAGAGTCCCTCTTCTCTTATTGTCAGCATTCCCTCTGCCCTCTGCTTCTCTCTCTCTTTCTATCTGCAAGTCTTTCTCTCAGTATGATTAGAGCTCCAACTCTCCACTGATTAATTTATAATTTAGTCAATAACAATCACTTGACAAGAATATGAATGGAGAAAACAATGTATCACAACTAAGAACTTGATAAAATTTGTCTTTTTTCTGTTTGTTTTTTATCAGAATGGTTGCAGATCAATAACCTAATGGATGAATAATATCCCTGTAGTTACAGTCTGTACAGTCTGGTTTCAGCTAGAGCCGAGTGTGTTACTCACACACACACACACACACACACACACACACACACACACACACACACACACACACACACACACACACACACACACACACACACACACACACACACACAGCTGGAATAGAAATGAATATGTGGGAGCTATGAGCCATGAACAAACCCTTCTACACATCTGGCCAGCTGTGGATACAAGTAACAAACAATGAAGGGCTGTATGATTTAAATGATCTTTTTTTTCTGGTCGATATTGTGGTTCCAATGGTGTTTGTTTTCTCTAAATGAAGTACCAGGCTGGTAAAGTCCTAAGTGAGGAGCTTAATGATGACTGGCTGATAACTGAATAGTCCTGGAACTCCTGATTCCAATCCTGAGTGTTGCAAATGTCTTAAAGTCACCTTTTTTTGGCAGAAAAACTTATTTTTTTGTTCTGAACGACCACAACCCACAGGTCATCAGTTTACAATTATAGAAGACTAATGAAAACAGCAAATAATCTGATTTGTTAATTTTCTTCTTGATTAATGGATGCCTCTAATAGTTGTCAATGGATTAATTGACTATGTGTTCTAGCTCTGTGGTGAAGTATTACGAGTTGGGTGATGCCTCTGAATTAGCTCAACCTACGTCTTCACAGTGAAATGTAATTTATGCTTTTGTGGACATAGCTACGCCCTCAATGTGATGCAGCATTGAGTATCAATAGTTCTGCGTTGGGGAAACATGTCACTGTGCAATTCACCGCCATGCTGCTAGGGCGGTGTGTCTGTGTCTGTGTGATTTCAGGGTTCTACCAGAATTCTTGCTTTCTCTTCACACTAAACACTGACAACAAGGATGGAGCATGTGTGTCTGGAGCTAATCAAAATCGAACAGCAAACACTTTTATTGCAAATGTTGAAGCAGAGTCGATAGAGAAGATGTTTGTGGAAGTATGACCACTTAACCAGCCCTTGTGGTTCGTGTCACCACGTCAGTCGCTATATAGCTGTGTAACTACTTTTAAGGCTGTAGTGAGAGCTTGGAGTGGGCAGGAAGAGTGAGAAGAAAGTCAGAAAAAAGAGAGATAAAAAGAAAGGAGGCAGCAGGCAGCTGCTTCTCCTCTGGACATGCTGACCATACATGGTCCAGCCATATATACTCGCTTTTCATCTCACCTTTTAAAAAGGCAAGGTGAAAACCGAGCAGCACCAAAAATAATACAGAGTATAACCTTTTCTGATTCATCACAAGATAAAAAGTTTGTTTGCTCAACTGGTTCAGACCTACTCTGCACTGTAGGCTGCAATATGGGGATAAAATCCTAAGATTTCTACAAAGAGTTTCCTGGTTGATGAGCAGTATTAGTAGGGTGATATCAGGTCAAATGGTCCATTTAAGGTTTGGGGTCCCAGCCCCTCTGGAAATTAGAGCCAATGATACAAAGGATGCTTGACTAGTAACAGGTAATTTAATTAGTTTATGGTTTCTATGGTGATTTGATTAGTTTATGGTTTCTATGGTGATGAGACAATACTACGGATCTAGACTGAACCAGAAATGTTCATGGTAAGTAGCCTGACATGACAAATCTAACTAAACCCATTTTTTAACCCTAACCCATTTTATGAGATGGAACATTTGATAGATTTATAGGGCCTAAATAATTATATACACATAATTCTAACACAAAATGATAATAAACAGTCTTTATTATTAATCATAAATATAAATGGGAAAGGCATACTTGGTATTGTGTTACTGTCCCAAGAGATTTACCAAAAATGTTACCCTATATAAATACTGTCACATGTTTCAAAACTCTCAACCCACAAAAATGATCGTGTTATTATCTCAAGCAATATACCATTTAATTTTGACAAGGCAGAGCTCCTGAATAGAATTTTTTTTAGCCTGTCACCAACTGACAATAGACTGACTGTAGAAGTAAAATAACACAAATACAGTGTGTTTTGAAGCTTCCTCTTAAGTCCTAATATATATATGAATGTATGTATATGTATTTGAAGCACTTAATAGCTATGGTTACTTTGGCTATTGTTACATTTATAATCTTGGAGCAGTCAGTCAGCACTGGCAGCCACAGAGTTGCACAGCTTGTCAAACAAGCAGACACTGTGTTCTGCCAGCCACAAACCAGTCAGCCAGGCTCCTCTCTCTCCCACAGCCCTCACCCAGCAGCCTGTCAGCCTGTGCAGCACAACGCCTCACCTCACCTCTTACTTTGTCCTCCTGTATCACTCAAGCCAGAGAGAAAAGCCACGTGTGGACAAATGCCTGTGAACACACACACAGATATACACATACACACGCACATGCACATGCACATGCACGCTACCTGTGGTGATGGAGAAAGCCGGAGAAAAAGCAAAAGACAGAGATCGGAGTTAAGCTCCAGCACGGCACCTTTTGAAAGAAAAGCCTATTCGGAGTGTCTTTCAGTAGTGTTTGTGTGTACACACACACTCACACTCACGTCTCTGTAGTGAGGCGTGGCTGTAGTAGTGGAGTCCTGCAGTGTAATGAGGCTTGTGAATGGAGCGGGAGGCACTGTGGTGGCTTTATTTACACGCTGTGCTTTCTATGTCGTCTGAATGACATACATTAGACGCAGCAGAACGTCTCCAGCAAGAACTCAGTCAGGCTTTTATTTTATTTTAAACCATATCTGAGGAGGGAAATTCCCACCAACAAGTGGACGTTGTGCTGTACTTCAACCAGTCCACCAGCAGATTGTTAGTTGAAGGCAGAGGTGCATATATATATATATATATATATATATATATATATATATATATATATATATATATATATATATATATATATATATATATATTGCTCTGCTAGAAATGTTACTGGTTAACTTCCACATGTCAGCAGCAGTGTCCGGTTCACCCTGAGCTCAACCAGCTATTTCTGTGGAAAAATTAAGCTGCAGAGCACATATACCAGGGCACTGAATTACTGCAGAATCTGCCGTTTGAACTTTGGACAACTTTGCGCCATTAGGCATGCTGAAATATTATAACACTGTGTGTATGTGTGTGTGTGTGTGTGTGTGAAGTCTAAAGTTTGTTGACATTATGACATTACAGCAGTGCATTGTTCCAGCTTCTGTTAGCTCAGGAACAGCAGCATCACATATTACTGTCTACTGTCTTCTCTTCTCTTACACTACAGTGTATGGTGTTGGGGAAAAATCCATTTCATTCACAATAGTAACAGTACATTTTCACAGGATATTTCCTAAAGGGTACATGAAAAAAAAACCATACCATACTACCATACTCCCATCATAATCTGGTCCTATCTTCTTGTCTTTCTCTCCCTAACACTCCTTTGCAACCTGCTTCAGCATGTTCAGATGTTTTAAACAATGGTGTTAAAAGTAATAATAGTAGTTATAGCAATGTTACATATTTATTTATATTTATAGTTAAGGTAAATGAGATCAGGAGTCAATAAGGTAAAAAAAGTAAAATCTTCCCTCCTCTCTTGCCCTAGTCACTGTTGCTATGGTAACTTACATCGTTATAGCTTGTTAACAATCATTAGGGTTAGGGTTAGGGTTCTTACACGTAGCTAGCTACTAGCCGACTGTCAAAATTAGCCGTTAGCCACTGGTCCCGCCCGCTGGAAAACAGCATCTGGACCAAACCACTTTGATGGGGGGGGCATCATAATTTTTGAACAATTAAGAAAAGCATTGTTTTAAATTTAGAAGTGTGTGTTGTGTGTTTTTTTTGTTAACATTTCTTTAATATTCAAAATTATTTAAGTGCGTTTACAAAGATTTTGTAGGGGGGCAACTTTGTGGAAGAGGGGTCGCGTCCCTGTGTCCCCCCCGAGGGATTTCGTCCTATGGTCAAATATAAAGAAACACCCCACAGTACCATTTGCCTTAATGATTTCTATATCCAGTGAAAAACTGAATATAAAAATCTCTTCATATTTCAGGCAACTGATAAACACAAAAAAGTCTCTTGAAGCTAATCAACAACTGTTTTAATAGTCTGCCAGTATATTCACTGGTATTTCTACCCTGGCAACAAGCTATAATTTTTGGTGCCGCTTGTCTGTTTGTTTATGTCTGCATCAAGATTATGGAAAAACTACCGGGCTGATTTTCATGAAAGGGTGAAGAATTGGCTAAAGACAAATGTTTTATTTTGGAGTGAATCATATTTAAGATATTTTCACAGTGATTATTTTTATGTTTTAGTTTAGTTTATTAGTGACTCCTACAGGTTGACGGAATGTTAATAGTTTAAATAGCAGTTGACAGGATTGTGTCGTGTTGCCGGGACAACGCAGGAGCCTGCTGAATTTAGAAATTCTAGGATTGTGATAACACTAAGGGTGATTCAGCTAGGAACCATCTTAATAGTTTTTAAAATATAACCACGTATTGGTTGTTCACATTCGCATGCCAGATTGAAGACTGATCATTGGCTTGGTGAAGGTTCTTATTGTGATGAGTAACCTCAAATGCTTCATGTCCCAAAAATCTGTGCAAAAAGCTGTAAGCCAATGAACTGTAATGACTGTTTTGACCTCTAATCACTTGGAATGTTCCACCTACCCGGCAGTGTGGGCGAGACGGGTCAGTGGCCTGCCTGACCCCGGGGGTCGCGATCCCCTTTCAGCCGTTCTATGACCGTGTGTGACATAATGTCATTAACTTGCGAAATGAGTATACACCATGATGATGTCAAAGACAGAACCTTAAGCTTGTAGCTGCAAAAAGAACGAATGCTCCACCCAATTAGTTTCCATAATCACTTAAATCACTTAAAAACATAAATACCTTAAATCTGCAGCTAAACATGAATATAAAACATGCACATACTTATGTATGTGCATGTTGTGCAATCACAGGAGCACTGAGCAAAAAGGCCAATAAAAGTGAGTGTGCCTGCAGGGCTGAGTGTGTGTGTGTGGGGCTGAGAGGGATGACTTGTCTCTGCAGGGCTGCACATGCCGGCTTTGGAAGAGTTTAGCGCGGCACCGACAAAGGCCAGTGAGACCAGAGATGAAACATGAGATTGTTCCTTGAGAATCTAGGGCAAGGTTCCCTCTCTCCCCACATGTGTCAGTCTGTGTGTTGCTGGGCTCGTCTGCTTCAGCCTGCACACACTTTGTATTATGTGTGTGTGCAGCTTTCCTATCTTGTATGTATATATGTGTGTCTGTGTTGGGATTTGTCAGCAAATGTCTACTATTGTGTAAAAACATGTGTGTGTTTGGCATGATAACTTTGTGTCTGTATGTGTGCATAATCATACTTGGCTTTGTGAATGCTTGCTCTGTGTGTGTGTGCACACGCATGTGTATGCGTGTGTGGGCGTGTGTGTATGTCCCAGTGCAGCAGATGAAGGCAGGGAGGGGTGTTCTACTGCTGGCTCCATTGATTGGTTCCATACAGACTGAAACTGGACCTTCCCAGCAGATGTCTGTATAGCTGCCAAATACACCCACACCCACACCCACACACACACACACACACACACACACACACACACACACACACACACACACACACACACACACACTAAACGTAGGAGTGCATAGCTCTACCCTTGTTTTGCTGCTCTTGCTTTTCCAGTCTTTCTATTTCCTAGGTGTGACATGCTCTCAGTGACGATTATTTGTCGCTGAAAGTCGACGAATTTCCACACAGCTCATGACGAAGCGTGACGGGACGTGTGCCGCCGCCCCCGGGGGTCTCTGCACCCTGCGCCTGATGACACCAACAGACCCCGGCATAAAGCACGCCAGGGGATTGTTTCAATGCTGCTGCCGAGACGCAGTACAGCAGAGTTGCATCAGAGCCAGTAGAGCACAGTGTGTCACCTTTCTGTTGTATTTCACAGCTCTCAGACAGCTTTAGCACGATGGGGAGAGAGTGTCTGCATACTTTGTGTTTCAGAAACAAAAAAACTATTAGGCCTAGCTAATGTGGATTCCTTAAAGAACAGTGTGTAGATAATCCTCCATGACTCCTGTTTTGATTGACAGCTGTCAGCTGTCAGCAGTTAGCACTACTAACAGTACTGCTACTACTGCTGGAACTGTTGCCCTGTTTTTCTTGGTCTCAAAAATACTGTACTTAGACTATGTACTATGACTCCTATTAAGTCTGTTAATGCTGCAGTACTATTGATTATTTCTATTATTACTTCTATTCAGGGCTTGAGAAATTGGTTTTAGGCTATTTGTTCGCATTTTTTTTGGCCCTTTTGTTTAAAGTTGAATGTGCAGAGACAGGAAACGGGTAGGGAGAGAGGTATTTCACATGGTATCCATCCAAAAGCCATTATGACATTCAACTATTAATATTCTGTTGACCAGCAAGAGCAACTAATAGCCACTAAAACACTGAATCAGTCATTGTGAAAGATTCATAAGTGGGACCTGTCCAAAAAATGAATGTGGTTATCCTTGGTCCTGTTCACAAACAGGCAGATAAAGACCACTGGAAACAATACCTCCTATCAAAGGTAAATATGGTGGCTGTTGATGAGAGGGGAGTTGACAGGAGACTTTGTATTTGAGTTTATTATGTTCTGCGTCTTGCAACAGATGAATGAAGATGATGAGTGATCATGAATTACTATTAATTTGAAAGAATTTGAAGATTTGAATTGCTGTTATAGTCCTAATTCGTGATCTTTCTTTGGTGTTGGTTAAAACCTACTATTGCTACCACTGTCACTGTCAAATAGAGGCACAGTACTACTAAGAATATAAAACTTGTTGATAGCATGTGTTTTTAATTTTTTAAAACCTTTTTAATCTGGTATCTGGTACCAAGATTCTAGGGTTACACAAACAACAGTTTTGTCATTGATCTGTGTGTGTGCATGCAGGTGTGTGTGTGTGTGTGTGTGTCCACCCACCACACTGCACACACTGGCCGAGCCTCTCAACCTGTACTTAGTCTTGAATAGGTTATTATATTATATTATAATAGAAAGTGTATGTTTTTAGATTTATTTCCATGAGTCTTGCATGGCCACTGACTGCCAACAAGGAAGAAACAGTCAAGTGTTCCAATAGGACCTGTCTGGATTATGGAGAAGGAACAGACTCACAATCACTCAGACACTCCTACATGTTGATATCAGCCCTGATAAAGCTCCCAGTGAACAGTCTGTTTGACTTTGATTGCCTGCTGTTTGGCACTCTGAGCTTTCCCATTAGCATGAAACCTAATCAGCCATTTCTTTATCAGCTCACAGTGTGGGCTGGGCCTTAATTCAATAATGTCTTTTGTTTACTCACAGTGGAACCATATTGTGATAAAATGATGATATGTTATCATTTTTGCTATAAACTGCCAATTGTAAGTGTAACATAATTACTTGATAAAGGTGTCTTTAAGTGTAGCAGTGAAAGAGTTCATTGCACATTGACTGAACAATTATAATTATGATGATTAAATATTCTTAGCAGTGCTGTGATGTTGTGTAACTGTATATCCCAAATTATAGCTGTTGTTCGTCATACTTTATAATCACGTTTCCCAAATGTATTTTTGAATGAAACAAGGATGAGCCCTGCTACAGTAGTGCAGGATTAGACTTTAGAGGCACTCTGTAACCTGCTGAACACACAGCAGCATGAATCACTGCTGACTTTTGTTATGTGAATGAGAATCCCGTACACATGGATTTAGTAGGAGAGAGCCAGATGCACAACACACACTCACATACACACACACGGAGAGAGGAGGGATTTACCCATGTAGAAAGCGTAGTCTGTGATCTCCACATGATTCTGGGCTCAGAACTCTGCTGCTGCTGGGAGAG
Organism: Lepturacanthus savala; assembly: GCA_030544235.1. Lineage (NCBI taxonomy): Eukaryota > Metazoa > Chordata > Actinopteri > Scombriformes > Trichiuridae > Lepturacanthus > Lepturacanthus savala. Next base: position 3,682,033 of record CM060471.1, read on the forward strand.
AAGTTCATATTATTGTGGTGTGTGTGTGTGTGTGTGTGTGTGTGTGTGTGTGTGCGTGTGTGTGTGTGTGTGTGTACTATGAATACATTGAATGCAGATACATCTGTCTAACCTTCCCACGTCTTTTAGTTGAGTGGACCCACAGTGATTTAAAAAGCTTTACTTCTGGTGTTGGTGCTGGCAGTGAGTCAGGTTCCAATTGTTTACCACATGGAGAAACTCTTTCATGACCATTAGTCTGAGACCAGTGGTGGCCCCAAATGACAACAGTGGAGAGCACATTGATCAGCTGGAGCACATTTAAGTGGAATGTTTACAATTGCCCAAAGATGGTTTTGGGCAATTGTAAATTTGGAGAGAAATTGTAAATTTCTCTCCATATTTGAATATGGAGAGAATGGACTAATTGTGCATCTAGAAAGACATCACAGTGGATACCTTTTATCTGACATACAAATGTACAAGCATCACCAATATGTGAAACTATAGTTCCAAAACTATCAGGATGGTGTCAAGATGAATTACTAGGGCAGTTGTGTCAATTGTTTATTCAACTAACATTCCATTTACCAGAAGGAGCCTCTAATAATTTCTAAAACATTAAACAGTTGTTAAATTTCGTAAAATTCCCTTAAATATAATGGCTTCATTTTTGGATATTTGTACAATTGCATCATTGACAAATAATATTTGGCAAGATGAGAAAGTCAAAAACTTTTTAAAATGCAGTTTTAATATCATTCATCAAGTCTCTTAAAATATACATTGTGTTCATCATGTTGGTTTTCATGCCATTTATACTTTTTTTTTTTTTTTTATAAATCACAGATTTTCTTGACACAAATGTCCACAAACAGTGTAACTGAAAAAGAATGATACATTTTAAATATATAATCCACCTACAATATAAAATTAGTTGACATCATGTGATTTTATTTTTTTAAAGAGAGTTAAACTATCTGGTACCAATTTGTTAGGTTTAAGTTTCACAAAAAAACAGCCCAGTAGTTTTTCTGTGATCTGATTCACATGTAAACAGATAAACAGCACAGAAATCAGGATATCCCGGTGATGGTAAATATCAGAAATGTAAGACTGATGAGTCACTAAAACAATCCTCCTCTTTTTATATCTTAAGAATTCAGCTGACACCACAAGTCTCTAATCAGCAAATTTTTGTCATGACCGTGCATTTAGTACATGTATTTATTATACATGTGGTTCAGCTGCAGTTCAAAGCTGGTTAATGACATAGCTTAATCACTATTTTCTGTACTATCATTTGATGACTAGCACAGAAAAAGGATGTTTTGTCGACCATTTGGGCACTTTGGCTTCATTTAATATGATATAGGGCAAAAGCAAGCTCAACCTAAATAAAGAGGTAGAACAACATTGTGTGAGGTGAGTGTGTGTGGGAGAGACAGTGAGCTCAAGCAGGAATGCAGGACATTAGCAGTAAATGTTCAGTGTGAGCTACACTCGGTCTGGAAATAAACTCTGCTCTTCCGCTCTTCAACACACCAAGCCAAGTTTGGGTTCGGGTGTTTAAGATATTGGCTGATAAGATAATAAGAATGTCATAAAAGTATTTTTCATACCTGCTTTGACATTTGAATTAAACAGAGGCATATTTTACTTAGAATTTCACGTTTTAGCAAACACCAAGAAGTGTTCTTATTGAATATGGTAAATAAATATGGCCCAGTTCACTGTGAGGTGTGTTTATTAGGAGATTGTGTGATTAGCTGTTGAATGTGTATTCAATATGACAATTAATGGTGTTAAGGAGTTTAGTCGATGTGACCCTGTCCTACAGGACAGCTGTGAAATCAATAGGGTAGTTTCACTCCTTCAATGAAAATATGAAGTGACAGATTGACAGAGAATGATTTTGATCAATTTAAGGCATTTATTCATTAATAATCTCCCTGCTGGAATGACTGTGCAGCTTTCCTGCTTTTAGACGAGCAGGTTGTTGCTTATATAATGCCTTTTCTGTTGTGTATGTGTGTGTGCATGCTCCATTTTGCAGGAGGTAGGCTGTGTGTGTGTGCGCGTGCGTGCATGCACTCTTTTCGAGCCAGGAAACATGCAATTTGAAACGGTGGGATGGTGGAATTTTTAGCCCACATGCTGTAGCAGGAGACGGAGACACGTGAGTCGGTTGACCTCAAACCATCTCTGAAGGGGGGGGGGGCGGCACAGCAGTGAAATACAGACAGCCACGACAAACAGTTGTATGTAAAATAGAGGAAGAATAGAGGGGCGGGGATGGACAGGCTGTGAACAAATAGTGGAAGATACCTTTTAAAGAAAAATGAGGTAGAGAGAGAAGTGAAAGGAGATAGAGGATAAACCAGACGGGGGCCAGTCGGTAATATAACAACAACAAGTTTTGTCTCAACGCTGCCATGTACAGATCCATAAAGCAGAGCATGAACAGCGGCAGGGTCAGTGGTTCTCATTCTTAGAGGAGCCTCAGTCAGCTCAGCCTCTTACAGCAGAGACGGAGGGAGATGGAGGTTCACTGTGCCTGGTTTCAATTAACATGCTCAACAATCCTGCTGTGTTTGTCTCTTGGCTTTCACACATGAACATATGAGGTGTTTGGTGACTTGGTCTCCACACAGACTTTTATTTCATGCTGTAGTACTCAGCGACAAGATTCAGCTCGGTTCTGTTTGACAGACTGTAGGATAACATGTAGATGACATATTTGCTCCGTTACCTCCATTAATCATTTTGTCTCTTGAACTAACAACTTCTACAAACTGCACTTGAGCGGCGCCCTGACAATATTTAACCCTCTATTGCATGAAATATTACTTGGAGATGGTAAAAAATGGTTTGAATGTTTTGTTAATTAAAATGGTCTAAATAATTGATATATTTAAGAAATATAGGAAAAAAGTTGTAAACATAGTCTCAGGATAGTTTCATGCTATGTAAGTCTCCATTAGGACTCCATTAGGTTGTATACACTAGGGATTTTGCATATTTGCATATTGTTGCCACATGGCAACAAATCTATTTGAAAGCTAGATATTATATCACAGCTTTTTAAAAAAAAAAAGATACAGTAATTGTTACCATATGGAAAAACTATGGAATAGAGGGTTAAAATAATAGTGGAGTCAAAAAATGTCTGTTGGATACAGGTATTTCTTAATACCTTGAGAAAACAGTGTATGTCCCGTAGATGGCGAACACAAAGAAAACTGGTAGACACTACAATTTATAGACGCTCCCTAAACACCTCACATGCAGGATCTCAGGAGACGCTACAACTTTGAGCTGCAGTTGACTGACTAGATTGCCCTTCAATTCACAAAAAAGGCTTAAGATCATTGATGTAGATGAAGTGGTTCTAAAAGTGGGGTCCAGGGACCACCAGTTCCAGGGGATCCACAATAACAGAATGTAAAATTGTATGGGGGTCTGTGGTCTGACTTGTGTTTGTTTTAGGGTCTTTGATGTTTGTAATGTCCCCACATCACCCTGAGAGAGAAAAAAACAGCATGTTTATTCATATTAATTTTGTGTTGCATGCACCAAATTCTCCACTGTACTTCCAGTGGTCCCCAGCAATACATCCAACAAGTGGGAAGTTAACTGTTCTGGAAGAAAATCCAGATGGACAGAGGGATCTGCATTATAGAGAGACATCCCCAGAGCTCCAGGGGAAACCTTCAACTGCTTCATTTTGTTCAAACCAAAGATCATTCATAATATATATCAGGAAAAAAGCCCTGAATCCTCAAATTGGATAATATGGAAGAAACCAATTTTGCTTTGTCATGTCTGCATCTACTACAATACCCTCCAGATGCATTATTTCAGCCCCTGACGCTTATGCTGACAAATATATGACTGGGACCGTAAAATCTTGGCAGACATGCATCACTGGCTGCCGGCTACACAGCTGAATCCTTACCTCTGTCTGGGCAACTGCTTTAAACACTGCAGTGAGAAGAGGGCAGTGCCATACTCTGAAGTGTTCTCTTAGTCAGCGGGAGTCGTGTTTTGGAGGATAAAAAGAGTCCACGCGTACCAACAGCAACGTTAAACAGCTCAGGTGCTGTGTTTGGCTGGTCTACAGGTATTCATGGCATTTATGACATCATTCACATGTTGATTTTGATTCTGTGATTATAGGATTATGGAGAAACACCTGTTGAACTTGGTGGTCGGGTGAAGGATTGGCCAAAAATGAACTCATTCAATTATGGGGTGGATCCTGCTTAGGAAATTTGCACGATTGTTTTAGTGTTTTAGAGTCTACTTGTGGCTCCTGCTGGTCAATGGAATGTTCATAGTTGAATCAGCAGAAATCTGACCTGGTAATTCAGATGCTAACCATCCTAATAGTTTGGTAAATATAACCACATACTTGTAGTAAATCTCAATGGATGATTACATGCAACTCATGCAAATATACTACATTGTTTTATATTTAATTTAAAATCATTGACACTTAAATAAACTTGCATTAGGTTGCAAAATCCAAGCCTGATGTTGTGAAACAATCATCAAACATTTGAGTTTATCTCTTTGAAAAGGTGAAAATCAGATAAAAAGTCCAATCCAAAACCAGATGAAAACCTCCACATATTATTCCCTGATTAAGCATTTATTTTTACTTGCGGCATAATTAGATGGACAGTTGTGTATCTCTTCAATGGTAATCACTTGCTCAGAGAACTGTGTTGAGGAACTATAACCCATAAATCTGGGTAATTTAAGTGAGTTATTTGGACATTGATGGGTATTATATCAGCAGTAATATGATACAAACAGAAAAGGAAAGCTGATATCAAACTGTTCTGACTTGTAAATATCAGAGAGGAAAAGGATTGAGTGAGGTTTTAGTTTGAGGCTGAGTGAGACTGAGGAGTTACAACAGTTCACTGCAAACACACAGAGGAGCTTTTTCCCTGACACGGCAGAATATGTGTCCTGCTGCTTGGCTGGATCAATGTCAAACACACACACACACACACACACACACACACACACACACACACACACACACACACATACACACACACTGACTTTGTTGATGTTTGCGTCAAATAGTTTTGTGTTGAGTCACAGCTCTCTCTTTTTTTCTCCCGCTCTGACTCTGAGATTTTTGTTACCACCAGCTGTACAGCGATCTGTTTAAAGCTGCAGCACCAAGTAAATCCACATGGAAAAGGATCATAAAGCTATTTTACACTGTTTGACACCATCCTTTATTTAATGAAGAAACTAAAACTAAAAACTAAAGTTTGAACAGTTTCTCTTGTAGACAGTAACAACAGTTTGGTGCTTCGTCGCCTGATGAACTGTGAAGGTTATTTCAGACCTGACAGTAAACAGGCCTTGTAATAGCAAGACCGTTCTTCTACTTTCGGGGCGATAGAATAGCGACTGTGAGGTTTGAGTCTTATGTGCTGTGTAATTAAGCTGCAAATAAATTTAAACCAAACTGTGATTAGATTTAACAAGCCAACAAACACAGACAGCAGAGGTCACACACACACACACACACACACACACACACACACACACACACACACACACACACACACACACACACACACACACACACACACACACACACACACACACACAGGAATAAGTTGTCTTCCTGTGTGTGTTTGTACACATGTTGTAGTTGAGGATTCTGAGCCTGTATTTTAGGGCAAGGGTTGCTGAAAGTTTGCTTTTGGAGCTTTCCAGAGCAATGTGTGGTTATAATGATGTGGAATTTTCAAATTCTTTTTTGTGTGAATTATAGCAGAAATCCTGAACTCAGTCTGGAACTGTCAGTCATTGTGTCTGGAGACACAACATGAAATGGAGAGGGAGGAGGAAAACATCACAGAAAGAGAGGGATGTGTAGGAGGAGGAAGGAAAAGAGGAAGCATCACACATCCAGCTAGAGGTCAGCCAGCTGTACAGAGGCTTTAAACAGCAGCTGATCAGGGACAAGATGCTCATCTTATCAACAGCCCCATTACTCTGTTTTAAATGAAATGAATAATCGAGTAGAGGCATTGAGGTCAGTGACAAAACCATAAAAACCTGGTACCAGATAGTTTAACTCTCTTAAAAAGGTTTTAAAAAATAATAAAAACACATGTTATTAACAAGTTTTATATTCTAGGTGGATTAAATATTTAAATCATTTGACATTTTGTGTCAAAAAATCACATGAAAGCGTGATTTTTGAAAAAAAAGATATTAATGGGCTTTTAAATAACATGAAAACCAACATGATGAACAAAATGTTCATCAGAGAGACCTGATGAATGCTTCTTAAAATTGTATTTTAATAAGATTTTTTGACTTTCTCATCTTGCCAAACATTATTTGTCACTGAGCAATGACATGAAGGAATATCACTGTAATACTGAAACAGTTCAGCTATCAATAGACTCGTAAATAAAAATCGTAGTGAAAAATCGTATTTTCCAGCTTTTTAAACGTGAATCTTTTATGTGAATGTTTTATGTGTCTACTTTATATGTAAAGTGAATATATTTGGGTTGTAGACAAAACAGGACATATAAACATGTCATTTCAGGCTTTGGGAAACACTGATCCGCATTTTATGAGTTTATTAAGACCATAAGGAATCACCAGTAATTTCCATTCCTTTGTAATAAATTTGATTTGCGATACAAGACCGCGTTAACTACACCGGTTACCTAGGTAACAACAAATAGAAAAAAGGAATGTAGAGTAGAAAGCCTTTAAAGCTGTTTGTAATGTAATGTAATGGTTAGCAGAGCAGACTCATGGGTCACACGGTGGAGACGTTTGGATCCCTCCACCTCCCCTGGTTGCCTGGGACCACAGTGTTTCTAAGCATCATTACGAAAGCCGTTCCAGTGCTGGAAGTGTCGGCTGAGTGTGTTTACGCAGCTCACATTCACTTTGTTCTTAGCTGTGTTCAGTATTTCTTCCTCTGTCACTGACACACTCTTCAGTATTCTGTTTACGTCCCCAGTGTTTACTGCTGTGAAAGCCACAGTGGAGGGAAAGCACTGATTTCACAATACAGACACTGTACAACTGCTTAATCTGTCCCCTGTGTGTGTGTGTGTGTGTACGTGTGTCTGCGTGTGCACATGTGGTGCTAATGCCTGGTTAAACCACTGTACTATTTAGGTCTGCTAATCGAACAGATGGCAGCTAGCGAGTTGCAGCAGCCTGTGTGTGTGTGTGTATGTGTGTATGTGTGAATGTGTGTGAGTGTGTGTGCGATTTAGTATCTATTATTTCTTAATATTGAGGAGAACCCTCAACAAATGGCTGGGTATCCTGAACAGCGCCAGCCACCCTCTGACCACTGTTATCATCATCCAGAGAAGATGATCAACAACAGGCTGCTGCTTCCAAGAATAAGGACAAACATATATATATAAAGAAATTCCACTAATTAAGCCTGATAAGGCACACCTATGAAGTTCACACCTCACACCTGGCATCAAGAGAATGCCAAGAGTGTGAAAAGCAGTAATCAGAGCAAAGGGTGGTTATTTTGAAGAAACTAGAATACATGTTTTCAGTTATTTCACCTTTTTTTGTTAAGTACATAACACCATAAACATGTTCATTCATAGTTTTGATATATATATGTATATGTATATGTATATATATATATATATATATATATATATATATATATATATATATATATATATATATATATATATATATATATATATATATATATATATATATATATATATATATATATATAATATCCTTTTTAGTCAATATCTTAACTCTAGCTTATAATTATGATACTTGTATTATACTCTTAATATATTTATATAATTGATAATGGTAATTGATAATAATGTATGGAATAATGTATAATGTATAGAGAATAAGTAACTGTGTGTAATTTATTTATTTATATTTTTCCAACAATAAACACCTAACTCACTCCATGTGCACTTTTCCAATAACAATATACAACATTATTTGTATCTAAACTGACTTTTTTGAATTCTTGTTGGAGCAAATATATATATATATATATATATATATATATATATATATATATATATATATATATATATATATATATATATATATATATATATATATATATATATATGGGGTGTATCCCTACACATGGTACCAGCTAGTAACTCTCTTAAAAGGGTTTAAAAAAATAAAAACACATCTTGTTTATATTGTTTATATTATAGGTGTGTATATATATATATATATATATATATATATATATATATATGTATATGTAACCATTTTTACATTTATATAGTAATATATATAGTGTGTACTGTAAATGTCCTAAACTCTAACACAGTGCCCCAGATCCAGAGTGAGGAGCTGTGCGTATGAATGAATCACAGGCTGCTGGATGAACATATGAACAAGCTGCTCAAGATGCCCACTGAGAGGACGGACAGGAAGACTGTTCTCATCCCTGCTCATTGTTATAGGACGGTGCTTTCCCCTTCACCTTCACAGCACACACACACACAGCAGACAGATAAACCCTGAGTGGTTAGATAACTCGTTGGATGGACAATTACAAAGCTTTGTGTTTGACCTTCTGTCCCAGCGCTGTTGCTTTCCTTCCATGCACACGTGTGTACTAAATGCACTGAAGTCGCTTCATGGCAACAACACAAACCATCACAGCTGTCAGCTGATGCTGCTTTAATACGGCTGTGTATGTACCCAGTGAGATGTTTGGTAATTTGATCTCCAATGCAGTTTATTTTGTCCCAGTAGCTGGGACAGTTTGTCCCAGTAGCTGTAACAAACTAGCACAGGGACATGACCCTCTTGTCTGTGTTAACTGTTTTCATACCAACAGGTTTTTGTGTGTCTTTAACCTTAACCTCTTAAACTCTAAGGTCCCCCCAGGGGGGGACCTTAGAGTATTCAACACCGTATTCTCCGCCGGTAAACATGGCGCCGTTAGAAAGCTCACTCTCCGAGCTACACAGAGGTACCAAGCTTGTCTCTATGAGGTGAAGGCTCACTCCTCAGTCCTTCCGTGAACCGCGAAAAAAACTTTTTCTTTTTACCGATACAACGATAAATTATGTCTTATCTCTGCTATTTTTCAATAAAAACTTGTGTTTGAGCTCATAAAAACGCTACAATCTGCTATTTCTAAACCTTCTTCATCATTTTAAAGTTATTTTTTTTCAATCCGCGCTGTTCCTGCAGTCAGGGACCAGATTGTTTACAGAGTGGGGGGTCGCTCCGTATGAACCTATCTTTGTAAAACACGCCCTGATTTCACTCTACGGTGTGTGATACGTCAGATTAGACCACATGACTCGATTCTATTGGCTCTGACGCTTCCATAGAGGTGTCAATCACCCCAAATAGGATCCAATAGGGTCTCAGATATCACCCTCTGTCCCTCCTCCCGTCCAGCTTTACGCACACAGCCCAGGTCAATGCATATGTGCCCATAAATAGATAGATAATTATTATTATATAGTATTATCATATTTAATGTATCATGGTACTTGTATATAATTATTATTTAGCGAATTATATGGTATATATGTCATTATTATTGTAATTTTTGAGAATGTGCCAAATGTGCCAAATGTGCCAAAATCAGATTTCGCCTGGACACACCTGAACTAAAACATCTCTAAAATCAGTCTGATTCATCTAATAAGGCTGAACATTTGTGCAATTACTTATAACACTTTATTTTACTGATCCATGGGTGAATTGGGCACCTAACACATGATTTTCAGGTAATTTTCAACCCAAATAGATGATTTTTTTTTGGGCGGAGCAAATTTTTTCACTTTTTTCCTTCATTCTACCTGGATTTACTTTAACACTGTACATTTTAAATAGATCCTGGGACTTCTACAACTATCCCACAGGTGTTAGCTTTATTTTAAGCCCAAGATCAGTCAGAAAACCCCTGTAGTTGTGGAGATATACTACATTAAGTATGGGCATGTAATTTTCGGGAGGTAGACTGATAAATAGGCCTAGAGTTTAAGGGGTTAAATAAGTCATTGGTTTAGATTTATGATAAGCAATGGGCCCATTTGTCTTCATGTGTTAAAGCAGGTCCTGCTAATATCATTCTAAAACCTGATTGGCTGAGCTGTGTATTGGGTCTTGGAGCATCTGCAATCACTGGGGTATTTTCAGTTTGATTTTGGTTTATAATGTAACAGTGTGTTGTAGAGGAGCTCACAGGAGATTACAGGTGACACTTGATGTAGGCAAACCTGACTGACTACTAGAGTACTGACTGACCGACCACGAGTACCAGTGTTTATATATTGTAAATAATGACTATTACTGAACTGTGAATATAGAATACAGATGCTGCTATTTCATTAGGATTTCCTGGTTGATGAAGACCAGTTCTGTGACAGGTCTGCTGTAAACTGCTAAGCACATTTTTAAGTTGTCTTTCTTTATGTTGATGTACAGTGAACTAGTCAAAAACAATAACACAACTCCAATGCTCCTGCATCTCCGCAGAAAGCATCCAGTCCAAAAGTGGACATGATACAAGCTAACGTTAATGGTAGCACCAGCATAGCATCTGATGACTTGATTCATTGATTGATTTTTGATTGCTGAAAAACTTACTAGCTGTAGCCCTACTACAAACAGCTCCGGAGCCGGTCCACGTAGTATTGACCAATCCCATTTGAGCGCTTGCTGTGAGTTAACCTGTTGTATAATTTATGTATATTTGCTATAAACGGCCAACCCCAGCTGACCCCGGCAACTCTGGTTCTTTCACTTATTTCCTCCCAGTCTCTCCCCCTTTCCCCGTCTCCTCTATGTATGGTTATGACATACATTCCATTAACCCTGTATCTAGTCATTCAAATGAATGTTGTTTGGGAAATGTAACCATGCATCAAGCCTGCTGTTATGTTTGCTGTTGTTTAAAAGTCTAAAAGAACTTCAAGAACCTGCAGCATGGTCAGCAGTTTGTATTGTGAGGAAAGACAGTGTTGTTGAGGAGGAACTGGACACATTTATTACATAGTAAGTCTATCTGGAAACTGCATGGCTCTGAGGCCCCAACTACATGAATCTAGATTTTTTTTTGTCCACACTTGCATTTCTATACAATGTGGCCTCTGAACCACACCACCACAGCAGTTAAAATACCAGATTGCGTAGATTAGTATAGTAATCCCAATCCGATTCATGACGTCGCACAAGATCAAAGATGGTGGACATGTCTCAGGTTGTGTCTGTGCTCTTGATGCTTTTAGAATCATTTGCAGTTTTACATGAAGATTACTGCATAAAGTACAAGCTGGGATCTTCTCCAGAAGACAAAATTGAGCCCTGGATTTGGCTCCTCAAAGGTTCACAGTGTCCACTGTTTAAAGTCTGCGTAGATTAGAGATGCACGGCTCAGCCACGGATTCCATGGTTGAACCTCAGCTCAGGCATGGCAAAAAATAACATTTTAAACATTTTAATTAAATTCAGGAAGGTGGTGGATCAGCAGTGCAGAATAGACAAAAACAAAAATCATAAATGGCGGGCATGTTGTGTTGAGGTTTCTGTTTGCTTTTAGATATTTTTCGATCGGATCAGTGTGTAGGGCAAAATATCTGGTTTTAAAACAATCTAGCTGGGGCCTGAGTGTTGAAGGTTTTCCTGTTAGATCATTGTGTGTAGAATTCATCAAGCATTTCAAATATGAGACAGGAAAGATGATGATATATCTCATGGCTAATTGACATAAAATAAATGTTTTCTGTTGTAGATGTGCAGCTAAATGCAGTGACTAAATGCTTCTAAGTGTCACCAGGATGAGATGCTGGCTGACCATTCATAGGAGAAGGAGCAAGATGTTTTGTGACTGTGGCTTCATGCTTTATACATGGATTGGATCATCGTTAATGTTTAATTTGACACACTAATGCAGTGCTCAGGATTGAGTCTTCCTACTTGCTTGCGAGTAAAATCGAAACTCTGTGGCCTCAACAGTGGTGTCACAGGGTTCATTCATCCAGCGAGGCTCTCCTCTCCCTGGGGGATGTGGACTGGACCGCCACCTTTATCAGCCGTGTTCAACACTCCCAACACACACATATATGGCACAAAACTAACTTATTCATCAGCTAGCAGGAGCAGAAAAGGGGTTTCACACTGGATCACACAGATGATGTATTTTCATTGTGTCTGAACAGCAGCTCCATGCCTCATCAGGCTGAGTAAGTTACCAGTCAATAACAATTGTTATAGATCATTTAAAGACAAACTCTGTCTGTCCGCCTTCATTATTACTTCAGGAGACAAAGATTCACTGGTGTTTAGAGCAGTCAGATATAAATATGATGATCATTGGCATTTACAAAACACTGACTCTTTGTAATACGTTTAAAAAATGAAGCCCTCCCCAAAGCTTTAAGCTTAACAGACATAGATGTGCATCTAGAGAAGAATAGACAGATAGAATTTAGAGATAGAAAGTATTTAGCTAAACAATAACTCTTAATTCTTTCACGGTCCGACTGTTGGAATAAGGAAGCATGTGTGTGTGTGTGTGTGTGTGTGTGTGTGTGTGTGTGTGTGTGTGTGTGTGTGTTAGCTGAAATATGACCTTGTCTCTCATAGAACAATGTGAATTATTGATTAGAGAGAGAGAGACTGGAGGGGAATACTGATGTGCTGCTTCAGCTCTGAATACTCAACCAGATGTTGTTCAGCATGCAGGTCCAAGCCATGAATGTGCTCCACATTACACACCCTCATTGTTCAACACGCCCGGCTCTGCAGCAGCAGCAAAACACACCGCTCCTGTTGAGATGGTGGTGGATCAGTCAGGCTTAACACAGTTGGTGCAGTCTGTGACAAATGGCTCCATATTTGTGCTCTGAGTGTATTATTTTTCTACATTAAATCATCATTGGTTTGTGCTGAGTGTGTCTGCTGTAACCAGGCCATACTGCATGGATGTGTGTGTGTTTCTGTCATTGATTGTTGCTGTATGTCTCTGGCAGGACTTGGACTTCTCGCTGCTTCAGGGCCTGTATTAACCGCTCCTGACTGTGGGGTCTAGGCTAATTCTGCTGCCACAGTCTTTATCAGCAGATCAAGATTGTTTCTGCCGATGTTAAAATTTCCCATTTTTCTGAGAATATTTAGGACTTCCATGATGACTAAGAGAGTTTCTTCTGCTCATGGACTACGTCACAGAGTTGAAAGCTCAAGAACTACTTAGTAAGTGAACACTGTTGATTTTAGGGTCTAGAATGAACTTTGAAGCTCAAACAGTTAAACTTAAAGCTGAGCATGAGAGGTTCATCTTGTAAGTAGCAGTTAACTCAATGTTTGTATGAAGATAAATGAATTTATGAGGGGGAGGGCAGTTCCTTAACTATAAAGCACTGCAGGACATTTCTAGTCAGCTTGGGGGTCCTAGACAAGAGTGATCATGGGGCCTTCCCAGTCCAAAAACACCAAGAAGATCATTCACTCCAGAAATCTTTTATTTTAAATTACAGAGGTGCAACATCATGTCAAAAAACTTTACATACAATGTACCAAACAACATAACATTAGGCTCAACATTAAGATCTGTATAGAATAATAAATGAACAGCCAACTGCAGTTATTTTTTTGTGAATGCAGCATTAGATTATACTAGAAAATTCAGAGATATATAATATCTCCTTCTTCTAAATACAAATTATAGCTTAAATAAGCTATTAATGTGCAGTACACTTGTCTTGACAAAGCGGCATCACCACTTTTTCTTTTTTAATTCTGCGTTTGGACTTATGATTTTCCTGCTTTCTTTTGTCTTCATCTTCTTGTTTATTTTTCTTTTTGTGTGCTTCATTTTTGCTTCGGTTGGAAAAGTACGACAGAAAGCCGGTAACACAGCAAGTCGGGGCCCCATAAAGGGGATTCCAAACGTGTCGCTGGAGGTTTCAGGTTGCGTCATTGGTATGGATCAATATTGGCTGTGTCTCGGGGGGCCCTTAACAGCTGCTAGCCAGTAACAGCTAGTCTGCGACCTATGCAGGGGTTTCCTGATGCATTGATATTCTAGTGCCTAAAGCAGTTGAATCGTTTTGTCATTGATAAGGACCAATGTCAGCTCTGTCGTGGGGCCACTTCCAGCTTGGGGCCTTTGGCAATCACCTAGTGTCTCTGCCTGAAACTGATGAAGAAAAACTACAACTGATCTCTGTTAACAGTATTGTGTGTTGAGAAAGTTACTTCATGGTAATTAACAACAATAGAATAATAGCCTTTGCAAACAAGTTCTTCTACTCTTCTACACTAATATAGAGGTCTTCTTTGTTCTGTCTGTGTGTGTGTGTGTGGTGTCATATTTCAGACAGGTAATAATGGACTCCTTCCACACCTTGAGCAGGTTAGGGAGGAAATTCAGGTGCGATTAATCCTTGTTATCATCTTACATTGTTTTGACAGGAACAGTCTTTAGCTGTGGGACGCCTGAATATCGCCAGGACTATTTTTTATTTTACATGTTTCATTGACCATAGTTACAGTGGCCGAGAAATGTCGATCAGATAACAGCAATCATTTGTTTTGCATAGTTTTTACACAAGGTATTTTATTTCAGTCTAACCAGAGGATAAAGCAAAGAAAATAAATAAGAAGCAGGAAGGGAAGCCGAGTGGTAACCCTGCTCTGCTCTGCAAAAATGTTTGCATGGCAGATTTTTCCTCAATAATCCAATAATGGCTCTGCACCACCATAATCTGCTGTATAACATTAGTTTTCTCCAAAATAGGTTGTTTGGGAGTGCAACAGATGGACTGTGTTGGAGTCAGAGCTAATAAATGTTGAACAACAGTTACTTTTATTGAAATTACTGACGCAGATTTGTGTGTACGACCATTGAGCCAATTGAGGCAGAAGGAGAGTGAACTTTCTGTACTTGTCCTGCTGAGAGACATGAGCAGACCAATCACAGTTAAGTTCAACATACTTACACCATAGGTGGTCTAGACAAGTATTTATCAGCCTTCAGTCCAAGGAAAACAGTCAAATAGACAGTCATCAGGGGCTTTTTCTTTCCTAAAAGTGCAAAACAGGCTGAATACTCACACACACACACACACACACACACACACACACACACACACACACACACACACACACACACACACACACACACACACACACACACACACACACACTGTGCTGCATATGTCTTCAAATGCAGCCCTCAGTCGCACACACACACACACACACACACACACACACACACACACACACACATACACACACACACACACATACAGTCTGCAGTAATTGTGCTTCTGATGCTTATTACCCAGTAATAGTAAAACACTGCTGTTAACTCCTTTAAAGAGGACATCTGCTGCTGTGAATACAAGAATGTATATACTGTAGGTATGAAGAGTGTATTGTGTTGGGCAGTGAGCTGGTTTAGACTGGTTGTTTTCTATTGGACGTCACAGAAGCTCACACATCTTTTTGCTGTGTTTGCACATTTCCCCTAGCAGGTATGAAGGTAACATGTTATTAGTCATGTTTTCTAAATGTGTATTTGTAATGTGTGGTAAGTAGGTGTCTCTGAAGTCTTGGCACAGTTGGCATGTATTTAGAAAGTGCTGCTGTGTTCAGTGGGTGCACAGCCCCTCTCTGTAGCCAGGTCTGCCTGTGGCCGCCTCTTCATGACGACATGAGGATTTCCTGAGATTTAGAGTAGTCACACAGCGCTAAGGTATTCTGCCCCAGTGTAAAGAATACACACATCTCTGTCTCTGCCTCAGTCTCTCTCTCTGTCTGTCTCTGTTGTACTAGGCTGTTCCCCTGTAATAGCCTGAGATGTCAGACACCATTTGTCTTTTGTAGCACACACACGCGCCACACACACTCATTCTTGTAGCTCTCCAAACCCAGTGCAGACCTACTTTTGCATGCCCGCTCAAATAGAGGTCTTCTTTGTTCACTGTGTGTGGATACGTGTGTATGTTTCTGTGCATGCGTGTGTGTGTATGGAAAATTGCTGCCTAGAGGCCTCCCCTCTGTCGTCCAAGCTCTCTCTCTCTCACACACACACACACACACACACACACACACACACAGATGCACACAGTTTTAATGTCTTAGTGAAGTCACATGAATCATTAGCCCTGTTTCCCATGTTGGCCTGACAACACCACAGGATCTTCACGTGATGATAATCTGAGCCTGTGTGTGTGTGTGTGTGTATATTGGTGGTTGTTTGTCTGTGACTTAACATTCAGGGAACTTGTTACAGCTTGTCACACATAAATAACATAAGTTTGAAAGAGTGTGTTTTTGCGGTTGAGGCTGATCCCAGTGGTTTTTAAACTGCTTACAACAAACTTGTCACTGGTTAGGACCCCCAGTGTGGGAATGAGTAATGAGTAGGTGGACCAAAGAGGAACTTTTCCCTCTCAGATCATTTCATTGAAGTGGCCGGAAGGAGGTAAAAATGTTTTCTTACCCTGTGAATGATCTTGTGACCACTCCAGGTCATCAGCAGACCTCTGCTGATTAACAGACTGCTGAGCCGAGCTACGAGGGTACAAATTTCTGAAAGGTGGTCTGGTACAAAGAGCAAGTATATGTGATAAGTCTTAAACTGGAAAGGATGACGACTGTGTGTCTGACTTATCATTTAACCACCTCTTGTTTATGATTACTGTGACGTTGCTGTCACACTGTGCAGTGTTCCACCATTATCACTTTCCAGAAGATAACAGCTGGACTTTGGCTTGGAGATGTGTCATTATGTAACAGACACACACACACACACACACACACACACACACACACACACACACACACACACACACACACACACACACTCACACACACAAAACACTATTACATTCACATCAATAGGACACAGAACATGGCACTCCATGGCAGACGTTCCATGTGTCACCTACAGCATCATCAGATAGAGGTGTCATGTCCAGTTATATCAACCTAATGTCTTGTATTTGTACATCCCTGCTCAATATTTAGACATTTCATTCTCTAAAATTCAAAACTTTAGACCAGGGCGACACAGTGGCACAGGGGTTAGCACTGTTGCCTCACAGCAAGAAGGTCGCAGGTTCAAGACCTCCTTGGTCCTGGGTCTGGGACCTTTCTGTGTGGAGTTTGCATGTTCTCCCTGTGTCTGTGTGGGTTTTCACCGGGTACTCCAGCTTCCTCCCACAGTCCAAAAACATGCTGAGGTTAATTGGAGACTCTAAATTGCCTGTAGGTGTGAATGTGTGAGTGAATGTTGTGTGTGTCCCACAATTGGCTGGTGACCATCTGGGGTGTATCCCTGCCTCTCGCTGTAATGCGCTGGGATTGTCTGCAGCAGACCATGTGACCCTAATGAGGAATAAGCGGGTATAGAAAATGAGATGAGACTTGTGACCACTCTTTTCACTTATGAAATGGTTGAACGATGAAATGGCTTATGGTTACCTGATTGTTACCGTATCTAGGAGAGATTGTTTTTTATTCAGTTTGTGTGTTTGTTTATCTGTGAACAGGATTATGAAAATCTCCTGGGCCGATCTTCATGAAACTTTATAGTAGGGTGTAGAGTTGGCCAGGGACAAACCTGTTAAAATTTTGGGGTAGGTTCCACTTATTTTAGAGGCTATTAGTGGCTCCTGCTGGTCAATAAAATGTTAATAGTTGAACAGTTGACAGAACGCTGCTCTGCTGATTCTGTTTGCTACTATCCTGCTGGTTTTGCAAGTATAAAAGACTGACCACTAACCTTGGTGAAGGTATGTTCTCTCCGAGTGCTCTTTCAGTTGTGTATATTTTGGAGTCAAATTCCTTGTATGTGCAACCTTACTTGGCAATAAAGTTGGTTGTTATTCTAAATTCTGAAAACTTGGACATGTGACAGTCACAGTTCAATGTCTGCACACAGTTGTTGTTCGTTCCACCACTCTTTTGTCTGGTTTAAACGTACTTTGAAAGCATAATGACATCAGAGGCTCCTCTTCTTTATGTTCCACCCATGCAAAGACCTTTGATGAATGTATTGGGATAATTCCAAAGTAATTATTTGGTTCATAGGGTGTACTGAACTGAAGATGGAAGCAGATCTAACTGAACACCCAGTGCCAAAGGCTTGAGAACAAAACCATCTGAGATAGAGGTGTTCCAGTGTACGAGTCCTCTTGTTCCAGGATAATGAGAACACTGTGTCATCATGCCAAATAACACACAATGGTTCCATAAAGGAAAACATTCACCAATACTTGCTGAGAAACAGCTTGTAAAAGTTATGTAAAAAATTGTCCATCATTTTCTTTAGGTTAGATGGAATGCTCACACATGCATGTACACACACATGCACACACACACTTGAACAAGTTGTGCATACACACACCCACACACCCACATAAACACACACAGTCCGCAGGCAGGCATGAAGGCGGGAGAAGACAGGAGGGATTTTCCCATACTGCCTCTGCAGCGGCTGGCCTAGATTCCACCCAACGATTGTCTGTTGCAAGCTGGCTATTATTAGAGCCATATTATCAGGAGAGATGGAGTGAGAGAGAAGGAAGGAAGAAAAAGTGTGAGAGAGAAAAGAAAAGCATGCCTTGTTTTTCCTCCAGTTTGTGTCCTTGCCTGCTGCTGAATATTCAACACTCTGTCTCTTTGTATCACAAATCAGCTGCCGTGTTCCTGCAGGATTCACTAGTTTGTAGTAATTGAACAACACCTTAGCTTCTGCATACAGCTTTTGATTATTAGTATTATTATTATTTATTAAACTGTTTATTTTTTTTAAATTAAATTATTACTCATATAATGGCATAAAATGCTCTGAGAGCGATTGATTTATCCAACCCCACTTGTCCCAATAATATTCAATAGAGAAAACAGAGATCCACGTATTTTAAAAAGTGGAAAATGTTTGACATTTTATGTGTTTGTAAAGTAGCTAAAAATGTTTAATCTGTTATCAGAGTTGTTGTTGTTGGCATAAACACTTGTTCTGGAGGGATCAGCAGCGTAATGAGGTCTGCAGAGCTGCAGCCACATGGAAACTGTTTTGAAATGTGATCCTGCATACAGTCATGTTTAATCATGCAGTGATCATGTCATGTGAATGACAGAGCTGACAGGTTAATGATACCTATACAGTGAACACACAAATCTCATCTCTTACAGATGATGAACAGTCAGCTCTAAAGATTGGACCTGAGAAACAAATTGGATTTGTCTGCAGTGTGAGATTGTCGACTAATCAGCAGACTGTGGGTCAGCAGACTCTGCTCTGGTTTGAAGCTACAATCCCTCACCCTTAAAATCTACATGTTCTTACTGTCAGCAAACCCCATGTGCAGAGCTGAACCGACAAGGTTCACATGCGCAGAGTGGTGCCGTCAGGCCGTTCAATTGATAAACTCCCTTTAATAATCCATGAGTCATGTAGTTAGTTTGATTATCTGGAGAGTATTGTAATGATTTCAGGCTCCCTCTATAATACCATTCAAGTCATACAAGATAGAATATATGTGAAACTAACTGCCAGAAAACTGCTGGCTTCCTCTGCTCTCTTCTTTTAAATCAAGACAAAAGACTTTTCTGTTTACCACTGCCAAACAATTATTTATTTTTGGTTAGAATTATTTATTTTCAGTTTCTGTTGTGTCTGTTAATGGTTCACATAAATCACATTAAATGACATTAAATTGTTGTCTTAGAAGCTTGCTTTGAGGGAGTAGAAGGGTCGGTGACAAAATTGCCATGGGGTGTATCCCTAAAAACATGGTACCAGCTAGTAACTCTCTTAAAAGGGTTTAAAAAAATAAAAATACATCTTGTTTATATTATAGGTGTGTATATATAATTTTATCATTCTTTTTTGTGACACCATTTGACATTTCGCGTGAAAGAATCACACAAAATTGTGATTTCTGTAAAAAAAAAAAAGATAGAAATGGACTTTTAAATATCAAGAAACCAACATGAACACACAATGTACATTTAGAAAGACCTGATGAATGATTCTTAAAACTGTATTTAAGAGGTTTTTGACTTTCTCATCCTGCCAAACATTATTTGTTACTGACCCATAAATGATGCCCAGTACACAACTGCCAAACATGTTTATTATCCATAAATAATTTTTTTTCCCCTTTGGTATAATAATTTCAGCATTCGAATGACATCTATTATTTTACTTTGAATGCCAGATTTAGTTCCAACAGGCTGAGAGCATTGTGATGTCGAGTAGCTTTGTTTGCATCCTGTTTTGTTCTATTACTTTTTAGTCAATAATGAACACACAAGAGCTCCAGTTACCCCGGCTGACTCGTTCATTCTTCCATACACATCACGCAACATGAACTGTGTCCTCAAGCGTCCTCAAGTGTGTTTTCTTCTCTTGTCTTGCTTTCCATTATCACGTATGTCAACACCACTCGACATGAAGTGCTATGTCAGAGCTTTAGTAACTGGACTCAGGTGTTTGCATTCTCTAACTCTAACAGGTTATGTGAGTAAGACTGGATAATCCACATATTTTACAAGTCTTGTCCATGACTTGATCTACTAATAAGTGTTATGTGAGAATCCGGTGTTACTGCTGGTTGGGTATAAAGCCTGCACCCAGAGTGGCTCTCTAGGATCAGGGTCACCTACCCCTGTTATATTATATTTGTGCACATGTGTTAAAGCACATAAGTGGACCGAACTGTTTCTTTCATCACCATGAACACACACTTTGTAGTTTATTTTAACTCAGTCCACCACACACACACATCCGCTGCTCAAAACAGTCACCAGCAAATGTATAATTTTCTCTGACTAGTAACAAGAGCAAAAGTGTGTCGGAGTCTTAATTGACCTATATTCACTTCATTCCTCAATTTATTTTCCACTTTGATTCCATAAATGTTGCAGTAGCAGGTATTTGCGTTGGACAACATCACAGCGTTAATGAAATGCATCACGGCAGAATTAAAGATATAGCAGCTTTCAGCCTGGATCCACTGGTTCAGAAGGAAGTGTTTTAGTCAGTATTTTCCCAGTAATGCGTCTACAACAACACAACAGGGCTATTTTTGGACACGTCTTTTCCTCCCCTCTCTTCCTCTCACCTCTCCCTCCCTCTTTCCTCTCTCCTGGGCCCCACACATCCTCGTGTGGAGGAGATGAGAGAAATAAAGAAGGGGAAGCTGGGTCACATCACTCTGCTCCAGGCTGTTTACTTCCCTTCTCTTTCTCTCTCTTACTCCTGGTCTCCATCTTTGCCTATGTTTATCTATTTTTCCACGTCTGCCAAGTCCCCCCCTTCTCCTTCAATCTACCTTTCCTTTCGTTTCCACAAATCTCTGTCCTGCGTTCACATCTCTTAAACTTCCTGTGGTTCTTGCCATCTTCTGTCTGCCGTTGTTCCCATGTGGGTTTGACAGAGGGAGACAGGAAAAGATGGAGAGAGATGACCTTGTAGAAGAGGGGATGTCTCTTCATGCTGTCATTGGCTATTATTTCAGCTCATGTGCACTCTTATTCTATCTCTCTGCCTCACATTACTTCCATCCCAGTGAAGCTCCACAACAGAGCGGCTCTGTGTGTGTCCAGGCTTTAACCTGGTTACAACCATGTAAGCCCATACCACTTGTAATCTGGTTAAACCATAATCAGACTGTTTTGTTGTTGTTTTTTTAGCGACTGGTGACTTGACACTTAATTTGAATGTAACCTGTGTTACCTTATGTGATGCTGCTTTGATTAAAAGCTGCTACCTATAGATACTTGTAGATGCCTCTTGAGCCAATTAATTGCAGACTTTTACATGAATGTTTGCAGAAATGGACCATTTCACAAACAATGTTAATTAAAAAAATATGTTAATATTTTTGGATTCTAAGAAGGTCTAGGTGTTATATGATGATAGGTGATATCAGGTTAAATGGTCCATTTAAGGTTTGGGGTCAAAGGATTTAAACTGTTGACATAACTGTGGTTGACTAGTAACAGGTGATTTGATTAGTTTGTAGTTTCTATGGTGATTTGATTAGTTTATGGTTTCTATGGTGGGTGAAACAATACTTCAAATTTAGACTGAAACAGAAATGTCCATGGTAAGTAGCCTGACATGACAAATCTAACTAAGCTCATTTTAGCTGATGAGATGGCCCATTTTATAGATTTGTAGGGCCGAAATAATTATATTTTAACGTATAAATCTAACACAAAATGATAAGAAACAGTCATTATTAATCATAAATATGCATGGAAAAAACATATTTGGTATTGTGATATTGTCCCAAGTGATTTATCAAAAGGTGGCCCAATTTACCTGATGTTACCCTATATAAATACTGTCACATGTTTCAAAACTCTCAATCCAAAAAGAAACACACACATCCCATAGTCTGAACCTGAGCTTCAAAACCAGCCATCAGGACTTCTGTGAAGTTGTGATGTCACAACTATATAGTCACCCCCAACCCCCCAGTCACACCCTTTCAAATCTTATTATAGACAAGACTTAGTGATGCACCGATCAGCATTTTTTGGCCCGATCACCGATAACGATCACCAAAAAACTTGATCTGCCGATTGCCGATCACTGCCGATCACAGAAGGAATTTTAAATTTCCATACCTTTCATCTAGCAGAGGGTGCGCTGTTTATAGAAATAAAACTATCAATTATTTAACTATATTTTAAAAAGTACAGAAACAGAAACTGTCCATCTGGGCCAATAAGAAGCCAGGGCTGTCGGGACATGTGCTGGCAATAAATACAATGCAGCCAATGGCCTCGCTGTTGCCAGGCAGAAAACACTCCTTCTAGTACACGCCCCCTCACGTGTGCGCTGTGGAACTAAAGCAGAGGATTATCAGGATTGGTCGAAAATTACAGTTTTTAGAAAAATCATGTCACGATTGGATAGTTGCTTTATGGCCCGCCTCCACACAACGAAAACAGGAGAATGGACTGCGCAGAGAGAGAGAGAGAGAGAGAGAGAGAGAGAGAGTCCAGTCCATCCCTGGATGCACCTATTGTTTTGTAGCGTGTTTGTCCATCTGAAAGTGGTCGCTAATAATTTACGTTCATTTTTCACGTGATCTGCTTTTTTATCGGCATGTTTTTCCGATCGCCGGTCAGGCTATTTTTAGGCAATATCGGCCGATTGTGATCGGCAGCCGATCGATCGGTGCAACATTAATAATACTCTTATAAGTGTTATAGAACGGGATGATTCCATGAGTGGCCACTAGGAAAAACCAGCGTGCTATCGAGAAACGGTACCTTATCCAGGTTTTATAATACATCCATGGTCAAACCCAGGAAAAGTGCATGATATGGGACCGTTAAGACACACTGACACAAAAAAACAAACAATTAACATCTGACTTTCTGTGATATTAGGCCTTTAAAACAATACTCAGGTGTCTGTATGAACAGTGATAGAGGTTTTCTTCACTGTTCTCTTCCTGTTCACACTGAATGCGATCCTTCAAATTTGCTTTTAGTGTAAGTGATGGAGGACAAAATCGACAATGTGTCCACGAAGTCATTTAAAAGACAGATGTGAAGCTGATATGACGCTTCAGCAGCCTGATCTAGTCATATCAAGTGGATATCTGCCATTTACAGTCTAATTCCCTCTTCGTGTTTCCATGTTGAGCTGTAGTGGCAGTATAGTAACAAAAAGATGGTCTTTACTAAAAAGACTAACATTAAAAGATGTCTACTTTTTGAATTTTGATCTCAGAATTTAATAGTATTTTTTATGTAACAGACTACTGAAACTCCATATTAGCTTCAGCATTTTGTCACATTGAAAGAACATTATGAAAGATCTGCTGATGGTGAGGATGGTGAGTCTGAATGATTACAGTAAGAGAAACCTGGTTCATTGTTCATTTGTGTCCTGACTGCTGTTTAAACGCACACTTGAGAAATTGTGCAGAACTCTTTCACCTTCACTGTAATGACACGTGATGAGCTGGTGGCTCCTAAGACTTTCAATGCTCCACCTCTTCATCCTCCCTCTTCATCTCTGCCTTTCCACTGCTGCCACTCTCTTTCTACCGATCTCTTGTATTAAAACGCACACGCACACAGACGCATGCACTCACACACATGCGTCATCCCTGCGTTTTGTATTAGGAGGGAACATCATGTCTTTTCATAGAAGTCCTACTTGAATTTCTTCTTACATGATGAGATTTCTCCGTCTCGGCTCACCCTGTCCCTGCATAATGAGATTTCTTTTTCTGTGTCTGATTCTTTCTCGTATGTTGGTAATTGCGAGGGGAAGCAAGTCAGCAGCTTCATATATTTATGTACGTCGGGGGGACCATCTCTCTATCAAAGTCTCTCTCTCTCCTCTGCTGATTGATATTCTGTAGCAGTAGAGAGCAGCAGCAGCAGCAGCATCATTTGGTCCGTTGTCAGGGAAGGGGCACCTTGGTTACGGCGTTGTCAACCTGGTTGCCTAGCGTGATCGGCTAGTCACTCGGTTTCCAAGCAGCTCCACTCTCCTCCTTTTTTTGTTCATCTCATCCATCCTCCTTTTTTCCTGTCCTCTTTTCCTCTCCTCCTGTTCTGCCCTCAGCGGGGACAGATGATGCTCTCCTCCCTATTGTCATCTCCAGCCTCGCTTTTCTTTGTTCTCGACATGACATTCCTCACATCTCTCCCCTCTTCTACCGTTCTCGTCTCTTTCATTTTACTCCTCGATTCCTCCTCTTTATCATCCCTTCTCCTTCATGCTTCATCTTCATCGTTGTCATCTCACCTCTCTTTGTCTCCTCCTCTGTGCCTTTGAATCCATTTCTCACCTCATCTCATCTCCTTCTTTGTTAATTCCTCGTCTTTTTTATTGGTCTTTTGTTCATTACAGAGGAATTTGTTTTTCCGTCGCTTGGTTTGTAAATGAAAGCAGAATGCTTCCTCTGTTTTGGTTGTATTGTAGCAGACCTCATATGTCTCCCTGGGACTCTTTCAGTGTTAAAGTGTCACATCCATTGGGACCTGTCATTAAAATAAACCATTGGATCATCTGTTGACTTTTACATGTGTTTGAGTTCATGCAGTTTGTGGCAGGATGAAAATCCACAGGAATATAAAACATGTTGTTCACATGCAAGTCAGGCCAGCAAACACATTTAACCCTTTGAGTCTTGAGTTATTTCATCTGTTATTGGAAACTTTTGATTTTGATTTTATATATTACATAAAAGAATGTTTGGTATCTTTTTTAGTACACCATCATTTATATGACCTGACAATTATTTAATCATCATACAAAAAACATCAAATTTTATTTGAAAAGTTGTGCTTTTTATTATATAGATTGATTGAAGCATCTCTAAGGTTGCAAATCCAAGCCCAGATAGTAATGTAAACATATCAACATACAATTTAGGTAAAATCAGTTAATTTTTCCTTCAATCTCTTCTCTGTTCTCTTCTCTAAAAGTCTTAAGTGTTTGAAAACTGTCTTTGTCTACTCTTCGTCTCCTTTCTTTCTCCCTGAAATGTTTAGCCTGTAGAGATCAATCAGTGGATTCAGACATTTTGTTCTTTTTCAGAAATGGAAAAAATGACCGAATGAAGATATCAAAAGGATTGCAATGTCTACACACAATCATTCCTACTTTTGCCAGCACAGTGCATAAACATTGGAACATTGTTTTTATTTCAAATATATACCGTCCTATCTCAGGTTTTACTCGGTCTATCTACATCAAACAAAAACTAGAATGGAGGCCAGCATGCTCATCAGAAATTGTTGGCGATGCTTTTTATGTTGCCACTTCCTGAAAGAGTCACGTGATGTAATGATGCTGGAGGTAATTTGTGATTTAGGATGGGTCAAATCTTCACCCTGATTAGTAAACAGCTTTCCACACTACATGATATGCATCAAAACAAAACCATTATCACATAAGCACAAGATCTCCACATCCAATCACTATATATAAAAATTGAGCAGGAGAGTTCCTATTGTAAGATGTTTTTTTTTTTCATGTGTTGCCAGTGTGAAATTGAAATAAACCTAATCACCAATGCTCTAAGAACCACTGCAGAAAAACAAGGCCAGAAAACCATAGTGTGTGTTGTTCCTTGCTGGTGTGTAGTGGTATTGAAATACAAGTTTCATCCAGTACACAACACTCCTCCTCCTCCTCCTCTTCAGTTTTCTCTTTGGTCATCTTTCCCCTTGTTGCCAAAGGGAAGCGTGTGTCACGGCCTGCTAAGTGACTGTACTGCAGGTGTCGGCTGATGACACACTGGGGCTGGGAGGCTGCAAGACATCAAACACTGAACATTCATTCATACATTCTAGTCATTCTCTGCAGCCATCAACATGATGTCTGACCTGGTCTGTGGTTATGTCCTCCGGAGTTTCTGTTGCCAGAAGTAGTGATGATGAGGGATTGGATTCAAATACCTATACTTGTTTTAATTAAGTGTGTGTGTATGCACACTTTGGACACTTCTTCTTTGGACACTTGTGTGAGCATGGCCGTGTGTGTCGGGGCTAAAGAGAAAAAAATTTGTCTTTTTAGCAAGACTACATGTTTTCTGTGCAGTCAAGCTCAATAAAGCTCAATGTGTATGTGTGTGTGTGTGTGTGTGTGTGTGTGTGTGTGTGTGTGTGTGTGTGTGTGTTTGACTGAAAGAGAGAGAGAAAGAGTGTGTGTGGCAGAAAGAGGAGGATCTTGTAGCTGCTTGAAAACCTTATTAAGGCATCAAAAACCCGCAACTCTTCACTGCAGTGCAGAACAAGGGTGAGAACTGATGGATTCAACAACGTTGACTCTTCACATCGAGATCATTTATGAAAAAATAAGAAAGACGCATATAAAAAAAACACCACACAAACCCACACTCATAGCAGTCGGCAGTGCAACACACACAAATCCCAGTTATGTTGATAAGCGTTGATATGAATGTGATTTTCTTCTTCTCTGTGTTACATCTATATTCTGTTTGGGTTCCTGTTCTCTGTGTTCTCTGGCGCTCTATTTAAAAGGCAGATTTCACTGATCTCTCTGCATTGGTCGTTTGCTTTCATGCCTCATGCTCATTGGCTGACATCAGGCTCTAGTGCAGCCAGCCAGAAAGCCGCTCTGCAGCTGTTAGTGATGGGCAGATTATACACCACCGCACTGTTACTCACACTCACACACACACACACACATCCATATAGGCGATATACACACCGTGATATGTACAGGACGTGAACGTGTTAAAATAATCATGCACACGCTCTTCATACAATTTTCACTTACTGGCTCAGTAATATATACTACTCCGACTACTACTTCTACTAGTCAGTCACTTTTAAATCTCCACAGCTGCTTTGTAAACAGCAGAATGCTACAATGCTACATGCTACCATGGTTATGCTGTGGTTGTCTTGGCTCTGATTGCTGCCTTATGTGATAGGACATGTCAGGTTGTTTTCTGGTAAAAGTTGTTTTTGGTTTAACCTCTTGCCGGTGGGCTGTTCCGTGTCGTTTTTGTTTGTTTGTTTGTTTGCTGCATGGTGTGAACACAGCCTCATTCCAATCTGTCTCTGCTGTTGTTGCTCTCTGCACACTCAAGGCCTTTAAACCACACTGATTCTACAGCAGGAATCAAACTCTCACCCTCACAACACACACTCCACCTCTCATCGTCCTGCACTCCTCAGGGTGGCTGCTCAGCTCCGTTCAGCAGGGTTCATCCAGGGTTGTATGGGATGACCCGAGTCACTGGTTAGTTCCTTTCTTGTGTCTCGGTCACTTCGTTGGTCCTATCAGTAGAATCCTGTCAGCAGGTCAGACAGACAGAGTGACACCAGTCTGCAGTGATAGTAGGAGCTGCTATTGATCCTGTTGGATGCTGCACTCTGTTGTAAATATGACATTCACTGTCCTTTGTTCTCTCTGTCCCTTCTTGCTGCTCACTGTGGCTAATAAAAACCTGTGTGTGTGTGTGTGTGTGTGTGTGTGTGTGTGTGTGTGTCCAATGCTCACTACTGCCTCCGGTTACTATGGCAACAGACTCACCAGACACTTAGTTTCCCCATCCCTATCATATGTATGTTTTTCTTGAGTGAATACTCAGTGTGTGTGCTTTTCTTTTTTTTTCTGTATTTGTGTGTGTGTGTGCATGTGTGTGTGTGTGTGTGTGTGTGTGCGTGTGTGTGTGTGTGGACAGACTACAGTAGCTCTGGTTATTAATATGCTTGCTGATAATAACCAGTGCAGGTAGACAGATCCCACTGAGAACAGGAAGTTAGTTAGTCGTTAGTTTTCGTTTGTTCTTTACATCGCATCTTCTTGTGTATGTGTGTGTGTGTGTGTGTGTGTGTGGGTGTGTGTGGGTGGGGGGATATGTTAATGATCTATATGCAGATGAACAATTGAGACTCTAGAGCCACCAGCAGAAACAAAAGCCTCTTCGCAGACAGTCAAAATCACTAGTGGATTTTGACTATTTACACATGCAACTCATCTTTCACCTTTTCACAAGGCATGGGAATGCCAATAAAAACAATTGGAGTCCTGTCAAATGTGTGGCATTTCACACCTGTGACTATTCACACAGCTCTTCCCAGTAATGTTTTTGCTGTTACCCTTCTCTGCAAATCATTTTTCTAAGTCTCGAACAGGGAAACTGCCAGAGCAAATTTCCCAGATAAATTATTCTGGCTTGCATTCAAACATGAATTCTTCCAGGAAAATTGCTGGTACATTCATGGGAATTATTTCTATTATCATGCTTTTGTAATGGATTTGTTATTATTGTCTCTTGTACTTAGTTTTTTTTGTATGGCTTTGATCATTGCTTTGGCCAACTGCGGTTATTTGAAATGTGCTACATAAATAAAGTTAACATTGACCACTTGCTGTGTATGTGTGTGGTGGCTGCAGAGAGCTGCAGCACATAAGGTTTGTGGTTAGAGCTGCTGTTACTTCACCACACACACACACACACACACAAAGAGTGACATCATCAGCTTGTATAGAGGTAGACGATAGAGCTGAACCGTCTTGAAAAATCATCCGATTGCATATATTTTGACTGATATTGCAGTTGCAATATGATTTGACATAAATTTGGTTTTATATATTTACATGTAGAGAAAATAATCATACTTACCTCAGCATTGTCATTTTCACTAAAATACATATGAAAATGATTGTGATGTGATTTTTGCAGGGATCTGTACCAAACAAATGTATTTCCTTAAGTCTGTAGAATATGATGTGTATGCCAAGACATGCTTTATTGGTCCTTGTACTGTATGTGGAGTGTCTGCTTCACATCAAACCTGGTGTTCTCAGGTGAAAGTAACAGCACTCCCCCTGCTTTGAGTTTAAATGCATGTTAGCCGTGGCAGTAAATGGATAAAGTTGGAGCACAGTATTTGTGCATCTGTTGCAGTTGAACAGCTGTTTCCAGCAGCTGGATTAATGTTAGCTACACTGAACACACACATCACTCCATCATGTAGATCAGGTCTACACATTATTCAAAATAAAAGCAGCCAGACTAAAGGCTGTCTCAGGGCTACCTGTTTTAGAAGTGTACAACAACTTTGTATAATTGTGTGAAATATAGGTCATATCAGTGGTTAATATGAAGGATTGAAATAAAATGAATGTGCCCATAATTTTAAGTATTTATTTCATTTCCCATTTAATTGTATTTATTATTTTTTTTATAGTTATTTCATAATTTTTGTATTTCCCCTCATTTACATGAGTTGGAAATGCAAATGAAATATAATAATACTTATAATAACATAAAGGAGGAACTACAGACATAAATATGGTTAGGGAAATAAATGGGTGGGGTGGGAGTAATCAAGAAATGATTACAGAAATAAATGAAAACATATCAGAGTAAATATATAAAATGGGAAGTAAAATAATCTGGGGTATTAATGGAAAGATATTGTCCATATACTAAACTTTACTGTGGAAAACCACACAGTCCATTTTCTCCCAGTATCATACACTAATAACCAGCCCAGTGGAATCCATCCATCCATTAAGGACTGAATGTTTTCTGTTAGGAAACGTTGATGTGTCGTAACCTGAGGGTTAGAAGCTGTTGTGTGTATTGGTGTTTGATCTGTGACCCAGTGAGCCTGTAACTCACTGTCCCTGCATGGCCTGGTACTGGCCCTGGGCCAGCAGGCAGTGTGAGATTGACTTTTAATGACCTGAGCTGACATACTATAGGCTGTAACGTGACAAATGTATGTGTGTGTATTTGTGTTAAAGTGTGGCTAGTCTACTGTTGCCTTAAGCTTTGTGACATAAATTTCATCATCAAAGGGTGTACAAGTGTCCACATGCCTCCAAGTTTTGGTGACAGTGCAGACTAATTCTCTTTCAAGGATTCGTCCTGTCGTCTGGTCGCCAACCCGCTGCACATGTGTGAAACATGGACTCCATCAAGCAGCTTAAACAGAACCACTGCACGTCTGCGGCATCCACAGATGTCCATGTATGCATCTGTCTGGGAGTATAGTCGAGGCTTTACTGGAACACACACTAACACACGCACAAGTTGCTGGTGTTACTGATCAGCTGGTGTCCTGTTGACTCGGGACTCTGATCTGAACGAGCTGCTGGTTGCTGGTAGTGAACACAGATGTTAAAGACAGGAATTAAACATTCCTGGTGAAGTTTTTTGTTTTTATTTCTTCAGCAGAGTAATACAGATCACTTTCTTTTTTTGAACTCCACAGCAGCCTACATCATGAAAGCAGCATGTCTAAAGTCTCCTTGTGATGCATTCAGGCTCAGGATTCAGCTCGGTCACCAAGGTTTAAGCAGCATTCAGAGCCCAACACAGTGTTGCATGTCAAACAGAAGAAGAGCGTAAAACTATAAATTAGTGTTGCAGTTGTTGGAAACAGGAGCCTGTCTACAGCCTGTGGGGACAGCTGTATTAACCTCTTATTACATAGTGTAATAAGAGGCAACAATTTTTTTAAGCTAGGTTTTTACAGCTAGGCATGAAAAGGGGGCTTTTATTTTCATAGGACATGCAATTTATCCTGGTCACATGACCAGGATATCCTATTTACCAGTCCCTTTTGCAGATGGACATTTGACATGTGAGCATCACTGTCTCACAAATGAAGGTCTTTTATGTAGAATTTGGGAAAATTTTGAATTTAATAATTTTTGTTTCTAATATGCTAAAATGATTTGTTGCCATATGGAAACAATATGCAATAATGCATATAACCTAATGAAGTCCTATTAACTTACACAGCATGAAACTATCCTGAGACTGTCTCTTGAGACAACTTTTTCTTATATTTCTTAAATATATCTATTATTTTGGCCATTTAACTCATGTAAACATTCAAAACATTTTACCATGTGTAAGTAATATTTCATGCAATAGAGAGTTAATTACAATAGAAATGTGCAGTGTGTGAGACAGACAGCTGACAAGTACTGCTGAAATGTGTAAACTAGGATAAAACTGAGTTGCTTTATTAATAAATGACAGGTAGAAGTGAAAATTGCATAACACTTCCACTTTTTCTTTGACTTAGTTTGAGGAGAGAAATGCTATAGAATAATAAGAATTTCTTAAAAGGATTTATCTCTGACTCACTCCTTTTTCAGTATCATTTGTGCATTTTAATTGCAGGAATGTGTTTGTATTCGGAGAAACAAGACTGGGTCACCTCCTTATAAATGTTCTGGTGTTCCTGTATGAAACACAATAGGACATTTCATTTATATGTTGCCAAACAACACTGCATTTCTTACATTTTCGGGTCAGTGACAATATAATGTGGTGTAACCCTAAAAACTTAGTACCAGTTAATATCTCTTTTAAAAAGGTTTAAAAAGATTTTAAAAAAACACATGCTATCAAGTTTTATATTTTAAGTGGATTATATATATATATATATATATATATATATATATATATATATATATATATATATATATATATATACACATTGTGCTGCTTTGGGCTTCAGATTTCGCCTATTTTTATATAGTAAATCTGTTTTGGTGTGAAATGCATTCTGCGATACTTAAATCTGTCTTATTTAGTGTCAAAATCCATAAATAGTAGAAAAAATGCAGGTCAATAATAGTGATAGGAAGTACATGTGCTAATTAATGTTTCTGAACATTATTGAAATGCCTTCACACTGACAGAACAAGCTGCTAATTAAAGGGAACTGAGGACAGATGTTAATTACACCCAGCTAAAGTGAAACGGACACAGAGTGACAGGCAGAGGTGAACCTTTGTTGTCTGGAGGGAAATCGGAGATGAAGGGATGGATAGAGGCGCGTGAGAGTGATAGATCGGACGAGGAGTGTCCTGGAATGACTGAGGCCGATGCAGCTGAAGCGGAGCGAGAGAGCGGTAACGAGCGGAGGCGGAGATGTGGAGTGAGATGTGGAGGCTGATGGATGGAGGTGGTAATGAACAGAGGGAGAGGCTGCAGCAACAGTAAACAAAGGAGGACAGAGTGACGTCGCTGCAAGACTGATCACTCAGTTGACTGCAGCGGTGCATTATGGGAGAAGGGGGAGGGGGAACAAGGGGAGATGCACCCGTTGATCCCTCCCCCTCCCCTATTTTTCCTGTCTGCTTATGGAGGTAGGAGCGGAGGAGGGGGTGGTTATATAGGCGGAGGAATGAGAGAGCGGGGAGTAAAGATGCTCTCATCCACTCACTGGGTGGTATGTGTATAGGAGGAAGACGGTTTTCTGTGCTACAGTAAAACATGAAGGTGTGTAGTGCTGTAAAATCATTTTTAGATGTAGAGAAAAAAAGAACGAAATTGTAAATGCATTTATGAATAGTCTCAAAAACTAACACAGATGAAGTTCACAATTTGCAAGTTTTGTAAATGCAAGTTCGTTTGTATGTTTTTGATGAAAATTGTAAATACTTGCATAGTCTTGCCACATGGCAACAGTTACTTTATCTTCATATTTCTAAAGAGCTCTGATATAGCTCTGGTGTTTATTCAGAATTTTCCACCAAATAAAAACAATTAACTATCTGGGGTGATAGTTGTTTTTTTGTTTTTCTTTTGATGAGTTGATCAATTTTGTCAATTTTTTGAGTTTTTTTTCTATAAAAGATTTGTTGCTATATGACAACACTGTGTATGTAAATATGTAAAATTCCTAGTGCTTACAACCTAATGGAGTCCCATTGACTTACATAGCATGAAACTATCCTCATACTTTGTTCACAACTTTTATAACTTACACATTTTTAATATATCTTTTATTTAATTAAAGTAATAAAAACATTCAAATAATTTTTTACCATGACTAAGCAGTATTTCATGCAATAGAGGGTTAAATCAGCACACCCACACATATATTTAAAACAAGGCATATTATATGAAATAAATGAACCTTAGTTCTTTTACATTTATATACAATAATACATATTTTGTGAGTATAGAACTATTTTTGCAGACTTATTTCCATAGAAACCCTAAATACCTTAGTAAATCCTTGTTTATGTGTGAGAGACTGACTCTATAATCTGCTGTTTACTTCAGTTGCATTATATAATATATAATATAACAATGTGCTGAAGAGATATTTTGTTTGAAAGTGATTTCTCCTTTAATTGCTTCTGTTGCTTTCTCTCATCATTTTCTTCTCCTTTTCTTTTTTCCTGCCCACTTCTCTTTCTCCTCCCTTTTCCTCCCAGTCTGCTTCCTCTTCCCTTTCTTCTTGTTTCCTTCTTTTTGTTCCTGTCTTCACCTCTACTACTGTACTTTTCCTCTTTTTTCTTATCTCATTCTCCTTCTCTCTCTTTACCTTCTTCACCGTGTTTCTTCTGTTTTTCCTCTTCTCATCTTCTTCCTCTGCTACAACATGTTCTCCTCCTCTATCATCTTCCCCTTCTTTTTTCCATCTAATGACTGTTATTATGTGTTGGGGAAGCAGGTGTTTAATGGTTTAATGTGTGTCCTGATGTTAAAGGGAGTGTCTCCACTGCTCTCAGACTGGATGTCAGTACTGAACACTCTGCTCTGCGTGTCATGTGCAGGTATACGTGGAATTTGACGACCAGGAGTGGGAGAAGCGAGAGTGGGTGAAGGTCTATGAGGATTTCCAGCTGTTTCTGCTGGAGCACCAGCTGGTCTGGGCCAAGAGGAAGGAGGGAGCAGCAGGAGGAGGAGGAGCAGGAGCAGGTGGAGGAGCAGGAGGCCTGCTGCAGGGAACCAAGGCCAAACACATACAGTGGCCTGCCCTGGTAAGACCTTTGTTTTCTATTTATAGCTCTAGAGAAGGTGAGGAGACTCAGAAAGCTGCCCGGAGAGTTTCTGCCTTCACTTAAATCCTCAGTCCTCATTGTTTGCTTCACTTTGACTTATTTCTTTCATTCATCCTGTGGTATTGTGTGCTTGCTGAGTGGTGGCTCTGCCACAGGGAGCAGCTTTGTCTTGATCCACATCAGTGAAGTGAGCCCATCTCACAGAGAAAGAAACGCTTTTATTCTGGTTGTGTTTTCCAGCTGTTCTGTGAGCTGTTTTTTCACTTCTCTTTGACATGTTGAGGACAAAACTCAAGTAAAGCATGATCAAGCAAAAGTCAAACAAACTACCGTAGCAGTTGAGACACTGACCATTTGAACTCAAGTCGTCCATTTCCACAATGCAACCCAGGAACCTCTTTAGGAACTCTGGAACCTTCTCTGTGTCTGTGACACAGTAACAAGGATCTAAACTGAGATCCTCATCCTCAGATTTTTCTTTCAATATAATTGATTATTTTGATATTTTACTTTCCTACAGTTTGTGAAATGCTTGAACGGTAAAATTGGAATTTAATTACAATAAGTTTGTTTGTTTTGTTTTTTTCAAATTTAGTATAGGAAAATAATACATACAATGCAAAACAATACAATGACACAACACCACAAAAAAACAACAAAAACAATTGGAAAAAATATCTGAAAACAATGAAACTAAGTGAAATGTATAGGACCGTGTCAGGTTTTTACTAGCATGGCCAACAAGAATCTTCTTTCCTATTCCTTTTCCAGAGTGGAAAAAAAACTCGTTGCAATAATGAGAGCCAACTATTGACTTTTTACGTAAGACTAGACTACTTTATCATTTATTTTTTTGAAGAAAATGTTTTTCTTTTAATTCTGCCTTTTTAATTTCTTTAGAGAAAAAAAATCATGGTTTAAATAGAAAATTACTTATGTTATTTTTAGGGCAAATGTTCTGTGAAAATTGCTGATGACCATTTTATCCAAGACAACGGAGCAGGGTGGGACTATCACATCCCTGAACTACCACAATATCAATATGACACAATGGTTTCCTCACCCACAAAACCTCATGAAGTGTCTCTCTCCATACATGATATAGCCTTGTCTTCATCCAGCAAGGCAGTTAGTAGAGTTTGTAGGGAGCAGGTGGAGTTTGTAGGGAGCAAGTGGAGTGTGTAGGGAGCAGGTGGAGTTTGTAGGTAGCAAGTGGAGTTTGTAGGGAGCAAGTGGAGTGTGTAGGGAGCAGGTGGAGTTTGTAGTAAGCAGGTGGAGTTTGTAGGGAGCAAGTGGAGTTTATAGGGAGCAAGTGGAGTTTGTAGGGAGCAAGTGGAGTGTGTAGGGAGCAGGTGGAGTTTGTAGTAAGCAGGTGGAGTTTGTAGGGAGCAAGTGGAGTTTATAGGGAGCAAGTGGAGTTTGTAGGGAGCAAGTGGAGTTTGTAGGGAGCAGGTGGAGTTTGTAGGGAGCAGGTGGAGTTTGTAGGGAGCAAGTGGAGTTTGTAGGGAGCAAGTGGAGTTTGTAGGGAGCAGGTGGAGTTTGTAGGGAGCAGGTGGAGTTTGTAGGGAGCAAGTGGAGTTTGTAGGGAGCAAGTGGAGTTTGTAGGGAGCAAGTGGAGTTTGTAGGGAGCAGGTGGAGTTTGTAGGGAGCAGGTGGAGTTTGTAGGGGGAGCAAGTGGAGTTTATAGGGAGTAGGTGGAGTTTGTAGGGAGCAAGTGGAGTTTGTAGGGAGCAGGTGGAGTTTGTAGGGAGCAGGTGGAGTTTGTAGGGGGAGCAAGTGGAGTTTATAGGGAGTAGGTGGAGTGTGTAGGGAGCAGGTGGAGTTTGTAGTAAGGAGGTGGAGTTTGTAGGGAGCAAGTGGAGTTTAGGGAACAAGTGGAGTTTGTAGGGAGCAGGTGGAGTTTGTAGGGAGCAAGTGGAGTTTGTAGGGAGCAGGTGGAGTTTGTAGGGAGCAAGTGGAGTGTGTAGGGAGCAGGTGGAGTTTGTAGTAAGCAGGTGGAGTTTGTAGGGAGCAAGTGGAGTGTGTAGGGAGCAGGTGGAGTTTGTAGTAAGGAGGTGGAGTTTGTAGGGAGCAAGTGGAGTTTAGGGAACAAGTGGAGTTTGTAGGGAGCAGGTGGAGTTTGTAGGGAGCAAGTGGAGTGTGTAGGGAGCAGGTGGAGTTTGTAGGTAGCAAGTGGAGTTTGTAGGGAGCAAGTGGAGTGTGTAGGGAGCAGGTGGAGTTTGTAGTAAGCAGGTGGAGTTTGTAGGGAGCAAGTGGAGTTTATAGGGAGCAAGTGGAGTTTGTAGGGAGCAAGTGGAGTGTGTAGGGAGCAGGTGGAGTTTGTAGTAAGCAGGTGGAGTTTGTAGGGAGCAAGTGGAGTTTATAGGGAGCAAGTGGAGTTTGTAGGGAGCAAGTGGAGTTTGTAGGGAGCAGGTGGAGTTTGTAGGGAGCAGGTGGAGTTTGTAGGGAGCAAGTGGAGTTTGTAGGGAGCAAGTGGAGTTTGTAGGGAGCAGGTGGAGTTTGTAGGGAGCAGGTGGAGTTTGTAGGGAGCAAGTGGAGTTTGTAGGGAGCAAGTGGAGTTTGTAGGGAGCAAGTGGAGTTTGTAGGGAGCAGGTGGAGTTTGTAGGGAGCAGGTGGAGTTTGTAGGGGGAGCAAGTGGAGTTTATAGGGAGTAGGTGGAGTTTGTAGGGAGCAAGTGGAGTGTGTAGGGAGCAGGTGGAGTTTGTAGTAAGGAGGTGGAGTTTGTAGGGAGCAAGTGGAGTTTAGGGAACAAGTGGAGTTTGTAGGGAGCAGGTGGAGTTTGTAGGGAGCAAGTGGAGTTTGTAGGGAGCAGGTGGAGTTTGTAGGGAGCAAGTGGAGTGTGTAGGGAGCAGGTGGAGTTTGTAGTAAGCAGGTGGAGTTTGTAGGGAGCAAGTGGAGTGTGTAGGGAGCAGGTGGAGTTTGTAGTAAGGAGGTGGAGTTTGTAGGGAGCAAGTGGAGTTTAGGGAACAAGTGGAGTTTGTAGGGAGCAGGTGGAGTTTGTAGGGAGCAAGTGGAGTTTGTAGGGAGCAGGTGGAGTTTGTAGGGAGCAAGTGGAGTTTGTAGGGAGCAGGTGGAGTTTGTAGGGAGCAAGTGGAGTGTGTAGGGAGCAGGTGGAGTTTGTAGTAAGCAGGTGGAGTTTGTAGGGAGCAAGTGGAGTTTATAGGGAGCAAGTGGAGTTTGTAGGGAGCAAGTGGAGTTTGTAGGGAGCAGGTGGAGTTTGTAGGGAGCAGGTGGAGTTTGTAGGGAGCAGGTGGAGTTTGTAGGGAGCAAGTGGAGTTTGTAGGGAGCAGGTGGAGTTTGTAGGGAGCAGGTGGAGTTTGTAGGGAGCAAGTGGAGTTTGTAGGGAGCAGGTGGAGTTTGTAGGGAGCAAGTGGATTTTATAGGGAGTAGGTGGAGTTTGTAGGGAGCAGGTGGAGTTTGTAGGGAGCAAGTGGAGTGTGTAGGGAGCAGGTGGAGTTTGTAGTAAGGAGGTGGAGTTTGTAGGGAGCAAGTGGAGTTTATAGGGAGCAAGTGGAGTTTGTAGGGAGCAAGTGGAGTTTGTAGGGAGCAGGTGGAGTTTGTAGGGAGCAGGTGGAGTTTATAGGGAACAAGTGGACTTTGTAGGGAGCAGGTGGAGTTTGTAGGGAGCAAGTGGAGTTTGTAGGGAGCAGGTGGAGTTTGTAGGGAGCAAGTGGAGTTTGTAGGGAGCAGGTGGAGTTTGTAGGGAGCAAGTGGAGTGTGTAGGGAGCAGGTGGAGTTTGTAGTAAGCAGGTGGAGTTTGTAGGGAGCAAGTGGAGTTTGTAGGGAGCAGGTGGAGTTTGTAGGGAGCAGGTGGAGTTTGTAGGGAGCAAGTGGAGTTTGTAGGGAGCAGGTGGAGTTTGTAGGGAGCAGGTGGAGTTTGTAGGGAGCAGGTGGAGTTTATAGGGAACAAGTGGACTTTGTAGGGAGCAGGTGAAGTTTGTAGGGAGCAAGTGGAGTTTGTAGGGAGCAGGTGGAGTTTGTAGGGAGCAAGTGGAGTTTGTAGGGAGCAGGTGGAGTGTGTAGTAAGGAGGTGGAGTTTGTAGGGAGCAAGTGGAGTTTATAGGGAGCAAGTGGAGTTTGTAGGGAGCAAGTGGAGTTTGTAGGGAGCAGGTGGAGTGTGTAGGGAGCAAGTGGAGTTTGTAGGTAGCAGGTGGAGTTTGTAGGGAGCAAGTGGAGTTTATAGGGAGTAGGTGGAGTTTGTAGGGAGCAGGTGGAGTTTGTAGGGAGCAAGTGGAGTTTGTAGGGAGCAGGTGGAGTTTGTAGGGAGCAAGTGGAGTTTATAGGGAGTAGGTGGAGTTTGTAGGGAGCAGGTGGAGTTTGTAGGGAGCAGGTGGAGTTTGTAGGGAGCAAGTGGAGTGTGTAGGGAGCAGGTGGAGTTTGTAGGGAGCAAGTGGAGTTTGTAGGGAGTAGGTGGAGTTTGTAGGGAGTAGGTGGAGTTTGTAGGGAGTAAGTGGAGGTTGTAGGGAGTAGGTGGAGTTTATAGGGAGTCGGTGGAGTTTGTAGGGAGTAGGTAGAGTTTGTACGGCGTAAGTGGAGTTTGTAGGGAGTACGTGGAGTTTGTAGGGAGTAGGTGGAGTTTGTAGGGAGCAGGTGGAGTTTGTAGGGCGTAAGTGGAGTTTGTAGGGAGTAGGTGGAGTTTGTAGGGAGTACGTGGAGTTTGTAGGGAGTAGGTGGAGTTTGTAGGGAGTAGTTGGAGTTTGTAGGGCGAAAGTGGAGTTTGTAGGGAGTATGTGGAGTTTGTAGGGAGTATGTGGAGTTTGTAGGGAGTACGTGGAGTTTGTAGGGAGTAGGTGGAGTTTGTAGGGAGTAGTTGGAGTTTGTAGGGAGTAGGTGGAGTTTGTAGGGAGTAGTTGGAGTTTGTAGGGAGTAGGTGGAGTTTGTAGGGAGTAGTTGGAGTTTGTAGGGAGTAGGTGGAGTTTGTAGGGAGTAGTTGGAGTTTGTAGGGAGTACGTGGAGTTTGTAGGGAGTAGGTGGAGTTTGTAGGGAGTACGTGGAGTTTGTAGGGAGCAGGTGGAGTTTGTAGGGAGTAGGTGGAGTTTGTAGGGAGTAGGTGGAGTTTGTAGGGAGTACGTGGAGTTTGTAGGGAGTAGGTGGAGTTTGTAGGGAGTAAGTGGGACCACTGATGGCGGAGTAACACAGCAACTGGATTGTATTTGACTGATAATGGTTTTCATTTGGAACGTCTCACTGTCTGTCTACTGTGTGTGTGTGTGTGTGTGTGTGTGTGCATCCTTATCTGTGTATATACGTCAACACTCTGATGCAGAGCCTGCTCCATGTATCTGCGCACACACACACACACACACACACACACACACAGGCTTTGAAGTGGTGTCAATGTGGTTGTTGTGGTGTATTTGTTGTAGTCTGTACGTCACTCTATCACACACATACACACACAGTCATACACACTTCAAAGGGAAGTGGTCTGTATAGGCATGCTCATGCTGAACTTGGATGTGTGTCTCTGCAGCAGTAAACTCATATTTTTAGGCTGTTGGAACTAAATGTTTGTGTGTGTGTGTGTGTGTGTGTGTGTGTGTGTGTGTGTGTTCACAGAGGCTGTCTGTGCATGGAATGTAATTCACTGTTGTGATTATGTAATAGCATAGTGCACAGCGCCATCTGGCACACACATTGGAGATAAGAGTTCAAAGATTTGCACACACACACAGTTTTTTTCCTGGTTGTTTTTCTCGCTGTCTGATGACTCCTCCTGTTTTAGTCAGACATTCATCATATCACTGCCCCGTTGCTGCTGCTATTGTCCTAGCAACTGCATCAAAAAGGAGAGAGCTGTAGACCTGAATGAATGTCTGGGTGAGTCACTTATTTTTCAAAAAGGGAATGTTTCATGTCTAACAATGACAGACTAATATTAAAAGAAGACTCACTTCAAGCAGAACACCTGAGAAACCTTTATTTCCTGGGTGCTTGATTTTTTTTCTATTGCTGCTTGTACTTGGATTTCAATGACAGCAGCTGCTTTCATTAAAAAGTGGATCAAAGTCAGTTGGAATATTTAAGACTCGACTGCTCAGATGTCCTTTATCCAACAGACCCCATTCAAACTAGGACAAAACCTAGACCTAGACAAAATACTTTAATTTTAAAAGTTGTGATCTGTGTTGTGATATCTTTTGTACTTTTGGAGCAATCTAAGTTCACATTAGTTATTTTTCATCAATATACTTAGTTATCACCTTAGAAAA
Organism: Lepturacanthus savala; assembly: GCA_030544235.1. Lineage (NCBI taxonomy): Eukaryota > Metazoa > Chordata > Actinopteri > Scombriformes > Trichiuridae > Lepturacanthus > Lepturacanthus savala. The sequence continues at coordinate 3,722,515 of CM060471.1, forward strand.
GGGTGGTTGAAATGGTAAAATTTGAAAAAGTAACAAACCACAGCTGTAGCTCTCGTGTTGCCTTCAAGGACCATAAAATATGGGTCTTATCACTCCCATCTAACACCATGTGATAGGGGAAAGCAAACACTCAGATTTAATACTGAATACTACAAGATATTGGCATATTTCGAAAAAGACTAGGTAGTTACACAAGGTTGAACCTCAATCTGTGGAGTCAGACACAACAGCACGGAGGAGGAAGTGACATCATAGCATAGAAGAGGAAGTGACATCACAGCAGCAGCTGACAGCGAGGCGATGCAGCGTCTTCTGTGAGAACAGAGCCAGGCTGAACAGTTTGCAGTGGTCTGGAGAAACCAGGCATTGTAGGAACATATAAAGGTCAGTTGATCATGAAGCCTGTGTCACAAACATCATGGGATGGAACTAGCTGCACTATAATGTAGGGCTGAATGATTGATTGCATTTGCAACATCACAATATAATAAAATCAAATTTTCTAACCACAATGGGTGCGATTACAACACAATCACATGATGCAAGTGAAAGAGTGGATGACTCTGCTGCATCAACATTTCATGCTGCCCTTTAATCTGCAGCAAAACAGCCTGTGGCTCCACAGAACAGTCAGAAACAGAGCAGCTGAGCTTTAGTCTGGAAGAGGAGCAGCACGTCGGTGGCGTGGAACTACTTTAGTTTCAAGAAAAGAAGATGGTGCACAGCGTTAGGTGTTGTATAGAGACTAAATGTAGCTAATATTGTAGCTATTTTAAATCAATCATTATGTTTTGTTGAGAAATAAAGGATAAAATAGAGAATACAATTTAAAATACATAAAAACAAAATTGTATATTAAATCACAATTGCAATATTGGGGGAAAAAAATACACACATCGTTCAGCCCCACTATAATGGCACAAATGGGATGTACTGTACTGTCTTCATTCACAAATGTTCTCACTGCAAAGCCACTGGTCACACACACACACACACACAAACACACACACACACACACACACCGAGGAATGAAGAGAAACAGCATAAGGACTGAAGCAGTGAAGCAGGGAAATCGATCCACTGGAGAAGAAGTGGCTAGCGTTTCAGTGCTGCTAATGATAGCAGCAGCAGTTGTTGGGAGTATTAATAGTTAATGTTAGTATCAGGGACAGCTGCTGCTGCAGCAGACACTAGAGGTGTTGTGTCAGATACAGGTTGGGTGACGGAGTCGGAGGATCTCCGTCCCGTCTGCAGTGGAGCTACTGCTGTTTATAGAGTCGCTGTAAGTGAGAGAGGAAGCATTCAGTCAGTGTTAAAACAGAAAGACAGACGATTATTCTAACTCAGTGTCACATCTGAGGACAAAGTAGAGTCTCAGCTTTCATGTCTCTGACTGTGGAAGGAAACCAGAGCAGGGCCAACATGCAGACTCCACAGACCACATGAAATCCACCAGCTTGAATCCTGGAGACAGACTGAATGGATAGTGGCTTCTCTGTGTCACAACAGCCTGATATGATCAGTCTTATCTCTTTATTATAGCGGCTGATAATCTCACTGACTGAGTGTTTCCCTTGTCTCTGCTGCCAGTGTCAGCAGCTTTCTGTGTTTCCCTCTGAGGAAAGCCTGACCTCCACTGAACAGCTGATAGATGTGTGTGACGGCTGTTTGAATTGACCCATTAATGATGGGAACCCCCCTCCCCCTGTCTCTACAGTATCAGTTTGTATTCCATTCATTAACTAAGGTGTGTGTGTGTGTTGCTGTATTGAAGAGGTGGTGTCAGGTGATGTAAGGCTGCAGCATCATTAATCTACTGTAGGATAACATGGGCTCTGTTAGCTAATGGAAACTGCTCATTTCATCATGTACACACACACACACACACACACACACACACACACACACACACACACACACACACACATACACACTTTAACAGATTACTGTAGTCTGAAAGGGAAAAGGTCACAAACAATTGGTGTGTGTGTGTGTGTCTCATTAGTTGTACTGCTGGCTCTGCACCATTTGTCTTTACTACAGAGGAGACACACGGTCATGTGACCTGCTTACAGCACAGAACAACTGTTTGATTTATGATGTATAAATGATGTACAAATCATACAATCTATCAAAATATATATTTCGATAATTTCATTTGTTAAAAATTAAATTAAAATAATTTTTTATATTAAGTTATCACATAGAGAAAATAACTGAAACAATTACAACACTTTTTTGTTTGTTTGTGTGTGTCTGTGTGTGTGTGTGTTTGTGTGTGTGTGTGTGTGCAGATGTTCAAAAAGGGAAGAACTGACTGTGTGTGTGTGTGTGTGCGCGCATGTGTGTTTGTGTGAGTGTGTGAGAGAGAGACAGATGATCCTTGTTGTGTGTAAGAGTTGCTGCTATAAACGCAGCGGTCACTGGAGACAGATCCTGCTTGAGACCATGTGTTTAGGTTCAGTCTGTTGTGCCTGAAGTTCTCAGTGACCCCTCCCTGCTCACACTAGCTCCATAACTCACCTAGACAGGTCCCATCCCCCTCATATGCAACACACACACACACATGCACACATGGCTTTAATTTAGCCTTCTTATGTTTACCCAGTTCTGTTTTTCTATGGTTTTGTATTGCTTTCCGCTGGTTTCCCATAGATACGGCTGAACAACACTGTCTGTTGTAAAAACCTTCTATTATCGGGTGGTATTGTGCATTTATGCAAAAAAAATCCTAATAGCTTCTTTTGGTGACCATATCCATGTAAAGTGCTGAAATTTAGCAAGCGTGGCGTGCACGTATGGCACAGTAATCCATGTTGCATGTGTCAGTGAAGCACACAGTCTAAAGGCAAATTTATGGTCACTGCAGTGCGTCCTGTGTTCACGGTGCAGAGGGTCTTTGCAGCAAAGACGTTTCTCTTTGTCACACAGATAAGAATTTACCACACAGGACCAGGCAGATCTTTCGATAAACACCAGCAACAGTGTTTACCAGATGTTTTTTATGTTTTTGTGGAAAGAAAAGGTGTGCTGAAAAAAAGGCAGCTGAAAAAAGTCAAGACAAATCAGCGCTTTCTGCTGAGCCCCAAGAAAACTAACCTTTATATGACCTTCATGTATTTGTTCACTGTAACACACAAGTCCAGCACATCGGCTTTGCATTAGGGAATCCATACACACACACACAGTCTGCACTCTAGTATGGACACAGATGCATGCATAAAAATATGAATGCACATACGCTACAACAGCTGGCCACACGCACGCACACACACACACACACACACACACACACACACACACACACACACACACACACACACACACACACACACACACACACACAGCCAACTGTCACTGCTCTGCTTTCCTCTCATATTGTCTTTTGTTCACAGGAGAGGAAGTGCACACAACTCTCTCATTACGTGTGTGTGTAGAGGAAATGAGTCTTCCTGTCTGCCAAGGCACTGATAAGGTGTTTAGTGAGGCAGGATTTACTGTTTTTAACAGTATCGATGTGTTGACATATCAGTAGCCTCTTTCACACAGCCTGTTCAAAGCAGGATTGCTGCGCTGTTCTGTGTAAAAGTCCAGAGACAGAACGGGGGTCTGAGTTGTTCCACCATCATGCTGGCAGCAGAGGTCATCATATTCCTGCAGCCACGTCTTTGTAAAGGGGCTTTGTTTGGTTCAGTGTAAAAAGGCAAAGTCCTGAGGGGTCTTCATTACGTCATTATTGTAGAATCTCTGTGTAAAAGGGGCTATTCACTGTGTCTGCTTGTCTCTACACTTTTTTATTTGTAATATCCAAAATTGAATACAGTTAAATCTAACCTTTATTTTCATCTTCACACATCATTTATTGTGGGCATAAATTCCTCCATTTGCTGCATATGTACCATTTCATTGGGTCATCCTCATATTTTCACCAGTGATGCAAAAAGTAGTAGAATATTTGACTGTAAATTTAAAGACATTTCACTTCAGTGAAAGTAAAACCACTTGTTTAAGAGGCTTTACAACAATCAGATCTGTTATGGATAAACATTATCTTATGTACGTCATTTCAGCCATGATCTGGTGATGATGTCATCAGACAATGATGCTGTGTATTTACAATACTTCCTTGTCATGGCCACCATGGCAGAATGTTGTTGAATGGCAGCTAAATGTAATAAAGTCCTATTTAAAAAGGCAGTCATGTGCAGGTGTTAACACTAGCAACATCATGAAACACTTCAAAAACTTCAATAAAAAATCTATAACAATGAGGTTGTGTGGAGGAGAAATTAGTTTTGTGTTGTGTTTGAAATAGAATGATGCTGATAGGATGTAATGGTTCAGCCTCATGTATAAGCAGATAACACTGTACACATACATATACACTGGAATGGGCAAGGTAGAATGAAGCACAGTATTGATAATGATAATGAGAAGAGGCTCTGTTGGCTTTGGCCTCTTTAAACAGATGGTGGTGAGGGGGAGGATGAATCTCATCCTCATCACTCTAATCACAAAATGTCAGAGCTGATCTTCAGATCCTTAAATGATGAGCTGTCTAAACCTGTCAAATTTGACGTTGACAGATTTACTCTATTCTCTTTATTTAAGCAAGCTGCACTTTAAGCATGTGTGTGTGTCCATGTGTGTGCATCTGTGTGTGTCCATGTCTGTGTGTGTGTGTGTATGAGGCTTACAGTGCTGTCCCAGTGCTAATTAAGTAACAATATGACTATTGCAACTACTGATAGAATAAGTCTGTGTTATATACAGGGGATTAGCAACACACTGCAGATTCAGGGGAGGCCAGCTGTGAATAAATGTAGCATGAGAGCCTTGGGATGATATACACAATTAAATACACACACAGGCAATACCAATACCAGTACCAATACCAGTACCAATACTAATACCAATACCAATACCAATACCATTACCAATACCAATACCAATACCAATACCAATACAATTGTGTTGATGTACTTCACTTCATTGCATAGTGTTGCCAAATGGCAACAATTACTTTATCTTAATTTTTCTAAAAAGCTGTAATATAAAATCTATGTTTTTATAATTAGGCATGAACAGTGTGAAAATCAAACTACGCAGTGCTGGACAACCATGAATCAAAATCAAACTCTCAGTACACCACCATTATGTCACCTCAAGGAAAATAAAGCAGCTTGCTGACAGAATTGTGACCGGCACTTAAGTGATATTCTTTATCAGCAGGGCCACTTAGTGTAACATCAGACATATTGTTGATTATATTGTCATTCTGTCATATTCGGATAAAATAGCTGTAGTTAAATGAAGGTTTTCCCCATAGTGCTGTATGGGTCAGTGACAAATAATGTTTGGCAAGATGAGAAAGTCAAAAATGTTTTAAAATACAGTTTTAAGAAGCATTCATCAGGTCTCTAAACGTACAATGTGTGTTTCTTGTTATTTAAACGTCCATTTTTTGACACAACTAGTCAAATGATGTAACCAAAAAAGAATGATAAATTTTAAATATATAATCCATATAATATATATAATCCACTCAGAATATAAAACTGAGCATGATAATAGCATGTGTTTTTAATTTTTTAAAACCTTTTTAAGGGAGTTAAACTGTCTGGTACCAAGTTTTTAGGGTTACACCATATTACAGTTTTGTCACTGACCCTTATATGAGAACCAGAATCAGCTTCATTAGTATGTGTGACCTTCCACCTGGATTTTCTCTCTCCTGTGCACATACGCACAAAATATAGAAAAATATAAAACATATATAAAAGGGTATTTATATTTTAATTTTGTGTTAATGGTTCTTTGCTACATACACACACACACAAACACTGCAGAAATGTTGTCCCAATAGTCCCGGCTGCCCACACCGTCCCATTAGTGCAGCTAATAAAGCTGATAGTGAGAGTGTTTATGTAGTTCTTTTCCTGAGTGTGGTGTTTATCTCTTCAGGCTTCCCCACACTGATCAGCTGACTGGAACAAAGCACTGATCAATCTCTCTCTGTCTCCTCACTGATGTGACTTGATAACTGAGGCAGACTGCCAGCATTACACAACAGAGGAAATAATGAAGAAACACTGTTACGTGATTTCTTGACATACGTGTGTGCAGCATTAGCCTATTTCAGTGGCGGAAAGTAACTAAGTACATTTACTAGAGGACTGACCCTAATTTGTACCAATTTAGAGGTACTTGTACTTTAGTTTAAACCTATGTTATACTTCAACTTCACTGCATTTATATGACATCTTTAGTTCAGGTGAAGATTTGTAATAATTTACACTACATGTATATTCTAAATTGTTTCTCTTTTCCTTCTTAAATTTGCTCTGGACTTTGTCTAAAAGGTGTCAAATATTATGATGCAGTATTTTTACTATTAATTTACCTAAAGTATGTAAATTTTTTTCACATTGATAAACCTAACGGACCAATAAAATGCTCTCACATGTATTTAGTGATTAACCCTCTATTGCATACTCTTGTCACAATTACTTTATCTTCATTTTTCTAAAATCTATGGTCTGGGTCTGGGACCTTTCTGTGTGGAGTTTGCATGTTCTCCCTGTGTCTGCGAGGGTTTTCACCAGGTACTCCGGCTTCCTCCCACAGTCCAAAAACATGCTGAGGTTAATTGGAGACTCTAAATTGCCCGTAGGTGTGAATGTGTGAGTGAATGTTGTGTGTGCCCCATGATTGGCTGGCGACCATCTGGGGTGTATCCCTGCCTCTCGCTGTAACGCGCTGGGATAGGCTCCAGCAGACCCCTGTGACCCTAATGAGGAATATGCAGGTATAGAAAATGACTGACTGACTGACAACTGAAGGTTGTCTTTCATTCAAAATTTTGAAAAGTTTTCACAAAATAAAAATTTAACTTGAGCTTAATTAAATTTTGATGTTAAAAGTTATTTATATGCTAAATATGCTAAAATAGATTTGTTGCCATATGGCAACAATATGTAAATTATCCTGAGACTATGTTTACAACTCTTTCTTATATTTTTCTTAATTATATTTATTATTCATGCAATTTTAAGTAACACAACATTCAAAACATTTTTACCCTGTAATATTTCATGCAATAGAGGGTTAAAAATAAATAGTATAATATACTATAACACAGTCTGCATGATAAGTACTTTTACTTTTGATACTTTAAGTATATGTTGATGATAATACTCATGTAATTTTAAATCCAGGACTTACTTGTTACTTACTTCCTTGTTATAGAATATTTATTTGATGACAGCATTTCTACTTTTACACAAGTGGAGCCTTTGAACACTTCATCCATCACTGGCCATCTGCAAAAAACACACACAGTAGACTCCCTTATTTATTTATTCTCATCAGAGCGTTCACTTTAAGTTATTAGCTGTTGGTATGATACAGTATTGCACGTTACCATGGCTGCAATGTCTTCTTTCTCCTTGTTCTGCCAAAAAAGGCTGTTGTTCAATAAATCATTGGCAGTGTGTGGCGGGCGTTGAGATGTGCCTCTCTGACATGGGATCAGATGTCATGTGACACCACAGAGAGATCCAGCAGAGAGGAAGTCTGCCAGAAGCAGAGGAAGACAGACTCAGAGAGACAGGGAGGGAGGGAGCTGCTTTTAAAGACTGTTCTTTATCTGTCTATTGTTCCCCAGCACCCTCTGTGTTCACACTAACCTTTGCTCCGCATGTGTGCATGTGCACGCGGTTGCATCTCTGATCCAGATATTACATCATCCCCCCCTGTCTCCCAGGGAGCACCGAGCACTGTGCGAACTCATTAAAGACGATCGCAGCAGACTCCCATCAAAGACACGAAAGTGAATTCCAATGACCAGACGACACCCCGAGGGCAGAGAGAGGGAGTGTGTGACAGTGAGTAAAGGGACTGAGAGAGGCAGCTGAGAAAATGAAGGAAACGTCCTTAAGGCGCAGTGATTACAACAAGTAAAGCTGCTCTGTGTTCACATAGACACCTTGTCTATAAATGGTTTGTCTGCAGCATTGTTGATAGGCCTGTGAGGCTCTATTAGAAGGAAACACATCTTGGCACAAAGAGTCACAAAGAGACTTCTGCATTCACGTGAAAGACGGAGTTCCTCCGGGCTGGAACAGGCTGTCGTCAGACCAGTTGCACAAGTCATCTGACTGGTCTCACACTACACAAATGTACTTTTTAGTTACAGAAGCCAGAATGTCCCAATAAGATCAAACAAGAAAGCCCAGGAAGTCTCTGACTGCTGCATATACAAGCATATTCATTGAAATTATCAACCCATGCTATTTTAATTCACTGTCCAGTCACCTGAAATCCAGCACAATATATGGAGCACGCTTTTAATATTGGGTCAAATGACAAGAATTACCTTGATACTAGAGCTGAAGTCATAAATCAAATAATAGAAAAACATAAAATAGCAATCAGCAACATTTTGGTATGTTTAAAAACAATTATGATTTCTTTTGAATATATGATTATATACTAAAATATATTTTAGACTGTTGGCCATATAAAAATGATAATTTGAATGTTACTTTTGGTGTTTTGACATTATATAAACAAAGCAATTTACTGTATTATTACAAAAACAATCAGTTTAATTATTGATGAAAGTAATTGTAAGTGGAGACGATATGGATTTGTCAACAAGTAATAATTTGTATTTTACTATTGTACTTTGTATGTTACTTTGTATGTTACTTTGTAGTTCTAATCTACAGGTCAGTGGGAAATATTGTACTTTATACTCCATTTGTCTGACAGCTTTAGTTACTTTTAGATGAACATTGAACATGAAATAAGATAAGCATGTAACTCAGTGTGTAGTAGTCTTGTTTCACTCATGTCTTCCTGTTGTTAATTCCTATGAACTTTGTTTTAAATACATAAAACCCAAAGAGACAAAGCTACAATATTTTAAAAATTGCAAAGATGAGAGAAAAGTTCTTAAAAATTCTCTTTTTTTACCTTGTTTTATTCCACCACCGAGAATTAGGCTGTTGAACTATTGTAAATGAGTCAGCTCATTTTTTGTGTGAAGTAGTGAAGTAACTTTGTAGTGTGTGAGGTATTTGTTGACTGCATGAACCAAGTTAACAACCCACTTACCTTGTGTGTCTCTGATTTCTGGTCAGGTGTGTTTCTGCTGTAAAAAAAAACACATGACTGTGTGTCTGTCTCCCACCTCTGTAGCAAAGGCAGCAGTACAAGAGCCAGCAGTACAACTAATGGGACACTCTCTAAGAGCACACACACATACACACACACACAGTCACAGTGTTTCATGCTGCGTCCTGGCGGAGTGCCCGTGTGCTGCTACACACCAACATTATCTGGCAGAGCTCTTCCCTGTCCTAATTTCAGAAGAGGAAGAGATGCAGGCAGTAGAGAGCGGAGCTGTAATTTCACAGATCTTATTGAGGTTGAGGATTGAAGGTTATATCGCGTGTTATATCCTTTAGAAAACCAATTCCCGACGAGGTTTTAGCTGCTGCCAACCTGGAGGATTTGATACAAGTATCCCTGAAGAGATGCTATAAATATCTTCCCCAAAACAAACAAGCTCCCAGTACTGATGATGTGTGATTCATAAGCTGTGTCTGTTCATTTGTTTCTAGCTATGTTCCTGCAGAGATTAAGTGATGACATCATTCATGTGCATCACACGACTTCATGATAGCAACACAGTTGTTTTATTTTGATAAAGTTGGAGTGCAATTTTTGGGTTTTTAGTTGTAGGATAAAAAGACAAAGACAGTAGACAAGGTTCCCGCAGGCTCTTAAAAAGTCTTAAAATCATTGAATTTATTATTAATATTGAGTTTGGACATAATAAAATTAGTGCAGTATGTCACTTCTTTGTATCGCAATCTCCTCAAAAGGGTCATTTGTCAACCACTATTATTTTGATTAATCATGTAGCCTCAATAAACAGTGGTGGAACCATCATGGCCCAATAGTTCTGGCTTTCTGGAATCTTAGTGTCGTTGTCAGGGTGGTTGCTATGCGTGTGTGAGCCAAGATAATTTACGTCAGTGTGGTGAATTTGGCTCATTATTGGATAGTGTCTTGATGTTTGGTTTTATCTGTGGTTTTAATCAACAACCAAGGCATGATCCATGTTAATAAAGAGCGTAGTATACAGCAACATACCATACTCTGATATATTATAATATTACTGTCAACTTAACTCATGATTTTACATTTTACCAGAAAACAGTGTCCACATCACCAATCTACCAACATTAGCTGTGGTCTGTGTTAATGACCGTCTGCAAGTTACATGTTTCAGTATGAGTTAATTGACTAAAAATATTTACCAAATATAAACAAAATGACTTTGCTCTACTCTGTTTTCTGTAGTTCATCCTATTCACAATGCCCTAACTACTACAGGTGAGGTTTTAGTGGAAAAAATATTTTATGAGTACATAGTATGCATTTAATACCTGAAAATATGCACTAAAAATGGTGGGATCTCAATTATGTCTATTGTTGTTAGTTTTATTTATTTATTGTTTATATATTCAAGTTTGATTGAGAAATAAATTAGCAAATCTGAGAAATAGATTTTTTTGTTTGCTGGTAGGTCTGTGAAATAGGCTGTGAAATAGATAATAGGTTTTATATCAAATATATAATTTTTAAATACTTGAATTTAACTTGAAGAAACCAGTAGGAAGCCTGAGTAGGGTTCGGACTTGAGAAATCTAGTCCTAAACAAGCACAACTGGCTTTTATCATTGAAATTCCTCCTAAAAGAACTAAAGTGACTTGTTATTTGTCAAAATCCGAAAGACGTGTTTTTCCCCAGTTAATGAACAGAGGAGTTCTGTAACAATCAGGGTCACATTGTAGCTGCTGTTGGAATGTGGGTCATTGTAAAGCCTTGTTGATCTCTGTCTGAGAGGCATTTTTAGAAAGCTGAAGGTCAACTTTGGAGCAGCAGGAACGGTCTTCTGTCCTCCACAAACTCTGAGAATAACAGGCAGAAACTCGGTCATGGAGTGTCATCATCCACATGTGCTGGTGGGTCTGGCGTCCTGATTGGTCTATCTACTGAAACGCAGGTGGGGAAATGGTGAAAGACATGGTAGATGTGAAAAAAATGGAAATTGTTTTATAGAATTAGACATAAATGTTGTGGTGCCTCTGATGTGAGGATCTGAACTCATAGCTCAGTAAAGAGTGCTGTGTCTTGTACTTTAGGTATTTTTTGGCCGTGCAGCAGAGCCTGGGTCTGTTTAGTTCAACCACCAACCACTTTCATGTATATAATAGAAGTCGTCTGTCTTTACTAGAATTCCAATGTGGCTGTAACGCCAACCAACATTTAGAGGTTAATGTGGAAGCAGCCACATTAGGCTCCGGTTTGAGGGGTTTTCTTGCAGAAAAGAGCGGCCTCCCCTGCAGCACCTTCATTTCACCTCCAATATTATATATTAAACTAAATAACATTCATATTGTCATGATAACTTGATAGGAAAATGCAAAGTGCATGGATGCTCTGAACACACCCTTGTGGGCATTAACAAATGATAAAAATGAGTTCAGGTGGCGTTGACTATTTAATGATTTGTCTGCATTTTCTGGTTTAAAACTTTAATGGTTTAACATCGGCTGTGGGGGAGAGAGACGTTAATGGTTGGTGTCTGTTATCGGTCCAAAAAGAACGTTGTATGTATGTATGTATGCAAAGGAATGCAAGGATATAATGTCATAACAGCTGATAACATAACAAATTTGCCCTCTTTAAAATGTAATAGGCCAATAACGTAATAGTTGGACAGTAAGGTAATAAAAGTCCTGAACTGATAAGGTAAAAACTTTTTGCCAATAATGTAATAACATATGTTATTTCCTCAGTTATTACATTTGCAAAACTTGTTTTTCTTCACCAGGCCAATAACGTAATAACAAGCCAATAGCTTTATTATATTGGCCGGGTGGAGAAAACCAAATTTACTGTACGGTAATAAGTTATTACATGATTGGCCAAAATATATTACGTTATCATTTCAGCACTTTTATTACATTATTGGCCTATTACGTTTCAAATGGGACAAATTCATTATGTTATCAGCTGTTATTACGTTATCGGCAGCTACAGAGCATCCCTAGTTCAAACAAAAAGCACAATAAACTGTCTGTCAGTGTGTCTGAAATGAATAGTCCTTGTGTCTTTTCGGCACCATTTGAATTTAAAGTTCTCATTTCCACTTGTTCGACCATCACAAAGAAAATAGAAGGACAAAAGAACCCTGAGAGAGAAAGATGGATGGACGGCTGGAGGAGAGTCAGTGATATAGAGAGTGTAATATCTTTGTGTTTGACTTCTCCTTCCCTGGTACGTTACCTAGCAACAGTGGCCCACTTTGTCAAATGAAATACAGCACACACATACACACATAGATATCAGCAGGCATCCTGCTATCTGGTCACTGTACTGGCTCCGTTTATGGTGACAGAAGAACAAAGGAGTGTGTGTGTGCGTGTGCCTGTGCGTGCTCTCCTTTTGAAAGTTGTCTCTGTAAACCGTGTCCATCACTGTACTTTTGTTACAGCACAGTAGTGTAATAGTCTGTTTCTGTGTATCTGTGGAGTCCATCTACAACAGTCTGGAGCATGTGCCTTGCTCATGGGTCAGAAAGGAACCAGTCAACTGTGTGAGATGTACTTTTTTGTGGAAATTGGGTCAATAAAAATGAGGACCCCCACCCTCTCCTCCTGTCTGTCCCTCTCTCTCTCTCCCCCTGAGCAGATGGAGCTGGGCTGGTATAATCTCCTGCCTCCTGTGGATGTGTGTGTGTGTGTGTGTGTGTGTGTGTGTGTGTGTGTGTGTGTGTGTGTGTGTAATTATAGCTTACCTTTATGGCGGCGGCTGCGGAAGAAGATTTGTCTCTGTGCACAGAAGCAGTCCAGCCTCACTCTAACAAATAGCAGCAGCAGATTTGACTGTCTCACTTCCAATTCACTCATTGAGTTGAGACTTGTTTAAGACCTCTATCATTCACAGGCAGTGCAGCATAGACTGAGAGAGATAAAGATCACACTTGTCACATGTTGCTGATGAAGCAGCCATTGTGTTGTATGTTCTCACTGTTTGTTAGTGGCACAGGATTTAATGGCAGGTGTGTGTGTATAACTGTAGCCTTGTCCCTGCAGACAGATTATTCAGAGCTGGTTTGTGGTCAGCTGATGAGTTCAAAATTGACAGTTTAGTGTGTGTGTGTGTGTGTGTGTGTGTGTGTCTTTCGGGGTTCAGCAGCAAGTTTTATTTAAAACACTGCAGTCCCCTAACCAGTTGTGTTAACTTTCTCTATTTACAAAGTATTATTTAATATTGGATGGCGGGTGTGTGTCAGTGAAAACTGTCATGCTGATGATTTTCTTGATGATTATTTGTGTCCTTGTTCGTGTCCATCTTGTGAGAATGATAGAACCTCTGTGAATCTTAGGGCTGCTCCATTATGGAAAAAAATCATTATTATTCAAACTTATAAATTACTAAATAAATTAGTTTTAGATACCCAATGCATTTATTCAGCATAAGTGACTGTGCTTTTGTCTGTGTATACACACACGCACACACATATTTATATATATGCTCGAATACTCACACTCACTTTCTCTTTCAGAAATTGTGTAATGAAAAATGTGAAATACTGTATCATTTCAACTTGATTATATTATTTTGGAGATTGTTTGACATATTAAAATCAGGATTAAAATTCAATTAACTGCACAGCCTTAGTGGATGTTATTGTTAGTGAATCATCAGGTTGTTGCTGAAACTTCCTCAGTAAAAAACCTGAAGCAACGGAACTCTGGATGTTTGACAAAAGGTCAAAGAAGAGTTTTCCTCTACTTGTAAGGCGTACTGCTCAGTATCCTTTAGAGGAGCTGAAGGTTTGACTGAGACTAAAAATACTAACAACTCAGCAGACAGCTTCTTATACCTCCTACATCCATCCACTCCAGTGTGACATCACTGTTTGTGCTCCCAGCTGCAGGTAAACATGCTGCAGTCCAGGAATATGTCACCACTATGTCCCAGCTACACATTTACCAGATATTTTCTAACACAGTTGTTGATCTTTTGTACTGATGATTTAAGTGGGAGAGTTTCATGCTTCATCTATTGGAAAATATGAATAGGAAATGTACTTCCGGAACCAGAAATATCTCCTCCTCCTCTTCACAGCTCTCTTAGCTTGGCACTGTGAGTCAGCAGACGCGTTGTGAAAGAACATAACAACATACTGTAAGATGACAATTAGACACACACACAATTACACACACAGCCCACACAGCGTGGGCTGTGAGTTTGAATTAATGCGAACAAATGACTTGTTAGTTCTCATTTTGACAGCAACAGTCCTAAAATCTGAAGCTATGAAATACACAATATGTACCTCCAGATGAGTTCTGGCCAACCCCATCCTGCTGCAGTTCCACATCCAGACCCAGATGGCCTGAAATACCTAGCTATTTCTGCTGCCCAGTCTCCAGAGGGAAATTGTGGGACAGTGTGTGTTTCTGTAAACCACAGATCGTTGAGTGTGAGACGCTGTGATGTAGTTCAGAGGACATTCCTCTAGAGTTTCACCTTCCTCAGCAGGTGGAGGAGGTTTGGGGGGGGAGTGGCTTGCTGCTTTGTTTCATAGGGCTGGAGTTGGAAAAGTTGAAGGAGGTTGGACACCACTGTTTGTTAACCTGACATTCTCTACTGTCAATTCTACTGCTGTTCAACTACACATTTACTGGATGGTTGTCCCGTCATGTAGCAGTAATTTAAAGTAAACCATGAGTTTTTGAAATGTTTTTTTGTGCCTAAACCTGACCACACCTTAACAGTGTTGTCATACCATAAAAATATATGTATGAAAAAATCCAGGATATGATAGGTGTCATGTCAAACATTGACATTGAAGGTATCTGCAGAAAGACTGACTGTCATTGGTTCCCTCTGAAGCCTGTGTTGTTTTTTGTTCATGTTTATAAAGGACTGATGTGTCAGTGAAGCTGAATAGACCACAGTGATAGAGAGCTGAAAGGCAGCGAGAGAAAGTGAAAGAGGGAGAAAGTCAGTGTGAGAGGGCCTGCGTCTCACACACACACACACACACACACACACACACACACACACACACACACACACACACACACACACACACACACACACACACACACACACACACAGGAAGTGTGTGTCGCCAGCCCTGCCTCTGTCCCTCCCTCTCTCTCTCTCTCTCTTTCTCTCTCTCCTTGCGTCAGCAGCAGTTAAAATGTCGGCTGTGTAGCTCGTCCTCTGCTGTGCTTTCTCTCCTCTTGGCCATCTGTCTTTTCTTACCACAAGAGGAAATCTGTCTCTCTCTCTTTCTCTCCTACCCTCCCTCTCTCTCTCCCTATCTCTCTCTCTCTCTGCCTTTTTATACCCTCGTCATTCTTTCTTTTCTCTCTTCCTGTCGCTCCCCTGCTCTGCGGATCAAAGCTAGTTTTGTCAAGTGTTTTTTCTTCAGAGCTGCTGCTTCTTTGACGTTGTTTGGAGACGGTGGAGAGAGGTAACGTTACAGTTTTATTTCCTCTGCTGCCGCACACACTCATGACTCACTCAGAGTCTCACTGCTTTTAATTTAAAAGCAGAGTGGAGTCTGACCCATGAGACTGAGTGGAATAGATTGAGGCACAAACTGCCTGGGAACTGTGGATATTTCCCAGAATAGAATATGTGGTCATTTTAATCGACTCTGTCCTAGATGTCGACATGTAGGGTGTGTATGTGTGTGTGTGTTTGTGTGTGTATCCTCTAGCTCTTATTGTAATCTAGCTGTTTCTTCAGACTTCACCACAGCAAATTCAGTGATTCAATGGTTTTATTTATCTGTGATTCAAATGTTTCCATTACCTTGTTTCCATCCTAATGCAGCACACATTTAAAAACACTTTCCAGAAAATCAGCAAACGAAAGTTTTTCAAGTGAACGTGAGGAGTTGGTTTGTCAAGACAAAGAGTTTTTAATTGAATAATTTCTAAAATGGTGCCATTAACTCATCGCAGAAGAAGGTGGTACAATAGAAAGCTCAACAGATGGAAAAACTAATGGAAATATGACATTTCTATTAGTTTCCTGTGTTAATTCTCATCATATATATATATATATATATATATATATATATATATATATATATATGAAGCACATTATCTGAAAACCAGATCTGGGTGGAGCAGTGATGAGAATTAACACATGTCGTGATTTATTTCACTAAGACTGGCCACCATTGAATGTACAGACAAGCATCAACACCAAGAAAATCTTTCACAAAGGTTGATTAATCACAAACCTGCATCGTACTTGTTTCAGCAGCTATGACCTTTCACCTTCACTGAGTTCACTTCAGATAAGTTTCTCATTTCATGTGTTACTTCATCTGGTTAATAATCACATGTGGCCTTCTGTGATGTGCCTCAGATACTTTTGATGGATCTGTTGTGTGCCTTTGATTTTTTGACATTGTTTAATAATACGTTTATTCTATAGATTGTGTTTCACATCCCAGAGACCAAAAGCTCTTTGCTGTTGAAATGACGTGATTTCCAAACAGTAGATGAAGTAATGACTTTTCTAGTTTTTTTTCGAGTTATATAGTTTCATGCTGGTGACCAGCTTTAGTCACCTTACTATATATATATATATATATATATCAGCTCACGAGACGAGACACGAGATTGCGTTCACAAGATCAAGATGAGACAAGATTTTAAGAAAACTAATTTACAAATTATATGAATGCCTGGACAACAGACTTTTATTTTACTGAGTTGCACATGGATTTTATAACTCTGTAAGCGTTAACTTTTAATGAACTTCTTCCTTTTAATGAACTTCTTCCTCTACAAATTGAAACTAAAATAAAATGTTATAAAAGTTAAAATATATAGAAAAAAAATTATACATTTGTCGTTTCAAGTGCAAACAATATGTGCAAAACAAAAAGTTCTTCTCTGTCAGCAGGTGCAGTTGTTGATGTGAGTACTGAGCTGTGGTAGTGCTGTAAATGTCTGCATTGTGCTCGTATTCACTGCGCTGTACGGCATTGTTTGCATACAGTGTCTGCATATTGTCCGTGTCTTATCAGTCACTCTCTTACCATTTATCATTTCTGCCGGGAACCCAAAATGCTGCCAAACAAATGATTTAAAAGCGGCGGGTGTGTCGTCAATAGTAATACCTGTGTTTTCCGTCATTCTGGCTGCTTGCTGGATAAATCTCGCGAGACAGAATTTTAACGCGACGAGCAATCTCATCAAATCACGTCTCGCGAGATCTCGTCACACCCCTAATATATATATATGTGTGTGTGTGTGTGTGTGTGTGTGTGTGTGTGTGTGTGTGTGTGTGTGTGTCTACACTATGTGTCAGCTTGGCTTGTGACCTCTGTATCTGTCTAGTTGACAGATTCTGTCTGCTCCTCTCATACACTGGTTAACAGGCTATAACATGGCAAAGACAGTGGTATTTAAGTGAGGGTTTTGCTGTTTTAATGGTTTCCATAGAGAGCTTGGCAACAGTTTGCAGTGACAACAGAACCTATAGAATGAGAGGTGTTGGTGGAAAAAAGAAAAAAGACGGAAATAGGAATACACAATTAATGTCAAATTTTATTTTCTTTAGGCTTTAGGCTTTAGCTGTGGCTACAGCTGTAGCTGTTAAGATTTGTTTGGCTAAAATAAATGCTACGATAAATGCTAGAGCCTAATAGATGTGATTTTGAGAATGAATTTCTGGTTAAACACAATTAAAAACACAAAGGAGTACTTTGTTGGGTAAGAACCTTTTGAATTGATTGAAATGATTTTATGAATGAAACCTTTCTTTCGATAAATTTAGATTCTCTTAACCATATAACGCAGTTTATTGCAAAATGTTTGCATCACAGGAGCCAGCGGCGACAACCCTGCAGTCACCATTAGACTGTTATTCTAATCTAAAGTAGGTTGGTTAATGGTTAATCAAGGTCTTTTTCTGCATTAAATACTATTGAATGAAAACAAAGAATCTGTCTTTTATTGTGCCGTTGTCTCCTCCTTGCTATAATAAAAGCATCTGTTTGTGTGTAATAATGCAGGGCTGATTGCACCTTCCCAGACGCAGTCTCCAACGCAGGACTTGCGTTGAGGCCGGTTGATCACAGTGCATTCGCTACATTAATCTATTCACATATTTCTCCTCTCAGTAACTTCCACACTAGAATGGAAACCCTCGTTCTTGTGTGTTTATTGTAGCAAAAGTACTAACTGGAGAAGACGTGTTATTTTGCACATGTGAAAGTCGCAATCCTCTTTGCAGTCTGTTAGTAGATCACTTTGTATGTTTATTATTTATTTATATATTTATTATATATATTTGTGGCTGCAATGAGTTTCTATACATGATGACCTTTAGTCCATCAAGCCCTTGTTATTTCCTAAAAATCTGCTTACTTTCTATTTTATGGCACCTTACATCAAACAATAATAGTGGTTACTGCTATTGATGTGAGTAAGCACGTTTAAACAGAGGGGTTTTTGTGCAGTAATTTCCAGTGTGTTGATGAGAGAAGACTCTGGTATCCTTTGTACTGCGGTTTTGTGAGTAAACTAAACTTGCTGATGAGGATTGTAGGGCTGACAGTAAATGTTAATACAGGGAGACAGTGAAGTTGAACCAACAGGGGAGTGACAGGTTCAATAAAGCTGGAGTGTGTAATAATCTGTGCTGCAGAGTTCTGATTAAGTTGGAGTGGATGTATGAGATTGTATATTTCGTATTCTACATAACAGGACCCAGATTTGTAGTGTTTGTCATTAGTAGGAATGCACGTAGTGGTTGTGCTGTAACCAGTTTTCCTTTCAGCTGCTGCAGCTTCTCTGTTCAGCATTTGTTCAGCTTCAACTCACAAAACCGATTGCCGTTAATGCAATATTCGGCTGAATATATTCGGTTACCGAATATTCACTGCTTCCTTAGTCATTAGGGTGGATACGTTGTGGTCGTTGTAGTTAGGATTCAGCTCATCACTCCTTAACGCTGAGCTGCCAGCTGTAGGAGCTGCTGGATGTGTCTCCAGATGCTGAGTGCTTCCCTTCAGAAGGAGACTAACGTAAAGGTGGATAAGTGGTTTTCCTTTGTGTTGCTGAGCACAGCTGTGTGATGGAGGACCTGGCAGAGACACCAGCAGCTCTTCCCTCACCCACCTGAGGCAGACTGGGCTGCTGTCATCTAACCTAATATCAGCCTTTGCTGAGCGCCAGCATTGGATGTGTGTGATTGATAAATTATTAATAACATAATTGAGTTTGCTGAATGAATCATTTTATATTTAAGGTTTACATTAGATGAAAATGGTATTGATCCAGAGTGAAAGTTGAGAGTTACACCCTCACGTTTTCTGACACACAGTCTGCCAATCTGGAGAGTAGTTTTGTAAATTGCACAGTGTGTGTGTGTGTGTGTGTGTGTGTGAGTGTGTGTGTGTGTGTGTGTGTGTGTGTGTGTGTGTGTGTGTTGGATAGTAGCTGTTGTGCTGTGACCCATTTACAGAACACTGCTCATCACTGCAGCACCTCGCTGCAACACATTCAACCATTTAAGACGTTTGTTCATAGTGAAAAGCTTGCATGTCCATGGAAACGAAATCTTCTGCTATCACCTTATTATTTTACACCCAAAACTCAACCTGTTCCCTGTAACATCTGGCAGCTGCAAACAGGGAGCCTAGTAAAGGAAACCAAACTATAGAAGATAAAGTAAAGTATATGCTTTATAGATGAATGCAGCCAGAGCAGACTGTGACAGTTGTAAGAGGACAATCTGTGTAACCTCATTCCTTTTTTTTAAAAAAAAAAACAAGCAATACTAATATTCAAGTGTACATAGCAGCGTGGAACAAACCCATGTCAGAGCTCTATGACTGGGTCAACAGAACCGTACATAAACAACCCTCTGCCTCAGTTGCTTTGAATATGAGTTGTTGGTCTGTGATGAAAGAGTAGAAGCAGAAGAGGGAGTGTGAGATGTGTAACTTCTGTGTGAATCTGTGGTTTATGTAGATTGCATCATATGTGCATGTCCTGAATGAAATGAGTAGAAAAGGGGGCATGTTTTCATGTTTTCTTAGCTTTTAGATAATTAACATAGCAGCTGTCTGATTGGACTTGATGGTGTGAATTCATGTATACTGAGCTAATGTTGTTTCATTTTCCAAGTGATCACAAAGTCGCATGTCTGTTACCTTAGTTGTGTCTCCTAAAATGAGCCAACATGGCTGGCTTTTCCCTACAGTATGGAACATTCATTCTGATGTAGAAAGAGCTTTTGGAGAAATTACTGCCAAAGCATCTCTAGGTGAAAAGTCACAAATCTACCATCACTACATCCTGTTCCTGTTCCTGGTCTCAGTCTAAAAATCATCATGTCACTGCTCTGGCTTTTAACCCTCTATTGTATGAAATATTATTTGGACATGATAAAAATGATAAAAAATAAAAACTCCATTAGGTTGCCATATGGCAACAAATCTATTTTAGCATATTAGAAAAAATATATAAAATCAAAATTAAATTAAAAGTAAAAACAAAAAGTTTACTTATCCTCGATAGTGGGTTACATTTTTTATTTGGTGAAAATTTTCCAAAATTCTTTATAAAAGACAACCTTCAGTTGTGAGACAATGATGTCAAATGTCCATGAGCAAACAGGATATCCTGGTCATGTGACCTCATAAGTTGTATGCCCTTTAAAAATAAAAGCCTCCTTTTCACACCTAACAGTAAAAACATAGATTTTTTATCACAGCTTTTTAGAAAAATGAAGATAAAGTAATTATTGCTATATGGCAAAACTATGCAATAGAGGCTTAATAGTTGCTCATTACCTTTGGGTTTTTTCTAGGTTTTCCAGCAAACTGAAATCATATAAATCCTTATAAGATGCTTACTAACATTATTGTGCAATAATAATAATTGATATAATAACAATAATAACAATATATATAACCATAGTTATTATATTATAAGACATTTATGAGAACCTGTAGTGACCTGCTCTCTGTCCTGCTGGCTAACTTCCACTCTCTCTCAGCACCATCCAAATTCATTTCCTTCAGTCTATCCAAAAAAAAACAAACAGCTGATTGCTGGATTGGTTTGTCATAACGCCATGTCTCTTGTATGCTCTTTCTTTATTTAATTATCATCCACCACCCTGCTCAGTAGACCGCTCCACCGTTCATTATCGCATTACGCTGGTGGTTCTTTCTCCCAAACTCCAAAACACACTGACCCTACATCTGGTACAATAAACCACCCACTGACAGTTTGATTACACACACACACACACACACACACACACACACACACACACACACACACACACACACACACACACACACACACACACACACACACACACACACACACACTGTAACAGTGAACACATACATAGAGGTGCATTAATGACATGACACCCCCAATAATGCTGCCTTGGACATAGAAGAACTTGGTAGCACCCTGTGTACCCAGATGGTCGACTCACTGCATATCACATGACAACAGAGAAGAAGTTCCCTTGTCCCTCAGCTTGTTTAGTTAGAAAAATACATGGATGTTGCCATATAGAGAAGGAAAAATGATAGAAAATCACCAACTAATGTGTCTTAAAATATGTCTGTGCTGGTGTTGTGTTAATAAAATGCATCCAGACCGATTTATAAATATAACCGTGTCTCTCTCTGACCTTCATCAGGCCTCCTGAATGTATGAGCAGCCTCTCCAGATCACTTAGCGATGCATGAGCTACACCGTCCCCTCTTCATCTCCTTTACATCCTGCTGCACTTCTCCTTATCAATTATTCAACACACACATGCACATTTTGTGTGTTCACGGACATTATCTGCTTTCACAGAACGGCATTTCTGGATGTTATTACTGCCTGTGTGCTTGTATGTGTGTGCAGATGGTCTGTGCCATTATGTCCTCACTTCTCTTACTAGAGATGCGTGTGTGTGTGTGTGTGTTCATGTAAAACAGTAAATGGTCTGCATTTACAGTCTTTCTATTTTTCCGAGCACTCAAAGCACTTTACAATTAAATTAAAATTAGTTGTCTTTGCATTAACCCTCTATAACATGAAATATTACTATTTTTGGAATGTTTTCATTAATTAAAATGGTCTATATTTCAGAATATACAAGAAAAACATAGTCTCAGGGTAGTTTCATGCTATGTAAGTCAATGGGTCTCCATTAGGTTACATGCACTGGGAATTTACCATATTTGCAAACTCCACACAGAAAGGTCCCAGACGCAGGAGGTCTTGAACCTGCGACCTTCTTGCCATCAGGCAACAGCGCTAACCCCTGCACCACCGCATCACCCTATTTGCCTATAGTTTTTTAGCTTATTAGAAAAAAAAAACAACTTAACATCAAAATTGAATTAAATATACATAAAAAAAAACGTTTAGTCATGAAACAAGATGCTCACATGTCTATGAGCAAACAGTAAATCCTGGTTATGTGACCTCATAAATTATATGTCCTTCAAAAATAAAAGCTCCCTTTTTCAACCTGGAAACAGAATGCAATAGAGGGTTAATGTTTAGAACAAAAGAAATAGAGTAACACAGTAAACTTGCTGTGTGTGTGTTTCTGTATGACTCGCCTGGTTTAAATGTGTGCTGCTGTGTATTGACAGTAAGTGATTCTCTGCTGCTCCCTGTGTGAAAATGTACAGCGACAGCACGCTTTTTCCTGGCGCACTGTGGCAGATGTGACCCAATTGCGGTTGAGTGTGATGTGTGTTTGTGCTTGTGTGTGGACAAGTAATTTTAGAGAGGATGGAAGAACTGTCATATCCTTTCTGTTTGAGAGAAAGAGGAATCAGTGCGTGGATCCACAGATGGCAGCCACTCTCTGCCAGTGTTAAAGCTCTAATCTGTTTAATCTATGTGATAGTAATTCTCTACACACTGCACTGTTACTGTCGTACACAAGTGTCTGAGTGTCTTGGATCCTAGTAATCATTTTATAAGAGGTGTTGTCTTTCCGCCAAGAACAGGTTTGGTCGTACAGCTCTTATCTGCTTCACTAAACACAGCTGCTTTTTATCTACCTGAAATAATTGCTTTTGTAGTTGAAGTTCTGTCTGGGTCATAAAAATCATGATTTTGACAATCTGATTGTTGAAGTGTTCCTTTACATATTTAAGAAAAAAAACAAACTAAAGATTTAAATCTAATGGAAGTTTTAAAGCTATGACTGCTGCTTGATATGTCTTAAAGATATAGTACATGATTCTGATCTAATACACCTTTTGCCAAATTCAGTGAATATCTGCTTACTGCCCACAAGCCTGTTCTGTGTCCACTAAAAAAAGTCCCCTCCCACCCCCTCCCACCCACCGCTCTGTAAATGGGGAAACAAACAAAGTGGTTCAAACTGAGCCAAAACCAATACTCCAGCCAATCAGCGGCAGGTAGCATTCCAGCTAACGCACGAGGGGGTGCTGCAAAACCAGGCGTCACTACCAGCCCAAAAAGTGACCCCTTCTAGCAACTATTTCTAGCCAATGTAGATCTATAAAAATAAGAGACAGCTTGAGAAACTGCATGGTTTGTTCTTCGCCTACCATGTTTTCAGAAACACTTTTCCATGAAGCATTGAACTGTTATATCTTAATTAAGCAAAATATTGGTAAAAAATGGCAGCTGGTCAGTTTTTATATCCAGGAGCAGAGCAGGAGCAGAGCCCAACCTACTGAAGAGTTTCATTGAATTAAGTGCACCGAGGAAGTGTTATTGATCTAGATGCCAGAGGTGGGCAACTCTGGTACCCTAACCCAAACATCATCAGTTTACTGTTACAGAAGACTAAAGAAACCAAAAAATAATCAGATTGGAGACAGAAGACAGACAGAATCAGAGAATTTTTTCTTACAAATGACTCAAATTGATTAATTGATAACAATAGTAGTTGGTGATTAATAATATAGTTGTCAACTAATCGATTAATCAGCTAATTATTGTAGCTCTATTACTCCATGGCTGTGGTCCTTGATGCATTGTAGCTGTCTTAATAGTGTTCACAGATTTTTATGATCCAGCCATGACATGGATCATTATTGAAAGTCATAATGAATAACACTATGAATAACTGTTGAATCATTCTCTTTCCCCAACCTGTGTCATGCATCTTTTCCACAGAGCTTCACCAGGTTACTGAGCAATGAGTCATTGTCATGGTAACAAGCAGGCTCCATGCATACAACAAACCCATCATGCATCATCTGCATCAGCCCAGGCTATAATGATTAATAATAATTTAGACAATGTTCTAATTATTTCTGCCAATGGTCATGTGTCTCTGGAGCTCGGAATGATTTTTTTTTTCTATGAGTGATTTTTAATGTGGTCAGAAAAGTGAATTAAACGACTCAAAGGAGAGCCTTTTGTGATTGGTACGTTCTCATCATCGCGGGGCTTGATGGGAATCCCTAGAGCATCATGGGAGGTGACTCTACTGATCACTCTACAACTCTATTGGTTGCGTAACATGCATATAAACCCCGGGACTTAGAAACATTTTCAGCGTATGCACCAGGCAAGCTACTTCCATTGAAATGAATGGCAGCCATTTTTCAGTTCAGTATTCAGTTCTTATATCCATCCATGTTTTACAATGAAACGCCTTCCCATTACACTGAAATCTCACTAGTGTTTATGGGAGCATTTCAGTTGTGTGTAGGAATACTTTTGAATTATGTGTGAGAGCATTTCAGTTATAAGTGTGTGAGGTTTTTCTGTAGTAGGTGAATGTGTTTTGTTTTCTATGTGTGTGTGATTGGTACATTCTGAATAGTTGTGCTGTTAGATGCTTATTAACATGCATGTTCTGACTGAGTGTGAGTCTCACTGAGAGTGTGTTCACATGCAGCTCAGTGCCCCAGTTATGATCAGCTATCGCAGTCATGTGTTATCACATCCTGTATCTGGCCTTGATATGCTAGCTGACCTACTATTTAAACACAGAGCAGGTTTTAAACCACTGTCTACTCTCTGTGGTCTGCACTGACATCAACAGTATAATGACACTGGTCACTGCAGCTGGATGTTGTTTCTAGTGTGTTGAGGTTACTCAGAAGGCACAGAAGTAAAATGCCATGATTCAGCAAAACCTTCAATAACCTATTTTTTTTTGCATCCAGAGCCTACGTATGTGCCTTATTTTTATTCATTCTTGCAGTCTTTCCAACCTCTATCAATATGGCTGCAGGTCTGTGACACATGAAAGTCTGACCACTACATCACTACATAACCACCCTCCACCCTGACTGTCCACCTGGCTACATGAACCTAATTCCCTGTAAACTGGGCTGGACATGAAAGAATACAATTTGTGGTTAATATTAAATTACTGCATATCAGTGTTTTAATGGTGTTCCAGGCTGACGCTCCATTACAACAGGTGCAGTAAGGTGACACTTTACAATTATTACCAACAATACCCAGCATTGTGTGCAGCAGCAGCGTGGTCTGTACTGCTGGCGGCACACTTCCACTGCAGCCTGGAAATGTGATATTCATAGACAGACAGAAATAGAGCTGCAAACTCAAACACACACACACACACACACACACACACACACACACACACACACACACACACACACACACTATCATGTTTTGCTTGCATACACAATGTGCTACAGCCTCCCGTGGGTGTGTCAAGTTGGAGGGGTCACAGCGGTCGAGTTTCTCACCTCTAATCTCTCATCCCTCCATCAGACTGACCTTGTTATGTAACCATAAATCACAGCAACACACACACACATACACACACATATGGACCTGTCTGCTACAGCGCTCCTCTCTGGCTCTACTTGCTCATTGTTTTCTGTAACAGACTGACACTGGCACTGAAAAGGGAAGGAAGAAGCACCTGTGATGTGATGAAGTGGTCACAGAAACATTAAGACAACCATTACACAATGCTGAATAAAGTGTAGCTGCAGCAGCAGTGAAAATGCAGTACAGTCATCATAATACACACAGGAAATGTGGAAGCTAGTGCAGTAACAGCTGAGCTCAGGCCACAGGCTGACAGACGTGTGTGTGTATGAAAGAGAGGCAACATCAAAGTGGAGTGTACTGTCAGACTTCCTCTCCTCATTAATTTATTCATCACTCTGCAGCTCTCTGTCTCTCTTCTCTCTGATTCTCTTCATCACGTCTCCACTTGTGCTTTTTCCTCCCTCTAATCTTGTCTATTGCTCTGCTTTCATCCCGCTGTTTCCTCTGTTTCCTCATATCTCTGACATTTGCCATCACAGAGTTTTGTCATTGACAACAGCAGTGCCAAAATGTATTATACATGCATTGTTATGACATATTTATTGCAGGGTTGATGATTTGTATAAAACAGATTGCTCAGAGGAACAAGCCATTTAACTACCAGTGTGTTGTCTATTGTTGTTGACCATGCTGTGTGTTTGTGTTCACAGGCGTTCAAGCCAGTGGTGGGGAAGAGCCTGTTGTCGTCAGTAACAGCAGTGGAATTCCTGTTAGATCGACAGCTGGACTTCCTGCCTGACCTTTCAGCTTACCAACCATACCAGGTACTAAATACACTGCACCCTCTGACCCGTCAATGAGATTATCTCCTCTACTGATTGTTGTTCACTCACACAGTCACATTTATCTGTAACAAAAAGAGTCAACGGTGCATACATTATCTGAGGCTCAATTGAATGATTTAAACCAGTTAAATATTATTTTAAACGTTTTAAATTACCTAGTTTGCATTAACATAACATTGGGAACTGATAAGAGATGAGCTCCTACATTTCCCACAATGCAGCTTATTTTTTTTAGACCCTCCCTGCCTGGCAAATGTCAACACATTTCTAACTGAGGCTTTCTATTCTACATTTGCCATCACTAACTCCAAACTGTTCCACATACAGAAGATGTTAGATGGCTGTGCTTCTCAAAGAGCAGCTTTAAATGATCGTTGAAACATAAGATTGACATTTTGGTGTAGTAGAGAACTGAGATAAAGAATAATTTAAAGTCCCCCCTCTGTAAGAGTAGATGACTTCTGATGAAGCAAAGAGGGAAACAATTAAACATGACATTATTACCCTGATTTACTTGTAAATTGTAATTTGCTCATACTGCGGCATGATAGCCGCAGTATTCTCAGTATTCTTCTATTATTATGATGTGTTATGGATAACTATGGTACCGGTTATTGCTCTTTGTGGTAATGAGCTATTTTTAAATGTTTATGGAGATTGAAGCGTTACCTTGCTGTCAGGGTGTTTCTTGATTCTATTGAATGATATTGAATGATGACGGTAGTGATTCTTTTTTTTCCCAGTGGCAGCAAAGGGAAGGACATTTATTTGTTGCTTATTTTTCTTTACAGCAGCGATGCTATCTTTTGCTTACCTTTGACCGACTCTGCAGCTTTGCAGCTTTACTAAGTGGCTAGGATTTTCTGGATGATTACTCAATTCCATAAAATAAATTTGGGTTGCACATAAATTGAAAGAGTTATTATTGTTATTATTATTGTTAATATAGTAACTTTTATTGGCACATATAATTTACCATGAAGGAGCTGGGATCATTTCTACTTCTGTACAAAATACACACATTATAAAACACTAAAACAATTTTTTGTGCAAATTGTGTAAGTGGGATTTGCCAAACAATGTAATAGATTCATTCTTGGCCAATTCTACACCCTACCCCCAAGTCTCACAAAGACTTGGGGGTAGGGTGAACAGGAAAATCATATTCCTGTTCACAGATAAACAGACACAGAGCACTAATAACAATACCTTGGTTCAAATAAAGATAACTAAACACTTTAGATGCAAAGGAAAGTGGCATATCACTACTATGAGCATGTGAATGTATTTCATATGATTTTACTTATTGAAGCAGAAATGCAGCAAGAATGTTGATTGGAAATGTCTCATAAAACAGATTTTAATTGCAGAGCAGACAACGTTGATGTGAATAAAAGGTGTATGATAATATAATATATAATAATATCTGTTATCTGGCAGCTATAGACATTACAACTGGATCTTGTTTCCTAATGAAGTCATTCACAGTCAGATCCAGGCTGGATGCTGCAGCCATGGGGCTGAGCCAGAGTTGGCCGCTGTGTTCATATATATGTGACAGTGCTGTGGTTTCATGTAAATATAGAGCAAACACTGCCTGTCTTCTCACTGATGTTACACACGGCTGCTCATTACTGACTCATTAATTACATCCACATCCATGCACATTATACCCACTGATATACCGGTACACACAGTGTGCTCAACAATTAATTAAAATGTTATCAAAATCGCAATGTGACCTACTGCAATTTTCAAATCACTGGAGGAGCTATGCGAGTGCCAACAATACCATTTTAATTTAAATATTGTAGTCTTGTCCACACATCATATTCTACATTTTTTGTACATATTTATATATATTATATCCTTTCTATTCAATATCTTCATTTGTAACTTAGATTTATTATACTTGTATTATACTCTTAATATATTTATATTTATATATATATATATAATTCATAATAATGTATACAGAATAGGTAACAGTATACAGTTTATTTTCTATTTTTGAATAATTCCATGTGCAATAATTTACTCCCCTACCTCATACCATGTGCACTTTTACAATAATCATGTAGCAATAACAAAGGCATGTATAGGCATTTACTTTTATTTTTTTTTCTTATTAACTTTATTTTATCTATGTTCGTGTTGGCATTTATTTACTTATTTATTTGAACATGTTGCTCTTCTGTTTGTCTATAGTTTTATAACAGTGCTCTATGTGATGTGTTGGAGCTTCAATTTCCATGAGAAACCTCCCAAAGGATCAATAAAGTCCTATCTAATCTAATCTAAATATCTTTGTTTGATACAAATTCCAGAAAAAACACACTATATTCATTCTAATATATTTAATTGAGAATGATGTAAAAATCACAAATTGTATTGCAATTGCAATACCAGTCAAAATCTTTGTAATGAGATTTCCTTCTCTCTATATCATTCATTGTGTGTGTGTCTCTGCAGCTGAACACAGTTCGCTGCATTGTGCTGGCTGGAACACTGTGTTCCACTCAGTGTCAACCAGACGGGAAGAGTCAGCGCGCACCACACTCTCAGCCATCACGTCGTGCCCGAGATGCGTCCAAATTTTGAGAGACGCGCTCTATTTTTATTTTTTTCTCCTCTCTTGGAGCCAATCAGAAGTGTGAGCTGCTGTTGCCGTGTCCTCCGTTGACCCACTTTGAATGTGTGTAGCAGTTTTCCTGGCTGTCCGCTGCTGCCGGTGCTCTGATTCTGTCATGGTCAGCTCGCACAAATGTTCCACAGTCTGTAAACACACAGGAGGAACATTGTGACTTTGTATTCCGGTGCCAGAAAACATTGATGATATTCTCTGAGCTTGATGGGACAAAGCATGAGCTTTGTCTGTACTCTGGGTGCTTTACTTGATGGTGATGCTTCAGGTGATCCTTTTCTTCTTCGGGCCAAGTTTTCAACAATCTGCAACACTTAATCTACAACAACAGCTCCATCTGTTCAAGGTTCTTGTGTCTGTGCGGACACATGCAGCTTTGTGCTGTCTCCCATTTTTCTGTGAAACTTTTTATGCCAAAAGAAATGGCATGTAGCATAGTAGAATCTGTGTCATTTGTTGTTTTTATATTCAATTTTGCATTAAAAAATACTTTTATTTATTATTTTTTATTTTTATTTTATTATTTTATTATTCTGACACAAAAAATAGAAAAAAAATTATTTTTTTCATATATTAATTTCACATTCAGATGGAAAATACAACATTTAAAAACAGGGCACACGACTGAATTTGATTTTCATATTTAAGTGGTCGGGTTGACCTAACCTGGAAATGGACTTGAGTAAATATAGAAAGATAGTCACATATTCAGAGTTCCTGGATCAACAGGTCTGAGGCAAAACGAAACAATCCAAATAATAGTGATGACTCTGACCAAAAATACGGTATGTAATAAAATAAGTCATCTTCCGAGCTAAATGGATAAAATTGATCTTTTTGCCAGGCAGCAGCAGAATGAATGTGCAGGGATGCAAATTGCAAGATGCTGGAAAAAAAAGATAACTCCACTGTTGTACATTATAGAGACCCCAAAATCAATACACATAAATAATTTCCTCATTGATCATACTACAACTGCTATTTTAAAAATAAAACATTTTTTCCTGATTTTTGTATTTTTGTATTAGTAGTAATTAATAACCTCAATATTAATCACAGTGCAGTGTCAAAATCAATACACACAAATAATTTCATGATCATACTACAACACCTCCATAAATCTTCAAATAAATTTAGCTGTGTGCCTGTTTTTTCATTTTGTATTTTTGATCTGAGCCTAAAATTGAAATATGAAAAAAATGATTTTTTTTCTTTGTTTTTGTTAGAATAATAAACAAATTAAAAAAATAAGCAGTCACCATTTATTTTTGGGATTTTTGGTTGCCAATTGAAAATGAAAAGAATGAAGGATACACGGGGTGACGCAGGGGTTAGCGCTGTTGCCTCACAGCAAGAAGGTTGCAGGTTCAAGACCTCCTTGGTCCGGGGTCTGGGACCTTTCTGTGTGGAGTTTGCATGTTCTCCCTGTGTCTGCGTGGGTTTTCACCAGGTACTCCGGCTTCCTCCCACAGTCCAAAAACATGCTGAGGTTAATTGGAGACTCTAAATTGCCCGTAGGTGTGTGTGCCCCACGATTGGCTGGCGACCATCTGGGGTGTATCCCTGCCTCTCGCCGTAACGTGCTGGGATAGGCTCCAGCAGACCCCTGCAACCCTAATGAGGAATAAGCAGGTATAGAAAATGACTGACTGAATGATACACAGCTCCTTTGGAACGGATGCTGCCTCTAAGCCAGATATTTGGATAGAATAAAGGTTTTGCTCTGGTTTGCTTCTTTGAGTTCTTTGTGTGATTTGTATGTTTGTATGTGTCAAGTATAAGAACACATCAACAGTAAATCGAAGGTCATAATTTTCTTATCAAGGAAAGGGTTCCTCCTCTATCCTTTGTCAGTGGCCAACTTTAATGAGAACAGTAAGGGACATGATGGAGGTTTATCCTGCTGAGAGAACAGTAACTGGGACATGTCTGTCCCACTATAAAACTGTGTGTATTCCAGCAGCTGAGGCACCAATAGAAGACTGTAAAATAACAAAAAATAACCAACTCAAAAAATGATCATATTAAGTGTAGCCAGAGTGTCAGTTAATTTATATGCATGCATCATATTTCAAGTCTACTGCCAAAACAGCATATATACAGTGTATAAAACAGGTCACTACAAGTCATAATGGATAGTAGTAGGAGTAAGCAGTGCAGTGTCTGTCCCATTGTCTTTCTCTCTCTCTCTCTCTCTCTCTCTCACACACACTCTGCAGTCATCTGAAGTGAAGGAAAGCGGGAGCGTTACTCTCTTCTTGGCATTACTGACTGCAGGCACACACACACACACGGATTCCTCCATTCTTAAATCACTCATGCCCACACAGAGCTGCCTATTCTTCTGGAAACCTTTGAACTGCAGTAAAAGCAGTAAAACAGTCTCTCTCTCTCTCTCTCTCTCTCTCTCTCTCTCTCTCTCTCTCTCTCTCTCTCTCTCTCTCTCTCTCTCTCTCTCTCTCTCTATCTCTCTCTCTCTCTCTCTCTCTCACATATACACACACTCAAAGCAGTGAAGTCTTGGCCACTCCCCTCTCTGTTTTTCCAGTTGGACAGGAAGACCGGAGGGAGGAAAAGGAGGGAGGGTGAGGGGAGGTGGAGGCTACAATCTGTTTGGCATAAACTCTACAATGAAGTCACTGTTTAGCGGGCCAGCCCAGCCTGCTGCGCAAGTGTGTGTGTGTGAGTAAGTGTGTGTGTGTCTGTGTATCATTGCTAGAAAGTTATGTTGTGTGTTGAGTTGTAATTGACAGGAGGTGGAGCATACAGCAATAATGCTGACTGGAGAGTTTCTCACACGCACACACACACACACACACACACACACACACACACACACACACACACACACACACACACACACACACACAGATGAGTAACAGAGCAGTTTGCAAAGTAATGTGTAGGTACCATCAGTCCAACAATGTTACTGGAGAAAGTCAAACTTATAGAAGGAACCTGTACCCTTTAAACAAGTCATCATGTTATCACATCAGCTGATGATGCAGACCTCATGATAAATACTCACTTTGTGATTTTCTTGTATTTGAAGGTAGTTAATGCTTTGTCTTTGAGCGTTGTTTAATTCATATACTGTAATAGAGGAAGATTTCCATATGCGAGAATCCAGTAAATCACCAACTCCTAGTTTAATCTGCGAGATCATGCTTATTCATTCACACTGACTCACTTTACCTCCAGTAGCCTCACATAAGTGAAGGGATTCTGCTTTCTGTAAAACGGGATGTAACTACTGCTGTGTTTACAGTGCAGTGGCCATGCAGCACTTTTTTGAAGAGTAAAAGAGGACATGTCTGTCTATTCTGTGTTGCTGTCAACAAACTACTAACTAAAGTATTTTGTGTGTAAGTGTGCATCTTATAAAAAACATCACTGTATTAAAACAGGGAAATATATGTGCTTTTCCCATTTTTATGACAAAATCAACACTTGGAATAGAAATTAAACCATGAAGCTTGATAAAGACAGATGTTTTTGTGTTTGTTTTGTTTTGTTTGTATTTGTTTGGCAGCAACAAGCATCCTGGTAAATCCTGATCTCCATTATGTAGCAGCATGGGCTGTCCTGGTATGTTCTGTATTACCTTTGTAAGAAGGTGTCGTGTGTCAGTGCCATTGTTTTATTATCTGTGAACAGGATTACAGAAAAGCCACTGGGCCCATATTCATGAAACTGGTGATGTGTGCGAATGGACCAAGAACAGATCTTGGGGTGGATCCCCACTTGCACAATGATTGTTTTAATGTTTCAGTGGCTATTGGTGGCTCCTCCTGGCACGATTTTGATATAGGAACATGTATTGGTTGTGCTGCACATTAGCATGTCAGATAGAAGTATGAGTGTGTTCTATAACTTTCAGTCATTATGCACTAAGGTCATTTTCATATATCACTGCCCCAAATGTAAACCCAAAACTGAACTGTAGTGACTACACTTGCTTCAATACATGTTGACATCCTGCCTGTGTTAGAGCTGTCCACGTGTGAATGCCAGGTGTGCACATGGCCATGCTGCAATTTATTTTTATTCAATCTCACACACACTATCCTGCTGCCACAAATACTCACTAAAACACCAAATGGTGTAGGTGCTCACTAGACCAGCTGTAACATTTGCATCTTGTCTGCTGAGCTCCCTGCTATGTTACACTCTTGCAGCTCTGCATTGTGAGCAGGTGTCACTGATTCTTGGAGGCTTGTCTGAGCCGGGTTTCACTTCTCTATGAATGGTGGAGATGTTCTGTATGTGTGTGTTTAGAGCCAAATGTGACTGGGGCTTAACTTCAGAAAAATCAATAGATATACATAGTCTCTAACAAATGTACTGTTTCCTCTTAGGACACTAGTAACACTTCCTAAAAACTACAGTGACCAGCTGTTATGTGGTTCATTAACACATAATGTTTGACAGGATGAGAAAGTCAACATTTTTTTTTAAATACAGTTCATTCATCATGTTTCTCAAAATGTACATTTTGTGTTCATGTTGGCTCTTGTTAATTAAATGTCCATTTGAGTAATTTTTTTCACAAAAATCCCAATTTTGTGTGATTTAGTGTAACTGAAAAAGACTGATAAATTTTAAATATATAATCCACCTAGAATATAAAACTAGTTGATAATATGTGTTTTTAATTGTTTAAAACCTTATTATGAGAGTTAAACTATCTGATACCAAGTTTTTAGGGTTGCATCACATGGCAGCTTTGTCACTGATCCACATAATAATACTGAGCTTTAATAATGACGAAAAACTATATGTTCATATGTGGGAACCAATGAAAATTACTATATTCAGTGGGAAGCAATGAGCTGAGATCCACAGACAGGAGATTGTTTTTGTGGGATTGACAATAAGAGAGAATTCTCTAGCTTTAACAGACATGGTTAATTGCATTGTGAAATAAGGAGACAATAGTTTACACTGTTGATTTGCTGCATCGAGCAGCAACGTTTCTACATTCAGTTCTAACTTCTGTGAAAAGTTAAAGCTGAGGAGGAGGAGTACAGCAAGTTTGAGTGTGGGAGGGAAGCAGCTGCCACACACACACACACACACACACACTAATACTGTTCAGCTGACAGCCCTGCCTCACTGGAACTTTATGGCTTTATGCCCTGCAGTCATCCAAATACAAAGCTCTCTCTCTCTCTCTCTCTCTCTCTCTCTCTCTCAAACTCTCTCGCTCGCCCTGCCTTTGCTCTCACTCCATTTCCCCCCCCCCCTCCTCCCTTCAATCACATGTTCCTACATTCATTCCAGTGTCACGTTACTTTGACAATGTCTCGTGTGCTCAGACCCACTCAGGCCAGCAGCTGCGTCAGAGGCCTGTGTTGTAGATACAGCCTTACATGTTGTTGGTGGCATTAATAGGTTTCTCGTGTTGAAATTACATCCGTCAGCTGTAGATAACTCTGGACTGTTGCTGGCTTTGTTTGCTCTCTAGTAACAAACTGTCTGTACATTTGAGATTTGACTCAATCTGGTTTCTTAGAGACAGAAACACCACTCAACCCTGTCTTATTATTATATTTCAAATTAAAGAAAGTGGACTGTGCTCATTAATTTTTATTCTTAGGGAATCATCGAAGTTAGCTGATTGTATAATTTAGGCATTCAGCATAGCTTTGACAGTGTCAGCAAAGGCTCTGTTAACATTAATAAATCTCGTGCTAATTGAGTAGGTACATTTTTCAGTTGAAGCTGAAAATTGGCAGCAAAAGCTAATTTAACATTATTTTGCCAAAAACATCTAAAAAAATGACTGTGAGATGATTGATCCAAGTTTCTATAAATGAACTAAGATTCTAAGCTGGAAAATAAGTAGATATTAATGAATTGATATTTACTGAAATTATGACTACTTACTTAAGTCATAATAATAATAATTGATAATAATTTGAAAAACTAATAAAAAATGTAAAAAATAATTTAAAAAGTGCTTACATAATCAAAATGCTTACATAATCAAAATGGTAATGAAATAATGTGACAACAAGATGATGAGCAGAGAGGTGGAGTCTGAAGCTGTTGCTATGCTGTCACAATACATTTACATTTACAACTGCTCTGTTATTAGAAACATGGACAAACAGCAACCTCGTCTAAAATTAACTTTGGACATTGTGTTATTTCCACAGGGTCTGAACTGGACACGAGTGTATCAGTGTATCAGTACAGATACAGAATCAAGAGACAGAACATATATATTTCTTCCTTCTTATTCAATCATTGACGAACAATGTGATCATATAACAGCATCAGAAACTCTCCTGCCGTTTGTTCCCTCAGCGTCTCCATGGCAACGAGCAATTTCCCCTGAATCAAAGGGTGTTAGAAGTCTTTAACAAGCCATCTGCCTTTGTCTCTTTATATGTGAATGTGTGTCATATTTGTTGTTATGTTTCTAATTATCTGGTGCACAAGATGTCCTCGTGTAACACTGCAGCCCTTTGTTGTGCTCACAGCGGAGCTCCAACTAATAGTCTCCAGTCATAGAAACACTCATTAAAGCTGTTGTCCATAACATGTTTTAATGAGTAGATGGCCTTTACAGCAGTTGGAGCATCATCTCTGTTGCCATTGGACAGAGAAGCTTATTAAGTTGCATGTAAAGTACCACTTTATATGCAGTTTTGTTTTTTTTAATTGTAGAAAACACAACAATTTCAATGTGTTACTAGGGCTGGAAACAAACATATATATTGACTTTCACCAAGGAGGTACTGTTTTCAGCAACATTTGTCTGACTGTTTTTGTTTTATCTGTAAACAGAGTCACATAGAAAATACTGGAGTGATTTTAGTGAAACGTGGTGGTAGGGTGTAGTAATAGCCCAGGAAGAACCCATTCAATTTTAGGGCAGATCCCTCCTATGAAATTTGCATGACTGTTTTATTAGTGGCTCCTGTTGGTCAATGAAATAATAATAATACATTGGACTTATATAGTGCTTTTTGGGTCACTCAAAGACGCTTGACAATTAATGTGGATAGTCAAAAAAAATGTTAATGGTTGAATGAGAAGTAGACAGAACTTTGCCCTGCTGATTCAGATAGGGACAATACTAATCATTCTGAAAATATAGCCACACATTTTGGTTGTGCTGCACATTTTCATGTCAGAAAACTGATCACTGGCCTTGGTGAAGGTAAAATTTGTTTGTGTGAGCATGTGTCCAGTTCACTACCTGTGTATTACAGGCATCACACAGGTCTAAGTGTGAAGTTTGGTTCCCTTTTAATGCTCCTTAAATATAGAATATACTGTATATGCTGGTCAACAATGACATGTTATCAGAGTGTTAGACTGCTTCATGCTTATAATGGATTTTATGATTTCTGCAGTATTTCTCAACAGATGTTTCATAATAAAGCATAACATCACAAGACATATATCATATATATATAAAGTACATATCTGGCATTAGATTACATCTTACCCCTGCCGCTCATGTTCCATTTCTCCCCAGTCTGTTGAAAATAAACCGGTGGTCATGGTCACCGCGTTGCCTTGGCAACACAGTGTTCTCCCTGTGTATTGTTTCTTCACAGGCCTACAGTGAGAATAGATGGCAGTGGTGAAAAAAGCAGCACGGCTCCATCAGATTCACAGACACATAGATGCATGTTATTTTCTATCAGTGTAAAACAGCATCGTCACCATTAGAGAGCTGCAGCTTTATGAGGCTGTAGATCACCGTTGGTACATCCGTCGTCTCCCTGATTCCCTCCCATTAAGGTTCTGGGTGTCTCTGTGGTACCACCCACGTTGTGAGAAAAGGTAGAGAAAGAAATATTCCAACCTGTGATGGGCATGTCATAAACAAAGAAAGATCAGGTACTGACAGATGATCCGTCACAGCCTGCAACACATCCACATGCTGTTTACACTTTGCTGTTTTATGGCACTTTTGGGCTGTGCGTGGAATAATGGGGATCAATAAAGAGTTCCAGCTGTGTGTCCTTGGCAGACAAACTGTAAGAATATGCAATACTTTTATGTTGACCTCTGTAGCACTGCATTCCAAGTGTGCTATTTATAGCGTGTATGCTGGTTTAATTTAGAGCTGAAAAAGGCTGGGAAACTAGAACACTGCAGCAGGACGAGCGAGACAGAGACAGAGAGAGATGGTGAAATGAGAGCCATGACCTCATCTCGTCTGCTGAGCTCCCTGCTGTGTTGGACTCCTGCAGCTCTGCATTGTGAGCAGACAGTCAGGTGTCATTGATTCCTGGAGGCTTGTCTGAGCTGGGTTTCACTTCTCTATGAACTGCAGAGATGTTCTGTATCCAAGACAAATGTGTCCATATAGAGTCAAATTTGATTCAGCCCTTACTTTTGTAAAATCAATAGATATACATACATTTTAGCTTCAGATTATTTATTCAGTTTCAGCTTTCGATCTGCTAACATTATTAAGCTAAAATCGAAGGTGGATGATTGATTGAACATTTTCTTTAGCTGTCGAGCTCAGTCCTCTCTATGGCTGTCGAATTCAACATTCAAATATTCTTTCAATAGGAAAAACAAATGTTAGAACGTGTACACCAAAATGGCAGTGTAATGATGTCACAACACAGCTATGTTTTACACAGTAAGTTAGGGATATTGTGATTTACACAAGTGCCTTTCCTATCTGTCTGAATTTTAATGAAATAGGTCAAAGTTCCCTTTGATATTACTAATAATGAATCAGAAGAAACACCATTTGCATTGGTTTAATATTTATTACCCCAAAAATGTGTGAAACCCACTGAAACTCTCACAATATCCTTAACCTGTTGTGAGTAGTGTATTTCTGGAGAATAGTCATCCAAAGAACTTCTCTTGTTAAAGGAAGATACTTTTCTCTTTTTAGTGCACGCTATGTGAAAGTACTTTTCTCTGACTGGTTGTAACATCTCTGATCTGCTCCGTGGACTCAGAGAGAGCCCTGCCCCCCTGCTGCAGAGCTAATATTTATCATGCAATAAATACCTGAATACACAAATGCCTGTTATCGTTTTCAATACAATATTGGAATTAGATTGTTCTGGTCCACTTGACAGTAGTACTCACTTCCACTGGGTGACAGGAAATACTTTCTTTATCACTACTTCCTCCCTGCATAGAGAAGTTTATTTCTGTCAACAACCACCATGATGTGTCAACCTGTTACCGTGCAGAGAGTTGTCCACACACACACACACATACACACACACACATACACACACACACACACACACACACACACACACACACACACACACACACACACACACACACACACACACACACACACAGCAGAAAAAGCTGAGTGTGCTGCAGTGTGGTGACTGTGGTTTGGTTTTCTCCTCCACATCTTCTGTTAGTGTTGTGCATAGTGATGCTGTGTGTGTGTGTGGTGTGTGTGTGTGTGTGTGTGTGTGTGTGTGTGTGTGCGTGTGTGTGTGTGTTTCTTCATTCTGTTTCGTGATGTTCTTTTCATTAAGCAGCAAAAACAGTCTCTTCTACTTCTTTCTTGACTCTTTCTCAGCCTCCCACTGCTCTCTCATCTCATCCAGTGTGACCTGAAGCTGCTTTGATGCTTTTCCTCCAAGCTGCTGTGCATCTTAGTGTGTGAGCACTTTATAGAAGAATGTCTTGCAGTGGTTTTGATACTGATCCTGATGTGTGTGTGTGTGTGTGTGTGTGTGTGTGTGTGTGTGTGTGTGTGTGTGTGTGTGTGTGTGTGTGTTTCAGGATGAGGTGGACAGTCAGAACCCTGTGTTAAGAGACAACCCTCAGCTCCATGAAGAAGTGATTGGCTGGCTCAAAGACCAGAAGGTGCAGGAAATTTTTATGCAAGGTAAACTTCTAATTCCTCTTTTCTGTTGTTGTGTCACTGTATACATCCTATCTGTCGATTATTGTCATGCTGTATTGCGTAACATTGTAAACTGTTGTTGCTTTAGTGTACATACTGAATGGTGATTTTGCGGAGTCATCTCATGAAATGGTTTTAATTTACTATATTAAGCGTAGAAGTCAGCCTGTTCCCTGCTGCTTCCAGGTCCCTATTCCTTGAATGGCTACCGTGTGCGTGTGTACAGACAAGACTCGGCCACCCAGTGGTTCACTGGCATCATTACACACCACGACCTCTTCAGTCGAAACATGGTCGTTATGAATGACCAGGTAAACAGACACACACACACACACACTCACAAACCTAAGCTTATATATTGAAAGATATGTACACATGTATGCTGTGTAATATATCCAATTTATCAGTAGAATACTGCAAAACGAAATCAATCAAGTTTTTATTTGTCATTATCAGTGGTGGAAAAAGTCGTAACTTGAGTAAAAAAAAAGTAACTAACTCGAGTACTGTACTTTAGCACAAGTTTATTTATTTAATAATTCATATTTATCAATAGTAATTATTTATGAAAGGAATTGTTTATTAGGATTAACAATAACAGGGCACCATCCATGGTATCAGGAAATAATAACCACTTCCAAAAGGGATTGTTCTCTTATAAATATCAATACCTGACATATTGATATTTAAGAAGAGAACAATGGAACCTGTGACCTTGAACCTGAGCACTAACTCTTCTAAACCAGCCTTTAGCACAATATATATATATATATATATATATATATATATATATATATATATATATATATATATATATAAATAATACAAAAAACCTTTTTTTTAAGCTATAATAAGATGCATTAATTTTACAATCAATAGCAATAATAAGTTGCAGACTTCAGATTTCAGTCGGATTGTGGACACATTTATTCCATAGATCAGGTTTTTTTTCCTTCCAAAAACTGGAAATATTAGCTAACATTTCATGACAGACGAGATGCTGTTTATTAGTACCACGTGACAAGCAAAGCAGCTTCTGAAGCAAGACAATCTGATTTTCAGTGGTGCTTTTTATTCATTACTTTGACCCTGCTAAACGTTTGCATTAGGTGTAGTGAACCTGGTCGTCAGCTGGACAGTGTGTGAGTGTAAACTGAAACCGGTGTCTCCTCAGGTGCTAGAGCCTCAGAACGTGGATCCATCCATGATCCAGATGACCTTTCTGGATGACGTGGTTCACTCCCTGCTGAAAGGAGAAAACATTGGCATCACCTCCAGACGAAGGTCACGATCCAGCCAGAACAACAACACCGCCCACGTGAGTACACACACACACACACACACACACACACACACACACACACACACACACACACACACACACACACACACACACACACACACACACACCACCCACACACAGCTTCCTAACATCACTAATTAACACATGTGAAAACATACTGATTAACTGTCTGTAACCCATGTAAAATACCAGGGCTTTTCAAAGTCTGAGACTGGGCCTCCTATTAGATAAAGCTTGGAAATAGGCTCCCTTCACTTGCTTAGTTTCACTCTATTCCTGGATGTCCATGGGATGATGAATATGTAATTTGATCCCATGAGCTTAACAATTGATCCAAATATTGCAGTTTAACATAACTTCCCTGAGGAAGCCCACCTCCCACTTTGTAAACCTCTGATGTTATTCATTGACAACGAAAAAAAGAAAAGAAATGTTCAGACACATGAAATGGTCACAGGAAAAGAAAAAGAAAGAAAAGAAAAGAGCCTCGACACACACACATTAAGAATGAAAATGTGAACAACAAAAGAGGAAACGTGTCATCTTGGCCAGATGAGATTAACGTAGCATCGGCCTATTGATTGCAAGCAGGTAAATGAGGGTATGTGATGATGAGCCCATTTACATTGTTGTCTGGGCAATGACCCCGTTACAAGAAGAGGACAGTGGTGATATAAATCAACACATGTGAGTCACAGATATTATGACACAAAGAATGGGTTATCAAGCATTTCACCACTAGCACCCCACATTTTGTGTTATAGACATTAAAATCAATTACTTGCATTTGGGGATGCAACTGACAGTTGTTGTCCAAAAAATGCCTGTCGCAATTTCCTAAAGCACAAGTAAAGATTGTTGCTGATTAATTTCCTTAGTCAAATGATTGGCAGAAATAACCTCCTAAGCCACATCATGTAAGCGGCCAATAAGTGGCCTTTGTTGTTGTCTTTTTGTTGTTGTGTGGACTATGGCACATTTTATTTGACCTCAACATCGTCCTCATCAAGTCTGTTTATCTGTTTGTTCCAGAGACATTGGTCAACTTCCATGAATACTTCCCAAATCTTTTATCATACAGACCAGAAAAAATCATTTTTGTTGCTTAAATCAGGCAATAGATTTATCATAGTCTACGAATTCTTCATCATATTTTATTGACCCATGATCTGTTTTTTCAGTGGTGATACATTTAAAAGTAAGAAATGTTCCGATATGCTTTTTGTTTATCTTTGAATTAAATTTCAACACTCACATGCATACTGTACATTGTCATACTGGTCACCAATCAGCTCCTTTTATGTGATGGCACTCTATGGGTCAACAGATGTTCTGAGGAGGTCTTAGTGCCCCTAAGCTTTCAGAAATTGCTGTTATTTAGTCAAAAATGTGAGGAAGGAGCTGATTGATGGACTGGTCCGTTGAACACTCAGTCAGACATTCCTGGTCCCACAGTCATTAACAAAATCTCTCCTTGTCCCACATGTTCTTGATATTCATTTCATTTTGTTGTTTTTATTTTATTTTGTTTGTTTGTTGTTGTTGACACATTAAAGATGGCGGGAGGGAGACCCGGCGGGACCACTGGCAACACTCAGGTACCCCAACCCCCCCATGCACATACACACCCCAACCCCCAAACCCTCCAGACCCACACTCTCCACAACACTCTACACCTGTTCAGAAGTGTAGAGTCACAAGTAGGTTTGCAAAAGTCCAGGAATTTTTAAAGTTGGAAACTTTCCATGGAAATTTTCCTAACCTTTTGGGAATTACGAATGAGAATGAGTATTAACTAGAAATTTATACTAACTGGTTTCATCATGCATTCAAACATTTCTAATACATATTTTTAAAGTTACATTTTTGACTTAATCTAATGTGAGTTGAATTTAATGGATTTTCTCATTGAACAGCAACCAAAATGGTCAATTTCCTTCAGAGGAAAAATGCAAAAAATCAATATAATTACTGAATCCTTTCAGTTTCCATTTTTAAAGGGCCTAAAATAAATTTGTTGTTCAATGAAAGAAAACTATACAGTAAATTATCCTCACAGATTAAGTAAATAATCTAATTTTTGTGTAATAGTAATGTTATTTTCCATGGAAAGTGCCAACTTAAAATAATGGAAAAAAGAAAAGGGGGTTAAAAAAAAACAAAAACATAAATAGATAAAAATCCTCAAAATTTCTAAAATCCCTGAGCTTAACTGCCCATGAAATTGTTGGGAACTCTTCCACCCTTTGCAACCCTCGTCACAGCTGACGGATATGATCTATGCTTGATTGAAAGGAATAACAAACTTAAAGAGAAACTCCCTGATTATATTAGTGTCCAGTAGTACCCACACAAGTGGCTATAACAGAATATTAGGAAGTCTGATCCGTGTTATCAACAGCCACCTCACATTCATCCTGTCTGCCCAGTTTAAATTGGCAATGATCACTGGTGATTATCTTCCACACACACTTCCACGAAGTCATTAATCCAGAGTTAAGAAATAAGCAAGACAGCCGGCGCTCCTTCATTCTGGAACAATATTTCCTGCTGTCGCTCCTTTGGTATCTCTGAGTCATGACCTGTACCTTCCTGTAACTGACATTTGTGGCTCAGAGTCT
Source organism: Lepturacanthus savala (assembly GCA_030544235.1). Taxonomy (NCBI): domain Eukaryota; kingdom Metazoa; phylum Chordata; class Actinopteri; order Scombriformes; family Trichiuridae; genus Lepturacanthus; species Lepturacanthus savala. The sequence goes on from CM060471.1 coordinate 3,765,638, forward strand.
GTAAAGGGCAGCTTCTCGATTGTTTCTCCCATAATTGAATGATACACTCTGACTTATATTTAGGATCAACTGCGATACAGCACTCTACATGTCTTCAGAAAAATGTTTCACTTTGACAGTTTTCCTCCACATTTGTCGTACATAAGGTCAAACCACATCCATCGCAACTCAACATAAAAATGTCCCTTGTCTCAATTGAACACTTTGGTATTCAACCAATTTACAAAACTATTTTCAGATTCACTGGATACAAACTAAATGGTATCACTGCAGACAAACAGTAGAATGCTCAGTGATAAATGTGCCACAAGCTGGAGATGAAATGTCAAAGTGAAATATGTATTGAAAGAGTAACGAGACCCAGGCTCGAAATCCTGCTCACACTCCCCTCTACTGGCTGCAGCGTCCTCTGCAGTGTCTTCACTCCCTGTGCAGTCAGCCTTTCACAGTGAACAGAAGGCTACATCCCAGCGGGGTGTGGTCACGTTAGATTGAAGGTTATAGTCCTATCCACTTGTGACCACACTGTCCCCACAGCTGGGTGCGGTCACAAGTGAATCAGACGGGAACCTTTCAACCCTTAGAGGTCAGTGCAGCAGCGTGGAGTTTCTCTTTAAGTCCTGAAATCCAGTCCACTGTGTTATTCTTAGGAACAGTGACGTCTCTCCTCTCTTTGAGTGTTTCTGTATGTTTAAGTTTCTTTTAATTTTTGTTGGTTGGCGCTAACGCCCCATAGCCCATCCATCTGCTTCAAGAGCCCAGTGTAAGATTAGCTTCAGCTTTGTTCATGCTTTATTCCAGACAAGGTCACACACACGGTATTCTATACATACAATGTGGGGACTGAATACAGAAAGCTACCTTTCAAACATTTATTGAGTAGGATAACCCCCTTGAGAGGAATACTCTCATTTTCAAGGGGGTCCTAGATGAGCTATATAAAGCACAATCAACAATCTACATAGAACAATGAAAACAAAGAATAACAAAAACAATAACAAAAAACACAAACATCACCAAAAAAAATACTAAATGAGCACATCTTTATGGCAAAATGACTGACAGTGGTAGGATCAGCCTAGCAAAGCGGATAATTACTAACTGAGATTATAATGTGCTATAAATTATGTTGATAAAACATCACCAGAAACATGTGCATTTAACTCAGAATAAGAAGACAAAGCACATTTAAACCTATGAAAATAAGTCAATGAACAAATATTTAAAGGCAGGTTATTCCAATCTGATGGAGTTTTAAATATCAATAATCTTTTACTAATTGTTTTGCTCACTGAAGGAATGGAGAAGAAGTATTAAGATGAGTGCCCTAATTGAAATATTGAGGAATATGGAATCAAAAACTGCTGTACAGTTTGAACCACAAGAATAAAGACTGAACAAAAAAATAAAGAAAATATTGTTTACCACCCTTTAAAAAGAATAGAACTAATGATGGGGGATACAGTTCATACATACCATAAGAATAAGAAATAAGCTTCCAGTTTGCTTTTGTAGCACATGTGCAGTCACTGTGTATAGAAAAGTCTCAATAATCACAAAGTTTTGCTGCATATGAACACTCAGGTCTGCACAGATCCTCGCTGACATGGGCAGATGATGAAATTTCAGGCTGGCTGAAACTGAAACTGAGTTGCATAGTGTAAAACCCTCTTGAAACCTGTCTGAAACTCAGCCGCAACAGAATCAACTTTGTGAAACTCGTTTTCCTGCCACAACCAATAAAAAGGCTAAGGTAATGTGACAGATGATGATGTCAAACAGTTGATCCATTTCAAATGAAAAAATTCATACCTTTTTTAGATGCATTTTCTCCTCCTCCAGCATATTCACAAGTATAAATGTATAGAGATCTCTCTTCCCTTTTTTCAGGAGACTGAGATCCAAATGAATGTTAGGCAGCCAGTGCCAGAAGAAAAAGCTGTACAACACATCCAAAAGAATTATATCCAGTGTTATATCCAGTGAGGAAATTATATGAAAGTTGCTATACACTGTCCATTTCATATAATCTAGTAAAAACAAGCTAGATTTAATGAAATAAACATGAGAATTGAATTATTTTTTAATTGCTTCATATAACTGTCAAGATGTAACTTGCAACCTGCAACACAGATGGTGTAAAGCCAGCCTAGGTCAAGTAGATCCCTCTGGACAGGACGATGAGGCACTAACCTCACTGTGCCTTCTGCCCATGTGCCCACTGACATCACAATCCACATCTGGACATTTGCCAAATTCACAGTTTGGCCCATTTCACAGGTCACCTTTCAATGTTGCTAACAAAACCTTCCCATCAAATAATCAACATGACCCAGGCAGGGTCAGGAACATGCGACAGCAATCAAACAAAGTGGCACAATGACCTTCTGTCTGCAAGACGCTGACAAGGCTGAACAGTAACTCAGCAGACAGACGTCCTCTACATGTAGTCTGCGTTAGTCCTCAGCATAAAGACCCTCAGAATTCACACATTATTCTACTCTCAAAGAGTTAACGGCTACTTAAGAACAACACTTACTGTTGTGAGTGACTTGGTCTGGACATAGACTTGGGCAAATAAATAATAAATTAAATAAATAAAAATGACTCAATCTAATCTTATTTTGAATGAATTATAGACTAATTACAACTTGTGAATATTATTATTTCTGCCAAGTCCGTTCCTTTACATGCTACTAAATATCACTAAATGTTGCACACTGTACCTTTAAGGCAAAAGAAAGAAAGGGTCCAGCTTTTAAGTGGACTCTCATGCTCAAATAAAAAAAAAAGTTGCACCTATAAATTCTCTGCAGCACAGTTTAAAAGCAACAATCCTTCAATTAATCTATATTGTCTTAATGATCTGTCACTGTCACACAGCTCAGTCAGACAGTACTAGGTGGTGTATTTTTGTCGTTTTTAACTAATAATTAAATACTGAGAATGTTTATGTCCACATCTGAGTACATTGTCAGAAAGAATTGATGTGACTAAAATCATCACATTTAATATTTTTTGCAAAAGTCTTTGCCTGGCTGATAAATGTGCTAGCTGACACTTGATATCTTACCCCATGATTCTTTGCCATGTGTGAACTGCAGCCAGCATCACTCTGAATTCCAACATATGATCACTTGGCTTGAGGTCAGGTGACTGACTTGGACAGACAAACACATTAGTTGGTTTATCTTTAGCATTAAATTGTGAAATTATGTATAAAATCGTCTGTAAATCATACAATGGTCACCCATGGAAATGAGCATCTTCATACTGTACAGTTTACAGAATAAGGAAGAAACTGTGTTTGGATCAGTTCTTACACAACTTCTGGTCTCCTGAATTCAGTAAAGTGTGATTGAATAATATCTACCACCGTATTATTAAACCACCTTTAAAGGTTCGCCAGGATGACTGTAGAAAGTGAAGCCCATGTTCCAATGTCTTTACTCTGAACAAGTTCTGTACAGCTACCGGAGACTGATCAATGGCATAAATGAGGGAGCCTCGAGCAATCTGGAAGGCGAAACTTATGTGACCATCAGATAGCCGGCAGTGTCAATAGGCTCATTTTAGTTGAAGTAAAGACTTAATTATACCAGTGTTAATTTTGACAAGGGTTTTTAATATGGTCTTATTCTATTACAATACTCACAATAGGTAATGTGAGAGACTCAGTGGATTTCATACATTTTTGGAGATAATAAATATTAAATAATGAACATGATCATTAATTAGTAAGTCTATTAGTAGTCACAGAGAACTTTTACTTATTTCATTAAAATTCAGATCATTTAGGAAAAGCACTCATGTAAACAATATTCCTCACTTGATGTGAATAGTTTATATTCAGTTAAAGTCATATTTTAATCTGTGTTTTGTTTTCTTTTAGCCAATCTTTAATCTAGTTTTAATTTTTGTCTCAATAAGTTTCATGAAACTCATATTTTGCTGTAAAAGATATTCAAATGCAAAGTAAGCAAACATACCTTGAGCAAGATATGTTTACTCAACTAGTCTGAGAATGTGTTACTGACATTCTAAACAATGGATGTCTAAGGTGTGCTGGAAAAAGTGCAGTACAATCATATTTCCTCAGAATTTATTTTGACAAGGATTAAGTCTTAATTGCTCACATAGTATTTTAATATTTTTGTTTAGTTTTAGTCTTAGTTACCATTCAGTGCTAGATAAATGATGTTGAAATATCATAGTCAGAATATTTGTCAAAAAATGTACAAAGTAAATGAAACCCTTCTTGAGTATTCATGCAAATATTTAGATTAAAAAAATAAATACATTTCAATTTATGTATTTTTTCTCTTAGTATGACTTGCACAAATTTAGACACCCTGTTTGAAGATGTTAAATACTAATGTAACTGACAGCAGCCGGCTAACAGATGCTTCTGATGGTGATGTGACCCTGGTATTGCAGGTCATAGTGGCATAATGGTTCAGTAGTGGTTCGTCATAACAAGGCGAACCACTACTGCCTCACTATGTTTTATAACGATACAACACTGGCATATCTTACTGACTGTGAGTGATTGTGTTGTATTGGACTACCTAACAGGAAAAATGTTCCTCATGTTTTGTTCAATCTCATTCACAGATCATAAAACAGAGGCTTATTATTAAAAACACTTCTCAGCAAACTTTAATTCCCTCCTGTAAAAACACCAGTATAACCTTCACAAAGAGGATTTAATTTATTGCAGAGTATGTGTTTACATGAGATTATAGAGGTGTAGCTAATAAACTGGCACAGTTTGTCAGCTCTGCCTGTTTCTTTGTACTAATAGACGACATTTTCATTCTTCCAGAGTCATTACACGCGAGCCCAAGCCAACAGCCCACGCCCCATCATGACCTCATCAGGCCCCAACCCGAAGGGTTCCCAGGGGATGCTGGCCTCCCAGCAGCAGAGCCAATCCCAGCAAAGCCAGCAACCAGCCACCCTATCACACCACTCGCCCGGCGGCAGCGGGCGGGAGCAGAGGGAGCAGCGCAACTCTCGCTCCTCCAGGAGAAAAGGATCAGACAGCAGCGTTCCGGAGGAGGACAAGGACAGGAGAGAAGAGGTCACAGGGAGAGGTGAGGACAGAAAGCTGTCAAATATCATCTATACTTCCTGCTGAAATGTAGGGTAAGGAAAGTAGAAAATAGCATAACATGGAAATACTCAAGTACTTTAAATTTGCCCTTGAGTACTTGAGTAAAGATGCTTGGTTACTTTTTGCCACTGATGATGACACTCAGGAACAGGTATCCACCGTGCTGTCAAACATACCTTTCACTCTACTGTGATACTGTGTATCAGATCATATCTGCTGGTTGATTGTCTATCTACTTATTAGTTTTTGAGTCAGCTTTTTTATGTCCGTTCTGCAGCTTAACTCTACCATCACAGGAAAAAGGAGGGGCTCCACAAGGCAATAAGCTCTTGATGTTCTAAAAGTGTTTTTTGTGAACACTTCATCACATCACAAGTGCATCTTCCTTCCCCTTTCAGTGCCAGATATATTGTCAGTCTGTCAATAAAACAAAACTATGAGCAAGAAGAGCCATAGAGGAGAGCTGTTGCAGACAGGTCCATATGAATGTGCGTGTGGGACAATGTCAAAACTGCCACGTGGTGTAACCCTAAAAACTTGGTACCAGATAGTCTAACTCTCTTAAAAAGCACATGTTATGAACTAGTTTTATATTCTGGGTGGATTATATATTTAAAATGTATCACTCTTTTTCAGTTACACCATTTGACTTTTTGTGTAAAAAAAAAAAATCACACAAAATTGTGATTTTTTTTTTTTATACAAATGAACTTTTAAATAACAGGACACCAACATAAACACACAGTGTACAATTTGAGAGACCTGATGAATGCTTCTTAAAACTGTATTTTGAAAATATTTTGACTTTCTCATCTTGCCAAACATTAATTGTCACTGAACCATTTAACCCTCAGCAGAGAATAAATCAGGATTGAGAAGAAAAGATGTTCAGAATGAGATGGAGAGGGCAGTGAAATGTGTTTTGTGTGTGTTTTTTTCATACCTGCAGACTCCAAGGCAAAGACCAAGCAGGCGGTAAGCAAACGCAGGAAGGGCGAGGAAGAGGAGAAGAAGGCGGGGCTAAAGAGGCTGAAGACGGACATGACGTCTGATCTATCCGAGAGCAGCGACTCTGAGAACCCCCACAACAAGAGGACCGCCCACTCCTCATGCTCCTCATCCTCCTCCTCATCCTCCTCTTCCTCCTCATCCTCCTCCTCGTCGTCCTCAGAGCCCAACTCTGAGAACGAGCTAAAGACTCGCAGCGGCGATGGGAAACCGAGCGCAATCTCCAAAATGGAGGAGGATGAGAAGCCACTGATTCAGAGCGCCAAAATCAACGACTCCCTGTCACTCATTGGTCGCCTCTCCCCATGGGCGGAGCTTCAAGCTACAGAGGACAGCAAGAAGGGTGTTGTTAAGGAAACGGGAAAAATGATAACAAAGGAGGAGGAGGAACTGGTGGCGGTAACACAGATCACCCAGTCGCCACGGCAACAGACGCCTCTGATGTCTGACGGCATTCAGAGCGGCATGATGGAGAGCAGCAAGAACACTGTGAAAGGTACAGCACACACGTCAACTACCTACAGAGAACCATTATTATTGAGTTAAGCATTTTTATAGGATTATGTGTGTTTTTGTTTTTTTCTGTCTAGCCTCATCTCGATCCCAGACGCCGTCGTTGTCCCACCTCCACGGCGGCGGCGTGATCGACATCACCGATGACGCCCAGGCCACGGTGCACCAGGAGAGTTCGGAGGCCGTGTCGGCACTGTTGGCCTCCCAGAAGGCCGAGTCCACCGCCCTCTCCCCTTATCTCCCCCTCAACCCCTCCCCTGTCTCCTCACCGCCCGTACCGCCTTCTCCCTCGCCATCAGAGGGAGGCCGCAGGACAGATAGCGAGCCTCACCCACAACAGCAGTGCATTATGGGAAGTGGCATGACAGCAGCCAGGAACTTAAGCAACAAGATGGAATTCGCTCCCTCTGAGGTTATCAGGTGAGGACAGGAGGTTCTGAAAGAAAGTCCTGTTGCTGTGTCAAGATCCTGATATGATGAGTGTGTGGCAGATACAATTATTATTATTATTATAATATTAATTAAACTTCTGATTTGATTTCTGTGACAGCTTCATCATCTCATCAAATACTTTCTGCACTTTTTGACCATTTATTAGTCCTATTTTAGTGGAATGGAATGAAGAGAACTAATATATTTTCTGTTTTTTTCAGGCCTGTCAACTCAATGACTGACAATGTGGTTCTGGTGGAGAAGGAGAAAACAGTCCTTCCTCATCATCTTCTTCATCATCATCATCATCAGCAGCAGCAGCAGCATCATCATCATCAGCAGCAACAGCAACACTACACGTCTGTCCACCCCAACATCAAGAGCCCGTCTTCATCTGAAGAGACGAGAAAACAGCAACAGCCAATCCCCCACAAGATGAACGCAGTCCTTCCCAACCCAAATCCCAACCCAGCTCAACAAAAACCCCAGCACCCCAACAATTCCCAGAGCCACTCCTACCCCAACACTAACCCAGCAGACCTCCTCAAGGCTAAGCCCCACCCAGGTCTGCTGGACATCTCCAAACCTAAACCCAACACCTCCCCAGAGGTTTCTAAACATAAAATACCACGGTATTCTGACACCTCCCCGTCCCCGGCAGGCCGTCCACCTGCTAAATCAGAACCAGCAGAGCCTCCGCGGTCCGGGTTCAAGCCGGTGCGGTCTGAGCTGGGGGGAGGCGGAGCCAGCAGCAGCAGCAGCAGCACCAAGAGCCCGCTGATCATTGACAAAAATGAGACCTTCACTGTTTACAGGGACCCGGCTCTGGTCCGCTCCGATGCAGATAACTCCGCCTCCGCCAGCGTCTCCTCCAACCACGTGGCAGCCTATCTCCACCCCCACCTGCACACGCTCCACTCCCCGTCCCCCCACTCCCCCTGCCTCACCCCTGCGTCCCATCCCCACGCCGCCTCACACCTCCTCGCCCCGCCTCACACCTCCGCCCTACCTCACCCGCACCTCTTATCCCCCATGGTGCTCCCCACCATGCCTCCCCCCGCGGCGTCTCTCCTCGGGGGTCACCCCCGCCTCGACTCCCCTGGAGGGCTGGGCCACCTCTCCATGCCACACCCCGCCACCACACACCAGCAGCAGTTCCTGCAGGTCAGACTCCAGCTACATTCACACTGTTTCTACACTGTTAAAAGTCTAGTTTATACTTCTATGGACATAGTTCCGCCATCAACACAAGGCAGACCTTGTGCATTTGAAGTTCTACGTTAAGGAAACGCGTCGCTCTGACAAAACCTTGCTTCGTCTTCACAGTAGCAACCGCACTCAAGGCAAAAAAAAAAGAAAAGAAGAAAGTCTGAGAGAAAAAAACAGGAAAAAATCACATCCCCCTAAATAACACATACTCCGGACTATATGTTCCAGACTTTTTTTTTCTTTCATTCATAAGAAAGAAGAAGTATCGAGATAGGGCATGTGTTAGGAGCTCATCATAGTCAAAGCACATATGCGTTTATTGCAAATGTTGAAACGCAGGCGACAGAAAAAAAAAACAGGCAAAAAACCCATTTCCCCCTAAATTTCACATATTCCCGTCCGTGTGTACTGGATGTTTTATTTATTTATTTTTTTGCCTGTTTTTTCTTTTGTTTTTTTTCTTGTATAAATGTTTTTTTCTTGTATAAACTAGGCTTAATATGCTGTAGCTATGTATGCAGAAGTATAAACTAGGCTTAAAGTCTAGTTTCTTCTTCTTCTTTATACTTCTTCGAACACAAATGGCTTTTCTGTTGCCTGCGCTTTAAATTGCAATAAAAAAACATTTTTTCTTTAATATCGATGAGCACATGCTCCATCCCAGGCAAAAAAAGTCAATAAAAACGTACAATAAAAAAAAACAAAAAAACATGGATGTATTATAAAACCTGGATATGGCACCATTTTTCAGTCCAGTATCCAGTTTTATAATACATCCATGAGAAAAACAGGCAAAAGAGAAAAAAAGTATATACTCAAAGGTATATAGTTGGGAATATGTGTTAATTAAAGGGAAATGGGTTTTTTTGGATGTTTTTTTTTCTGTCGCCTGCGCTTTAACATATGCAATAACAGCATTTTCCCTTTGATATCTCTTATTATCTCTTTGATAATGCACAAGGTGTGTGTTGCGCTGACACCGTAGCTACATATGCAGAAGTATAAACTAGGCTTTACTGTATGCTTGACCTTATTCACAGTACACATCCAAATCTTGTGCTTTCAGGGTCAGGGGCCCCATCCGCCATCCCTACTCGCCCAGGCTCACAGTGGGGCAGCAGGTCTGGGTGTGTACCCCTTCATCTGGCAGTATCCCAACGGAACACCACCCTCTTATCCCACAGGACTCAACCTGCCCCCCACAGCTAAATGGGTGCACCCTGAAAACCATGTTACAGTCAACTCTGAGGCCTCTCTCAGGAGGGTAGGTGTACTCATGTTAGCCTGGGGTTTGAATGGCTTTGGTTGTGTGTGCATGTGATTGACACGGCAGTGACATTTCACATTCCGGTTCATTATGTTCTGGATGTATGAATGTGTGTGTTGTTTGTCCAGAACACAACCAGTCCGTGGCTGCACCAGGCTGCTGCTGGTGCTGGTGACAGTCTGGGTTTGCTGAGCCACGTTCCTGTCCGTCCGGCCAGCGCCGACGCCCACCGCCCCCCCGTCAAGATCCATGCACACGCCAGCCCTCCACTGTCAAAGGCCAGCATGGAGCTTCACAAAGAGTGAGTAGATCACCAACCAATCACATGTAGATATAATGTTCAATAATTTACTACAAGAAAAATCTGATCTGAATGAAGCTCACATGTTACACTATAACTGTGATTGTGAATATGTACATGGATGGGGAGTCAGTAAACTCTTTGCTGAGGTCAGGGGTCTTTTTTATTATAAACAGAAGGGATTTCTTTGAAGCTTTGCTCATTGCCATTGTATTCCAGCAAAATCAGCGTATGGGTCAGTGACAAATAATGTTTGGCAAGATGAGAAAGTCAAAAACGTTTTAAAATACAGTTTTAAAAGCATTCATCAGGTATTTAAAATGTACATTTTGTGTTCATGTTGGTATTCATTATTATTATTTGAAAGTCCATTTTTACATTTTGTTTCTACAATTACACAGAATGTTAGAATGTGTGATTTTTTTTTGAGTTTGTGTAACTGAAAAAGAATTATAAATTTTAAGTATATAATCCACCTAGAATATAAAACTAGTTGAAAGCATGTGTTTTTACTTTTTTAAAACCCTTTTAAGAGAGTTAAACTATTTGATACCAAGTTTTTAGGGTTACACCACATCACATTTTTGACATTATCCTGTATATCACTTTTTCCAGTGGCAGTCAGATAGCAGTGAGGGGTGAGGAAAGGTCCTATCTGGTGTGTGTTGCTGTTGCTGATTGGTTGGAGTAGTGTTGTGTGAGTGTGTGTGTGTGTACACCAGACTGTTTTTCATCACACATGCAGAATGACAGCCTGAAGGCAGTGAGGAGATATTTGCTGACTTTGACAAAGTGTATCAGAATCATGTACTACACCTTTAAGAGTCATCTGGAGCTCTTTAAATTAGGCATAAGAGATATTTGATTCATTGCTTTTAATCTTAAGTTTTCAAGTATTGGTTGTTTCACTTAATTGATCATTAGTACCAGTACCACAGTAGTGTAGGCATAGTGATGGGCTTTGTCTTGCATACAGTTAAAATAATCGATTGGGAGCCAGACTGAAGTAATATGGAGAAAGACAGGTCAAGTCGCTCTTGTTTTGTATATTTGAACGGCATGTCCTACCCTTTCCCTGAAGCTAGAGTTGTTCAGAGAGTCACACAGAGCAGAGAGAGAGAGAGAGCTCAGTTGTCCTGAGAGGCTGACAGGCAAAGCCAGGTCAGTCAGGTGAAGCGAAGTGGCACTGATCCAATATTAAAGCAGTACCAGACACAATGCTGTTCATTCAGCAGCCTGTGCCTCCTTATGTAACCGCTGAAAAGCCACACACACACTAATTTACACACACAGTCACAGAAACAACACACATCACTTGTCTTTCATTAGCCTCATTAAGTCATGTTCACTCAGATCTGCTGATCAGGCTGATATCCTGCTGCACTGCTGTTTGATATATTAATTACTTACATATTTCACACATTTTTCACCACTTCCTTGTTTATTTGCTGATTTGTAAACTAGCTTTATTTAAATTAAATGCAGCACACTGCTTAAGTTGCAGAATTTCTGAGTTTGAACTGATTTTCTGAGCTTTCACCATCTCAGTAAAGTAGGACTCCCATCTGGTGCTGGAATTCCAGAAATGTTGAATGTGGGAAGATGAAAAAATGAATTTGAGCTTGTTTCATGTGTGAGTAGAATTAGTTTTCAATATAAACCAGACTGAGAAAAAATGTTAACAAGCTTTTTATGACAACCAAATGTCTGAAAGTCATGAATTTTGGGCTGTGGTCAGAGCCTTGCTAAAATGTATTTATTCAAAAACAAACGCAGTGTTTTTTCCTGAACATTTATGGAAACGTTTTATGCAGCATAACCTCATGGTAAACGTTTGACATTTCTCTGTGCAGAGACATGGAGAAGAAAGGCTTCGTGGACCCAATCAGGACGTTGACGTTGGCCCAGCTGAAGCAGGAGCAGTCAGACAGGAGCAGGACCCCCACTGGGAAAGATGTTCACCTCCACAGCCTCTACTTAGACCCCCACAGCAAAGCCCGCCTGGCAAATACACAGGTACGCTCATGTCCGTCTAATAAAACATGTGATTTCCTCTATTAGTATCACTAGTGCAGTGCCAGTTCTTGAGATATGCAAATGACTGTAATACATACAGGATGCCTTCCTTTACAGCTACATGATGGTGCTAAAGCACCACTTATTGACCGAATGGCACCAAATTTGTCATGGTCACTCAGACATAATATTTACCAAATGTGGTTCCAATTGCACTAAGCGTTCAAAATCCCTGCCCACAGTATTTGAGCAAATGGAAGTCAGCTGCAACAATCCTGAAAAAAAGAGAAAAAATCTGAAATGGTAACTTTTTCTGGCTTTGTCCAGAGATGTTGTGTACCAAATTCAGTGGCGATTGCTCAAAAGTTGTAGGAGGAGTGACAAAAAAAATTGTTACCATCTGGCCAAATTACACCAAATTCAACACTGCACGTCCTTGGGTCCCCAGAATTCTACCCACTAAGTGTGAAGTTGTCAAACTGTGCGACACAAATGTAAAATGACAGTGAGTCTTTGCATGATAGAAATATGAGTAATATGATCACTAATTGTGAAGTTCCAGTTACACTAATGAATATTAAGGATTGATCTGCCTGGTGATACCCCCCCCCACACACACACACACACACTGCTTAGTGAACAGTGATGCTCTGCTGGAATAGTGTATGGCCTCAGGTTTGTTGTTTGCTGATTCAATCAGTCAGGGCTTGAGGCTCATATTATGAAGTCCCTTCTGCCTGTTGATATTGCACAAATTACAAATAATCAAATAAACAAAAAAACTGCCACATAGACCATCTGAGGTTTTTTGGGCCCGTAGAGATGTGAGATGCAGGCCCTAATTTCTAATTAGATTTTTCAAATGAAACTATGTACAAATAAATGGAATATTTTGTTGTATACGAATATACTGGGGACAGCTGATGACAACTGCTGCTAAGAATTTGATTTGATTATTTTTTTGGAATTTCAAGGTTGGAATATATGGTTTTGCTTTGCACTGTGAATATTAAAAATAGTGAAAGAACAAGAGAGTAATAACAGATGTATTTCAACAAAGGAAAAAAAGAAAAGGAAGAATGTAGCAGGAGATCTCCAATTTGCCTTTCAGGAAATTTGTAAACCTTTGTCTTTAACATTGCATATTTTCTTTTCCCAGGATGCAGTTCAGGCAGCAGAGCGAGCCAGTAAATACAAAGAGGAGAACCGTCAGATCCTGAAGGAGAGCATTGAGGTGGCCCCCTTCACTAAGATCCAGCGCTCCTGTGACCCCGGGATGGAGCGGGAGAGAGAGCGGAGTCGAGACTCCACCTTCCCTGTCCGGATCCCAGCTCTCGCCTCCCACAGCCCCAAGGCGGGTCACACCCATCCCCACGTTATCCAATCAGAAAAGAGCAACTACTTCACCACGCTCTCTAACAGCGTAGTGAACGAGCCGCCGAGACTGTACCCCTCCAAGGAGCTCAGCTCCTACTACGAGAAGGTGTCTGTGGGAGGGGTTGTGGCCAGCGTCGGGGCGACTGTACCGAACCAGGGTCCTCTGTCCCTGAGCAGCTACAGCTCTAAAGCCTCCCTCTCCAAGCCGCCTCCACTCATCAAGCACCAGCCAGAGGGAGGGGAGGGGTTAGCCGGGAAGATCACGGAGCAGCTCAGCCAGCAGGTCACACTCGTCCAGCAGCAACATCAGCACCACCCAGACAGGATAGAACGCCGCAGCCCCGCCATCTCCCCTTCATCCTCCTCCACACCCTCCTCTTCCTCCTCCAACCACCACCACCATCACCACCACCACCAGCACCACCCCCACCACCATCACCAACAGCAACAGCAGCAGCAGCAACAGCAGCATCACCTCAGGGCAATGCCATCTCTACACCGGGCACCTGTCTTCCATCCTCCCACGCAACACGCGCTTGAACGCAAAGAGGCAGCGGAGAGAGAGCGGGAGCGAGAGAAGGAGCGGGAGAGGGAGCGGGAGCGAGCAGGTTATGGACGCCTGTCTCCACCGACCCTCACACCCATACAGCCGGTCAGCTTAGCAGCAGCTGGTAGCAAATCATCAGCGGAGCAGCAGAAGCCCCCTACGCTACTGCCAGAACTCAGGGACGTCAAAGGGCACGGAAATGCTACCGCCACCACCTCTGTGGCCTCAGCCATGGGTGGAGAGATGATGGCCTCGCCAGATGGGTGGAGAGGTGGAGAGATGGTTCAGGAAAAAGGAAGTGCGTTTTCTGGGGAGAAAGGAGTGGCGAGGTGCAAGCCTCAGTCCGCAATGGCCTCAGTGATCGTGCGTCCATCGACGTCCATTAAGTACGATAGTCTCGTTGGTGCTAACAAACCTGGTGCTATGATCCACAAAGACCTGCTGCAGGGCAGGTTCTACCCCACCAAGCTGCAGGGGGAATGTCTCCGGCTCGGAGAGAGTTTCAGAGAGCTGGGAGCGGGCAGAGTTATCCAGCCCAACTCCAACCTGGACGACATGTGTCTCCAGTACAAAAAGACTTCTGTGCGCGGCATGCAGGGAATTCTGGGAGCTGGTACCACCAACTCTGTGTACAGGACTGCTGTCTCCTCACCTTTTGGTGTGCAGAGTAAAAGTGGCGCCACCCCTCCTGAGCTGGGCTGGGGGGAGATTTCAGTCCATAAAAGTGGTGTCGTTAGCCGGGTGCTGAGCCACTCGGGACCAGGAGAGCAGCAGGAGGGCTTAGGGTCCCGTACCACATCTCCAGGGGGGTCTTTGCCTCCCCCTAGTCCAGCAGGGACTCCCCAGCCCAGTCCGAGTCTCACCCCGTCACCCAGCTCCATGTCTGGCTCCAGTCAGCCTTACTCACCCTCTTTTGTTCACCTCAAGAAGCACAAAGCTGCCTTGGCTGCAGCCCAGTCTAGAAACAGCGTTCCCACTGCTCCCGTCGCATCTGGAAACTCCACAACCGTGGATCCAACCGACAAAATCCAGAACTCTCCTCCTCCCCCCTCCTCTAGCCAGGCCTCTACGTCGTCGGTGGACAGCAGCAGCAGCTCGGCCAGCGGCAGGACGACACCAGGCAAGTCTAGTCCTCTACCAAACGGCCAGTCCTCTGGCCCCGCCTCCACGAGCAGCGGGCTGCCCAGCAACTACCACAAACTGAAGAAAGCCTGGCTTACCCGCCACTCCGAGGAGGACAAGAACACCACCGCCAGTACGAGTTCTCTTAGTGCTAAAGCAGAGAAACTGCCCACCAGCACCTCCACCACCACCACCACCACCAGCAGCACCAGTAACACCAGTAACACCACAGCCATGTCTGAAATGATCAAACCCTGCACGGTTAACCTCAGTGCCTCCACGTCCAACGAGGTGGAACTGAGCAAGGACCTGGGGAGCAAAGCAGAGAGGGAGCGGCAGCCGGAGGAGAAGACAGGGACAGCGGGAGGGGAGGAGAGGAAAGCAGCACCCACATCGAGGAGAGGGAACAAACGGATATATGAGTCCGGATCAGAGAGCGGCGGCGACGACTCCGACACCAGCGAGAGCAAGATGGAGGGCCGGGCTAAACGGCAGCCCAAACCCACCTACAAGAAGAAACAGAACGACATGGCCAAGAAGAAAGGAGACAATGATAAAGATGAAGATGACCTAAAGCCCAACGGCATCTTCAGATCAGCCAGAGAGAAGACCAAACTCAAACTGGCCAGCAGCAGTAAGTCTCCGATCATGTGATCATATCAGTATGACTTAGAATAGGTTTTTTTATGTTTATTTGTCAGGGACAATACAAAAACAATGTACCAAGTTACAGAAACATGATACCATCGTATTGTATATGAGATTTATAGCCGAGGCTGGTTTACAACCCCATACATATAGACTTAAAACTTCATAAATTACATAGAAGCTTAATACAAATACAATTGCAAGTTTACAAATTCATGATTCTATATATGAATGCAAGATATGACAATGACAGAATTACATCAGGGGTGACACAGTGGCGCAGGGGTTAGAAAGTCGCAGGTTCAAGACTTCCTTGGTCCTGGGTCTGGGACCTTTCTGTGTGGAGTTTGCATGTTCTCCCTGTGTCTGCATGGGTTTTCACCAGGTACTCCGGCTTCCTCCCACAGTCCGAAAACATGCTCAGGTTAATTGGCAACTCTAAATTGCCCGTAGGTGTGAGTGTGTGAGTGAATGGTGTGTGTGCCCCACGATTGGCTGGCGACCATCTGGGGTGTATCCCTGCCTCTCACCATAATGTGCTGGGATTGGCTCCAGCAGACCATGTGACCCTAATGAGGAATAAGCGGGTATAGAAAATGAGATGAGAATTACATCAAATTCATAAAAATTGATAATATCAACAATTTAATTACAAATTTGGTTGGTTTTCAACCAGGTTGTAACCTTTTAAATAAATACTTTTACATCAGTTTCTTGTTTTACTTGATTTAGTTGATAGGGCATTCCACAAGTGAATCCCGTTTACAGAGTCAGACGATTGGCCAAAAGTGGTGTTGAGCTTTGCTACTCTAAGGTTTCCAGATGTTACAGATGTTACAGCAACAATACTGCAACAGCATCAGGAAACAATGAAGCTAAATCAATACATTTCAAATATCATATATTCATAATTTTGACACTGATAAATCAAGCTGCTCTTGACTCATTTCCTGATGAAATGACTTAATCATACCCCTTCTCCTCCAGACGGCATCCCTCGCTCCGTCCTGAAGGACTGGAGGAAGGTGAAGAAGCTGAAGCAGACGGGGGAGTCCTTCCTGCAGGACGACTCCTGCTGTGAAATTGGACCCAACCTCCAGAAGTGTCGTGAGTGCAGGGTGGTCCGCAGTAAGAAGGGCGAGGAGCCGGCCCACTCCCCCGTCTTCTGCCGCTTCTACTATTTCAGACGGTAAAGCCACTTACCTCCTTTGCCTTTGTTTCATTACCTTCTTTTCTACTAGACATTGCTACACTTGCAAAATCCACTCTACAACAGAGTGCAGATCTTATGACAACCTAGCCTCCTTAACCCTCTATTGCATGAAATATTACTTAGACATAGTAAAAATGTTTTGAATTGTGTATTACTTAAAATGGCCTAAATAAAAGATATATTTAAGAAATATAAGAAAAAGTTGAAAGCATAGTGTCAGGATAGTTTCATGCTATGTAGGACAATGGGACTCCATTAGGTTGTATACACTAGGGATTTTCCATATTGTTAATATATCGCAACAAATCTACTTTAGCATATTTGAAAAAAAATAAATTGAATTAATCCAATTTTTTATTTGGTTAAAATTTTCAACCTTTGGTCATGAGACAGTGATGCTCACATGTCAAACATCCATGAGTAAATAGGATATCCTGGTCATGTGACCTCATGAATTGTATGTTATTTCACACCCAACTATAAAAACATATCACAGCTTTTTGGAAAGAAATAAGAGATAAAGTAATCATTGCCATATGGCAACACAATACAATAATAAGTTATTCACACAAACATTGAATTTTATGAGTGAGAGTCAATAATAAGTAGAGATGCATGTTATATTATACTTGTGTGTTTGATTTTGTGTGTGTGTGTGTATATATATATATATATATATATATATATATATATATATATATATATATATTCTCTCTCAAACACACACATTGATTGTGAATCCACACATACACACAGCAGTTGGATAAGCAGCAGCTGCAGTCTGGGGTCTAACAGGGTAAATCTGCCAAAGAGGATTTTCTGCTCTATAATCTTTTCCTCACGGACTCACTGCTGCAGTCTCTCTGTCTCCTCTTCCTCCTCCTCCTCCTCTCTGCAGCTCCTCGTCTTATTCTCTCACCCACTCTCACCCCTCCCTGTCTGACCCAGTAGACTGTGATTTCATAAACACTCACCTGAGCCGACTGCTGGGTTATTTAAGGACATGGAGGGAATGCTCTCTTGGTGTCAGCGTGCAGGCTGAAGCATAGCGCCACGTGTTGTCATGTGTTATACACTAATGTACAGGGCAGGAATTTCAGGAGGGCCATGGCTCTCATGACCTCTCAATTTGGCTTTGTGCCCTTGAAAAAAATCTCTGCCAGAAGGAATCACAGTGGTCTGATGTCCTGTCTTAGTTGATTTTGAAGTTTTGTAGTCTTTTTTCTGTCAACACAGTATTTTTTTCAAAACAATATACATAATGAGCAGGTTTAATTCAAGTCTGGCATGAACCACTCAAATGGGCTTTGATGAGAAATAGACACCAATCGATCACCATCCAACCAGGAGACTTAATCAGAAGCTATAGTGTGAAATCATAGTCAAATTATATCAATAGAGATATTTGGCTTCAATATTGAGATACTTTACAATGTGTCCATATCCTGCAGCCATAGATATAACCTATTAATTATGATCTACAGAGTGAATCCAGGATGATGGATTTGACATATAAATGTACCATGAGACCTCCTAAGAGGGCTAGAGGTCCAACCACCATAGTATCAAAAAAAATTGTGGGAAACACTAGTGTCAAAGTGGTTGTGTTCTGAAATTTTACTTTTGATTTAATAAGTCAGATATTGGACAAGTGCTACTTGGAAATTAAAAGTCAAATATTTTATTTGTCATCTATTTAGTTTATTTTATTTCCTCAATAATTGTCCTTGATCAATAAGTAATTCATAATAAATACAGTAATTTATGGCCTTTGTGCCCTCAAAAAAATGACAACACAACAAAGCCAAGGGGCCTTGCCCCTAAAATGATGAAATTTCAGGCTTGGTAATATAGATCATTTACAATAAAGAAAAAATCTTACCTTTGTTTCACTTCACTGTAGGAGTATACTAGTAGATGTTGTTTTGTAAGTACTGCTAAGTGATATATGTCAGGACATCACTGTGAAGCTTTGCTTGGTGTCAGCCAGACTTTAAATCAGATATGTGACACGATTAGCTTTGTAAAGTTAAGTTTAGAAGCAGTGTGAGGCAGTGTCCACGGTGGTCATGAAGGCTGCTTTTCAGTTGTTATCTGTGTAGCTAATGAGCAGCTCTCCTCCAGGCTTTCCTATAGTAAAAACGGAGTGATCCGGATGGATGGCTTCTCCACGCCAGACCAGTTTGATGATGAAGCCCTGTCCCTGTGGGTCCCGGGAGCGTTGGATGAGAGCCACCTGGACCACACCACAG
This sequence comes from Lepturacanthus savala, assembly GCA_030544235.1. Classification (NCBI taxonomy): domain Eukaryota; kingdom Metazoa; phylum Chordata; class Actinopteri; order Scombriformes; family Trichiuridae; genus Lepturacanthus; species Lepturacanthus savala. Next base: position 3,784,659 of record CM060471.1, read on the forward strand.
CCAAGTACATCCTCAGCTTCATAGGAGACAAGTTCTGTCAGATGGTGGTGACAGAGAATACTGCAGCCACCTGGGTCAAAAAGGATGGTGAGTTGTCTAAATAGTGGCAAAATATGATTAAATACCCAATCCTGAGGTGTTTTTAACCTGAATTCATTTTATATTCCAGCCAAGCTGGTGTGGAAGCGAGCAGTGAGGGGGGTGAGGGAGATGTGTGACGCCTGTGAGGCGACACTCTTCAACATCCACTGGGTCTGTCAGAAATGCGGCTTTGTTGTTTGTCTGGACTGCTACAAGGCCAAAGAGAGAAGGAGCTCCAAAGGTCAGCTGTGTGTGTGTGTGTGTGTGTGTGTGTGTGTGTGTGTGTGTGTGTGTGTGTGTGTGTGTGTGTGTGTGTGTGTGTGTGTGTGTGTGTGTGTGCATGTGTGTGTACAGTTAGAGCGCAGCCTGGACAGGAGCTAGTCTGGAATCAACGCCTAGTTAAAGGTCAAGAGTGGGTCTAAAATATCACATTGCAAATACTTGTAGAGTGTACTCTTTAAACTGTACTCTCATTTCTTCATGTTCTGGCATGGTGTGGATTTAATGACACATTAGATTCTGAAACACAAACCGTCCATCTCAAGTTCTTTTCCTGATCTGTCAGCAGAGATCGGAGCCTTATCATTCCACATTTAAACCTGAACGTACAGTGGCCAGATTATTACAGTGCATGTAAGCACACTGTGATCGCTCTCGTTTAAATCCATGTAAAAAGTTTCTTTTCTCTTTTAGTGAATGGAATCAGCATTTAGTGGATTGTAAACCTGCACCTTCTGGAGTCATAGTAACGTATTTAGGAAAGTTTAAGAAGAACTGGTGTGAATTTAAGTTCAATAATGTTATTTAATGTATTTGCTTATTTGATCAGGGACAATGCACAGTAAATATATTGCACCAGAAATAGCTATATGCTAATTGGAAGTGGAAGTTAAAGGCGGCACACAATTTTGAGCATTAAAAATATTAAAATAAATAAATAAAAAGAATAAATATATAAAGTTAACTCATAATTTAAATACACAATATATAAATATAATTATATAAACATAAACATCTAGTGTTTGCAGGTCTGTCCTTCTTCCAGCCAGAGTTGGACCAGATTTAAAGTCTTTAAAAGTGTTGCAACCTTTAATGAAAGCCAGCAGGAAGCTTCACAGTCCAGCTGCCTTGGCTGGAAAAGCAGACTGGCCAAACTGGCCAAAAGTGGATTTTAATTAAATACAACAGTTCCCTCTAGTGGTGGCTCTGGTTACTCGTGTGTCAGTTTGTGTCATGTTACAAACTGAATGAAAGGTTGTGCATCATCAAGAATAAAAGTGTACAGGATTTAAAAGTAATAGTTGCTGCAGGCTGCCAATACCTGTGTTATCATTGTTGCCTTTTCTAGTGTGTGTGTGTTTGTGTATGTATTATTACAGTAACCAACCTATATCTTTCCTATTATGACCAGATAAAGAACTATACGGCTGGCTGAAGTGTGTGAAAGGCCAACCCCACGATCACAAACACCTGATGCCAACACAGATCATTCCTGGCACAGGTACACACTGCTACTGACTCTTCATTTTTCTGACTCTTCATTATAGTTTACACTTATTTCTTTTATTTATTTTTTAGCTGCTTTGTCTTCCTGTATTCACACAGGAGTGGGCATTGTGGGAAAAACACAGGTCCTTTTATTTATTTAAATGGAATAGTGCTTTTTTGCTGTGGACCACAGGGGAGGCTGAAAAAAGCTGTACAACGATACCAGGAAAACATCAATCTGTTTTCAATGTTCTCCATGAAGCTCACTTTGACTGGACGTTGGTACTTAATGCTCGAAGCAAAACTTTGATTATAAACATGTCCAGATATCTACTGTAAATGTCTCTAGCATTGAGAGAATTGCTGAGTATGAACAGCTTGGTATATGCCCGGTTCATTTTCACTGAAAATCAATTGTTATGCCTTCAATGGAACTTTTGGTTGTGAGGGCAACAACTCACTCCATGAATTATTACTGGTGATAGTTTGGCTGCAAAAAACATTGTTTTACATATTTTCAAGGCCTTTTTTGCCAATCTCTTAATATCACTATGGAATGTACATGACTCATTCTGATGACTGCCTACTCCCTGGCAAGGGACTTTGTTTCCCTGCCTCTGTGTTTCAAGTTTTACAAATGTTTAAATTTAAACAGTGGTTGAGTGAGCTAGTGAGTTTGATGAAGAGAGTGAGCAGTGATGGCGAGAAAGCACCAACAGCACACACTGCTCTTGTGTTTTGTGGCGTTTTTGGAGTATTCAGGAAAGAAAGAGGTTTTTTTAATAGTAATTCAGCCCTACAGAATAGATCATGTTATGTTTAGGTTCAATATGTTTTTCCTTCCATTTTTTAACTGCTGCATCATGTTTGATGTTCCAGTGCTGACTGAGTTGGTGTCCTCCATGCACTCGCTGAGAGAAAAACACAACATCAAATCTCACTGTCCCTGCACTAACAAACAGAACCTCCTCAACAAGCTGCCAGCCACCAATGGAGTCTCACAGGTACTGCTGACAGGTCCACTTCCTGGGTCACTAAAAAGATGTGTAATATGTTCTACTTGTTTATGCTGTGTAACCTCTGTCTGCCAGGTCCTGCAGAATGTGCTGAACCACAGCAACAAACTGTCTCTGGTGAAAGCCGAGCCGGGCTCTCAGCAGCAGAACTCTGACCAAGGGGGAACTAAGGTGGAGACTAACGGAGGAGGAGGAGGCAGCAGTCCGGGCAGCGATGCAGGAAGTGCTCCTGTCACCCCACCAGAGTCCCAATCACCTCTGCACTTCCTGGCTGACCTGGCGGAGCAGAAGTCCAGGGAAGAAAAGAAAGGTGAAGAATCAGTAGGATTTAAAAAGATTCAATGCTTTCTTAACCTTCCTCTTGTTTTAGGGTCGACACCACCCCATTTTAAATTTTAAATGCATAAAAGATCCACTTCATTTTTTATTTTCATCGAGGTTTTTTGACTTTGTCAGGTACGCTTAGTTCAACAAAATAAAATGAAAACAGATGTTTTCACTAAATTATAAAATGCTCTGTTTAAAATTATGACCTTTGTGTTGTTAGGGTTGGTTTTGACCCAGTTATGAAAATAAGGCTATAAAACAATAATTAGAACCAAGTAAACCAATAAGTGCACTGACAGCCAGCTGACTTGTTCTGATTTTAGTTTAGTGTTTGTATCAAAGTTCTATTGCTGAACAAAATATGTTACCTTTTTTTGTTGAAGTAATAAATATGGGTTGAAATTAACATGTAACACTATAAATGTTATATATAATAATATTAAAATGAAAAAAAATAAATAAGGCTCAGTGACAAAACTGCTGTGGCGTTACCCTGAAAACACATGCTATTTATTCTAGGTAGGTTATATATTTTTGTGTCAAAAAATGGTACAAATTGTGATTTTTGTAAAAAAAAAAAAAAAAAAAAGGAAAAAAAATGATACAAATGGACTTTTAAATAACAAGAAACCAACATGAACACAAAATGAACATTTAGAGAGACCTGATGAATGCTTGAAAACTGTATTTTAAAAAATGTTAAAAATGTTCTTATCTTACCAAACATTATTTCTCAATGACCCATAAAACAAATTTATTCAAGAAATGTGTTCTAATACCCCTCAGGAATAGTCAGATCACACAACAACCTTTTATTTATTTATATGATTCTTTTGAGGTTTACAGTTTTTTTTTTTATTGAAATCGAAGGATATATTGATAAAAAAGGCCTAAAAAGACCCCCACCAAAAATATTAAAACTAATATTTGCATGGTTTAAGGAAGGCTAACAAGGTAACTAACATATGATAAACAAATTGGTTGATAAATAATGGTTTTAAGTGTATTTTACAGCTGATTTAAGACATGGGTCAAAACCAGCCCGTTAACATGAGGCATGGAAACAGCAAACTAACACAAGTTAAACAAGGTTAAACAAGCCTTTTCTACCCCTGTTTTCTTTTCTCTAACAGAAAACAAAGAGTCTGTGTTACTGGGTAAATCTGTGAAGGAGGACAAGGAGGGGGACAGTCTGGAGGTGCTGCAGCAGTGTAAAACCACATCGCTGGTGGCTAACAGCACGGAGCAGGGCTCCACCCTGAGAGACCTGCTCACCACCACAGCAGGGAAGCTGAAGCTGGGCTCTACTGATGCAGGAATCGCCTTTGCACCAGTCTACTCTACTGCTTCACAGGTACACACATTGGCTAGTTTTACCCCTCAATTATAATAATAGCTCATATTTGTATAGAGCTCTTCAAAGACATTTTACCAGGGCTACCAGGGCCCTAATCATAATTTTATTTTGAGGACTAGACATACAAGCAGATTATTAAGATTTGTTTTGGTCTACTGGTAAATTACACAATAAAATGAATGTAAATATTAACCTCATAAAGATTAAAATGCAATTATTGAAAATACAACTACTACTACTAAGTAATATAATTTCCTTGGGCTATTTGATAATTTAATATGGCCTACTTATTTTTTACATTTTGCACTTAGGTTTTAAATTCATACGTTGCTTTTTGCTGCTGCAATGCTTTACATTTCTTCATCATCCATCAAATCAAGGATTATCTTAATTTATCTTATTTCATATCATCTATCTTGTAATGAATTAAATACACTGAGAAATAACTACTCTTATCTCTTTTTTGTTGCCTGAGAGTGTGAGGAAATGCAGGTTTGGACTTAACAAGATGTTGATTAAATGCTAATCAGGGCTGCTGGTAAATGGAATCTCCACTCCACATGTAGACAGCATTGTCCTCTCTGCTGTCTCATCATTAACAGCTAGTAGCTGCTGTTTATAACACAACGTTTTAATTTTTTATTTCAACAACATACCCACCTTCAAATTCAGGACCTCTTGTTTTCTTTTCTTTTTTCTTAAGGATCAACACCAGCCTAGGTGATGTAGTGTTCAACAAATGTAATATATTTTTTATGGCAGTAGGTAAATTAAAGCTGTGCAATTAATTGAATTTTTATCACAATTTTAATTTGCAAACTCATGTAATCAAATTGAAACTATTTATTTGACTTTTTTTACACAATTTCTAAAAAGAGGGGGGCAGACGTTTATTTAAGAAAAAGGGTCCGAAAAGATCTCTTATATGGGAACACTTCAGGTTCCAAGAATCCAACAAGGAGCAGAAAAAACAAAACATGCAATATTTGCTGTTAAAAAGCATAGAGGCATTCATGTTGAATGAATGCATTGTGTAACTAAAGAAAAATATTCATGATTTCAATATTGACCAAAATAATCATGATAATGATTTTTTCAATAATCGAGCAGCCCTAAGGTGAATATATAGATAAAAGATACATGTTTCTGTCAAAAGAACAAGTAATCAGGTGTATATCTGTCTTTCTCCAGCCGGGAAAAGGTGGTCGGACCATGCCCAACATCCTCGATGACATCATTGCTTCAGTTGTTGAAAACAAAATCCCCGCCAGCCGCCAGAGTATCACCACCAAACTGTCAATCAAGCAGGAGCCAGTCATCGTGGGCAACAACAACAACCCCGCCCCTGCTGTTACTGAGGACGTAAAGCCAGACAGGAAGAAGTTGGTGCCTGCTACTGCAGCGGTACCAGAGGAATCAACCAATCAGTATCCAGACATTCCCCACTGCTGGTTAAACAACAGACAGCTGCTGTGGCTCAAAGATCACCGCAACCAGAACAACTGGAAGTTGTTCAGAGAGTGCTGGAGACAGGCTCAGGTACACATCCTTCTTACTGTGATGCTGCAGTAATACCAGCAGCAACACTCATACTAGCAGAGTTGTGACTGATTCCATCTGATTGGTTTTGTGTTGTGCAGCCCGTGCTGGTGTCAGGGATCCACAAGCGGCTCAACGCCAGTCTGTGGAAGGCTGACTCCTTCAACCAGGAGTTTGCCGACCATCAGGGAGACCTGCTCAACTGTAAAGATCAGGTGGTCTCCAACTCGGGGATCAAGGAGTTCTGGGATGGGTTTGAGGACATCACCAGTGAGTTCATCTACACTTGGATCAATGTTCATGTCGGTTTATTAGAGAAAACTTTGATCAGAAATTGTTGATTCAGTCTAACCGATGACTTCTCATCTGTTCAGAGCGGCCCAAGTCCAAGGATGGGGAACCTATGGTCTACAGACTGAAGGACTGGCCGTCTGGAGAGGAGTTCATGGCCCTCATGCCTTCAAGGTCCACATAAAGTTACTTAACTAAACCTTTGTTCTTTGTTACCTCTCGAGCTTTATAAGCTTTATATAATAAGATATATAATAAGCTTTACAACCTACATGTAAGTGTAACAAACCTCTGACCTGTCATGTTAGATGCATAAAAATGATGCAAAAGTAACAAAAAGTGTTTTTTTTTTTTTTTCAGATATGATGACCTGATGAAGAACCTGCCCCTGCCAGAGTATTCTGATCCAGAGGGAAACCTCAACCTGGCCTCTCATTTGCCGTCTTTCTTCGTCAGGCCAGATTTGGGGCCAAGACTCTGCTGTGCCTATGGTAAGAAAGAGATGAATGCCAGCAGAAACTCTTCCAACAGCCACAAAGCTACATGAAGAGCAACTACTGATACTGCACATCACTGCCTCACTGCCTCAGTCCTGTGGCTTTAAACAGAGCCTCTTAACGTGCGAGTCCTGATCTCCCTCCCCCTGATGAACCACTTGTTTGTTTTCCTACAGGTGTTGCTGCATCTCAGGACCAGGACTTTGGCACTGCCAACCTCCATGTGGAGGTCTCAGACGTGGTCTCTGTTCTGGTCTATGTTGGAGTAGCCAAAGGCAATGGAGTCCTGTCCAAAACTGGTAACATAAACCCCATAGTAGCTACATTGTTTGTTATTAGCTTTTCATGCCAATGTTTAATATAAAGTAAATTAATCCTCTAGATGAACATGGTAAATAATGTTATGAATGTTTTTATCACTTAAAAGGGCATAAATAATCAATATTTTTAAAAAATTATATATAAGAAAAAGTTGTGAACATGGTGGCGCAGGGGTTAGCGCTGTTGCCTCACAGCAAGAAGGTCGCAGGTTCAGGACCTCCTTGGTCCTGGGTCTGGGACCTTTCTGTGTGGAGTTTGCATGTTCTCCCCGTGTCTGTGTGGGTTTTCACCAGGTACTCCAGCTTCCTCCCACAGTCCAAACACATGCTGAGGTTAATTGGAGACTCTAAATTGCCTGTAGGTGTGAATGGTGTCTGTGCCCCACGATTGGCTGGCTACCATCTGGGGTGTATCCCTGCCTCTCGCCGTAATGCGCTGGGATTGGCTCCAGCAGACCATGTGACCCTAATGAGGAATAAGCGGGTATAGAAGATGAGATGAGATGTAAACATAGTCTCAGGATAGTTTCATGCTATGTAAGTCAATGGGACTCCATTAGGTTGTATACATTTTCCATATTTTTCATTTGTGTATAGTTGCCATAAGGCAACAAATCTATTTTAGCATATTAGAAACAACAACAACTTACAACATCCACATTGAATTAAATGTAAAAATAAATTAAGTTTACTTACCCCAGATAGTGAGTTCCATCTTTTATTTGATAAACTTTTTCCAAAATTCTGAATAAAAGACAACCTTCAGTTTTGTGACAATGATGCTCACATGTCAAATGTCCATGAGTAAACAGGATATCCTGGTCATGTGACCTTATAAATTGTATGTCCTTTAAAAATGAAATCCCCCTTTTCCTGCCTAGCTGTAAAAATATAGATTTCTTATCACAGCTTTTTAGAAAAACAAAGATAAAGTCATTGTTGCAATACTATGCAATAGAGGATCAATAGTTGAAGATTCTAGACTTAGTTGCAATTCTAGAAACAAAAGGTAAAAATAAGCAAATCCTTAGTTTTCTGTCTACATACAGTGCCCATTAGGGCTTTTATTTTTAACAAAAAAGCCTCATGCTGAGCTTCCTGGTACAATTGGTGTATGTAGGAGTGTTGAAACGTCTGGAGGAGGAGGAGCTAGACGAGGGGGTCCGGAGGCGGCTGAAGGACTCCAGTGAGACACCGGGGGCGCTGTGGCACATCTACCTCAACAGAGACATGGACAAAGTCCGAGAGTTCCTGCACAAGGTCAGCGATGCTCTGACACATTGAAAATGTTTCACTTACACAGCACTGAACCCACTAACCACTAACCTCCCCGCTCCTCACCCTCCTCCCCCTCAGCTCTGTAAGGAGCAGGGATTGGACGTGTCCCTGGACCAGGACCCAATCAGAGAGCAGGGCCTGTACCTGAGCAGGAAGCAGCGGCAGCGGCTGCTGGATGAGCAAGGGGTTCAGGGCTGGACCATCGTTCAATTCCTGGGAGACTCTGTCCTTATACCAGCAGGGGCCATGCACCAGGTATATAGCGCGCACACACACACACGCGCACACACACACACACACACACACACACACACACACACACACACACACACACACACACACACACACACTACCAGCATATTTAAAACTACTCACAGATTTTATTTTACTGGGTTCATACTGAATGTTTTTCACATTTTTCTGTATTTTCCTACATATTCATTTTTTTGGACACTCATGTTGTTTTTCTCTACCTGCCAACGCTGTAGTTCCTGTATTTATATATTTTCTCACTAAACACTAGATACAAGCTGTTAATCGTCATGTTTATCCGTCCTGTCTCTTCAGGTCCAGAATCTCCACAGCTGCGTCCAGGTCATCAATGACTTTGTGTCTCCTGAGCACGTGGCCAACTCCTTCCACCTGACTCAGGAGCTGCGGCCCAACAAAGAGGAGGTCAACTACGAGGATAAACTACAGGTAGAGCAGTGCAGTGTTCCCCTTCCAGATTCATGCTCACACACACATTATTAATGTTATGGTGGCACTCAGCAGTATGATAGCCAGTCTCCTCACAGCAGCTGCCTTCCTGACGTCATTTGGACATCAAGTCCTCCTACCCTGAATACACTCCACTCACTCATCACTCCCATAGAGGATTGTAAAAAAAGAAAAAAGTTTTTATCTATTTGGAAGTGACTCATGGCCTCTTTGTAGACGCTAGACAACCCACAACTTTGCAGAGATGCTTGTTCTCCTGCAGTGACTCTTTAAACATGCAAACAATATATAATGTAGTAAAACTCATAACAGATGAAGATTTTCTCATGAAAACCAGGACAGGAAGGGAGCATGGTGATTGCAGTTTCTGCATTTTACCCATATATCTATATACAGAAATATAAAAGCAATATAAATTTCCTGAACTTCATATCTTTTTGTATGTACAGTGCATAAAACAGTCACACACACAGTGTGTGCCATTCTGACTGATGATAACTGACAGTACCATTCTCTTACTCAAATTAAGTCCTTGTCACATGTAAAGAATCAATGAATGATTTAATAAAACAGATGTGTTGATGTATGTGCAGCTAGGTAATTGTAACAGTGTCAAACATGATTGATTCAGTTCGTCAGAATACAAAAGCTAAACAATCACACAGAGAAACGACCAAGGGTGAAAAGTAGGGGTGGGATTTGATTTTTAAAAAATTAAGCTTATTAATTACAGGTTTTGTAATTAATTAATTAAAAGTAATCACATAATGACATTTGCCCCCAAAACATTTATTTTCTGTAAATGAATATTAGTTGCTATCTGTAGCACATTTTAAACCTCATCTTCTACCACAGATAGTGGTCTACAGCCCTGGAAAATTCTGCGCCACACACACAAACGTTTCTGAATGCGCTCACCTTTTTTTTTCCAGCGCCTCAAATGACATTAAAGAACAGGATCAGAAATTCACCGTCCAGCAGCTTTCATAGTTGTAGCAGCAGCTGTTCATCAATCCTGAAGCACCACATGCTGACTGACAAATGTTGTGTGGTTTGGCATTAAACTGTGTTGAAATATGTTAATATTTTTAGCACATTATTGATTTTGTAATTAATTACGTGTTAATGTCCCACCCCTAGTAAAAAATAGTGATATAACAGGTAAATCATGTGTTTAATACTCATTGTGGGTATATACATACAGGGCAGCATGTCTGTAGATAGACTACTAAGCTGCAGCATGTGTTGTGTCCTCAGGTGAAGAACATCCTGTATCACTGTGTGAAGGAGGCCGTCAGCTCCCTGAAGAGGAGCAGCGCTGAGGAAGATGACGAGGAGGAGAACTCATGACAGCCCCGCCACCTCCTCCATGCTGTCCACAGAGGGACACGCCTCCCGCCAGAACCCCGCCCTCGCCTCGAAAACCACGTCACATGACCTGGATGGGGTCGTAACCCAGAGGACCCTACGGTGTAGGACCTGAATGCATCACACCTCCAGCAGGCCAGCAGCAAGAGGCAACTTCATCATCATCATCATCACCATCACCCTAAACCTTCAGTGCCAAGAGGAAATGAACACACGAGGGCCAGCTGGACCGGCGGGGACTAAACCTCCACTCAGAGAAGACAGATGCATTCTGGGAAACAGAGGCAGCGTGCAGGTCGTTAAAGCCACTAATTGATGCTGCAGTGTGACTGTCAGTTTTCTGCTCTCACTCTCAGCTGCAGCTTTAATCCCTGTCTGCTGCAGCAGCCTCACATGTCTTGGACAGAAGATTTTTGCTGATCACGAGCGCATCACCAGCAGCAGCAGCAGCAGCATCAGGATCCAAACCGTCTGATGTTTAAAAGAAACCAGAAAAAAAAACAGAAAAAAAGATGCAAAACAGAAATCTCAGATGTTTCAGTCAGTAGGCATCAAGCTCTGCTGCTCCTTCGTTTGTTCCTTCTGTAATTTGTCTGTTCTTCTTTTCTAGTTCTATCTGTCTATTGCTGTCTTCATTTTCTTTTTCACACAAACATTGTTTTATTTCCTCTGTGAAGATGTATTTATTTTATAGCTCTATGAAAATGCGACGTTATTGAAACAAAAAAGCATTAATGTAAATGTGACTTGTACAGTTTTTTTTTCCTTTTGTTTTTTTTTTTGCTATGTGGTTTTCAGTTGTAATACGGCTCTACTGTGATGGAGGACACACACAAACACACACAAACACATACACACACACTAGCTAATGCCTGTAACTTTGGGAAATATTGAGCTACAGTCCTCATGCCATAAATACATTTTTTTGAAGATGAACTGCCAAACTATTGTAAAGACTGTGTAAAGTTGTATTATGTAAAGAAAAAAACAAAATGGCTTATACACTTCAGCATTTTATGACAAAAAGTATTCGCTGTAAAATTGAGACATTTACAAAAGATGTAATTTATTTAAGAAAAGAATTAATTGTCTTGTTTTTTGTTTTGTTAAGATTTACTATGGTGACCTTTTGAAGTTAAAAGATAAAATAATGAAAAACTTAACTATAATGTGTTAATGTGTAAATATATACATATATACATTCACTGAGGTATTTTTTTAAAACATGGCTTGCTTCAATTTCAAATTTTAAAGTGCAAGTGTTACATGCTTTGTACATTGAAGTTCAAAAGGGTTTTACATTTTCCATTAAAATGGATTTATCAAAGGTTTTGGTGTTGTGTTTTTGAAGGACATGCAGGGTTCTGGCTGGGAGATGAAAACAACAAGCAATTTGACAACAAAGATTGAACAAATTATTGGTTGTTTCATTGAGTATTTATACAACAAACTGAAAAGTGCTCTTTGAGCCTATGGATGTAAAAGTGCTAAAAATAAAGTTCATGGAAATCCATAAATATATTTTCTGTTGAAGCCGCTGCTGTAAGAATAAAAGAAAGAGACAAATGTTTTTTTGCATTATAAACAATGTTTATGGAAGAAATACTCAGGTCCTTTACTTAAAACAGAGGTAGGCATTTTATTTTTGGTATAATTGTCAAAAACTTGATAACTCTGAGAATATTGTAATTAATGCGGTCTGACAGATCATCACACCCCTGTATCTTTCTATGGCCACTGAGTAAATCCAGACCAGTCTCAGCCAATAACCACTCATTTCAGAAAGTGAGGGTGTGGAGTGTTTTTAGGACGTGCGCATCTATTCCAGCATAACGTAACATCTATTCCAACATTACGTCACATCTATTCCATCATAACGTCACATCTATTCCATCATAACGTCACATCTATTCCATCATAACGTCACATCTATTCCGACATTACGTCACATCTATTCCAACATAACGTCACATCTATTCCAACATAACGTCACATCTATTCCATCATAACGTCACATCTATTCCATCATAACGTCACATCTATTCCAACATAACGTCACATCTATTCCATCATAACGTAACATCTATTCCATCATAACGTAACATCTATTCCAACATAACGTCACATCTATTCCATCATAACGTAACATCTATTCCAGCATAACGTCACATCTATTCCATCATAACGTAACATCTATTCCAACATTACGTCACATCTATTCCATCATAACGTCACATCTATTCCATCATTACGTCACATCTATTCCATCATAACGTCACATCTATTCCAACATAACGTCACATCTATTCCAAAATAACGTCACATCTATTCCATCATAACGTAACATCTATTCCAACATAACGTCACATCTATTCCATCATAACGTCACATCTATTCCATCATAACGTCACATCTATTCCATCATAACGTAACATCTATTCCAACATAACGTAACATCTATTCCAACATTACGTAACATCTATTCCAACATTACGTCACATCTATTCCAACATTACGTCACATCTATTCCATCATAACGTCACATCTATTCCATCATAACGTCACATCTATTCCATCATAACGTCACATCTATTCCATCATTACGTCACATCTATTCCATCATAACGTCACATCTATTCCATCATAACGTCACATCTATTCCAACATTACGTCACATCTATTCCATCATAACGTCACATCTATTCCATCATAACGTCACATCTATTCCATCATTACGTCACATCTATTCCATCATAACGTCACATCTATTCCAACATTACGTCACATCTATTCCATCATTACGTCACATCTATTCCAACATTACGTCACATCTATTCCATCATAACGTAACATCTATTCCAACATAACGTCACATCTATTCCATCATAACGTCACATCTATTCCAACATAACGTCACATCTATTCCATCATTACGTCACATCTATTCCATCATAACGTCACATCTATTCCATCATAACGTCACATCTATTCCAACATTACGTCACATCTATTCCATCATTACGTCACATCTATTCCATCATAACGTAACATCTATTCCAACATAACGTCACATCTATTCCATCATAACGTCACATCTATTCCATCATTACGTCACATCTATTCCAACATAACGTAACATCTATTCCAACATTACGTCACATCTATTCCATCATAACGTAACATCTATTCCAACATAACGTCACATCTATTCCAACATTACGTCACATCTATTCCATCATTACGTCACATCTATTCCAACATTACGTCACATCTATTCCATCATAACGTCACATCTATTCCATCATTACGTCACATCTATTCCAACATAACGTAACATCTATTCCATCATAACGTAACATCTATTCCAACATTACGTCACATCTATTCCATCATAATGTAACATCTATTCCAACATAACGTCACATCTATTCCATCATAACGTAACATCTATTCCAACATAACGTCACATCTATTCCATCATAACGTCACATCTATTCCAACATAACGTCACATCTATTCCATCATAACTTAACATCTATTCCATCATTACGTCACATCTATTCCATCATAACGTAACATCTATTCCAACATAACGTCACATCTATTCCATCATAACGTAACATCTATTCCAGCATAACGTCACATCTATTCCATCATAACGTAACATCTATTCCAACATTACGTCACATCTATTCCATCATAACGTCACATCTATTCCATCATAACGTCACATCTATTCCATCATAACGTCACATCTATTCCAACATAACGTCACATCTATTTCAAAATAACGTCACATCTATTCCATCATGACGTAACATCTATTCCAACATAACGTCACATCTATTCCATCATAACGTAACATCTATTCCAACATAACGTCACATCTATTCCATCATAACGTCACATCTATTCCATCATAACGTAACATCTATTCCAACATAACGTAACATCTATTCCAACATTACGTCACATCTATTCCATCATAACGTCACATCTATTCCATCATAACGTCACATCTATTCCATCATAACGTCACATCTATTCCAACATTACGTCACATCTATTCCATCATAACGTCACATCTATTCCATCATAACGTCACATCTATTCCATCATAACGTCACATCTATTCCATCATAACATCACATCTATTCCATCATAACGTCACATCTATTCCAACATTACGTCACATCTATTCCATCATAACGTCACATCTATTCCATCATAACGTCACATCTATTCCATCATAACGTAACATCTATTCCAACATAACGTCACATCTATTCCATCATAACTTAACATCTATTCCAACATAATGTCACATCTATTCCATCATAACGTCACATCTATTCCATCATAACGTCACATCTATTCCAATATAACGTCACATCTATTCCATCATAACGTAACATCTATTCCATCATTACGTCACATCTATTCCATCATAACGTAACATCTATTCCAACATAACGTCACATCTATTCCATCATAACGTAACATCTATTCCAGCATAACGTCACATCTATTCCATCATAACGTAACATCTATTCCAACATTACGTCACATCTATTCCATCATAACGTCACATCTATTCCATCATTACGTCACATCTATTCCATCATAACGTCACATCTATTCCAACATAACGTCACATCTATTCCAAAATAACGTCACATCTATTCCATCATAACGTAACATCTATTCCAACATAACGTCACATCTATTCCATCATAACGTAACATCTATTCCAACATAACGTCACATCTATTCCATCATAACGTCACATCTATTCCATCATAACGTAACATCTATTCCAACATAACGTCACATCTATTCCATCATAACGTAACATCTATTCCAACATAACGTCACATCTATTCCATCATAACGTCACATCTATTCCATCATAACGTAACATCTATTCCAACATAACGTAACATCTATTCCAACATAACGTCACATCTATTCCAAAATAACGTCACATCTATTCCATCATAACGTAACATCTATTCCAACATAACGTCACATCTATTCCATCATAACGTAACATCTATTCCAACATAACGTCACATCTATTCCATCATAACGTCACATCTATTCCATCATAACGTAACATCTATTCCAACATAACGTAACATCTATTCCAACATTACGTCACATCTATTCCATCATTACGTCACATCTATTCCAACATAACGTAACATCTATTCCAACATTACGTCACATCTATTCCATCATAACGTAACATCTATTCCAACATAACGTCACATCTATTCCAACATTACGTCACATCTATTCCATCATTACGTCACATCTATTCCATCATAACGTCACATCTATTCCATCATAACGTCACATCTATTCCATCATTACGTCACATCTATTCCATCATAACGTCACATCTATTCCAACATTACGTCACATCTATTCCATCATAACGTCACATCTATTCCATCATTACGTCACATCTATTCCATCATAACGTCACATCTATTCCATCATAACGTAACATCTATTCCAACATTATGTCACATCTATTCCATCATAACGTCACATCTATTCCATCATTACGTCACATCTATTCCATCATAACGTCACATCTATTCCATCATTACGTCACATCTATTCCATCATAACGTCACATCTATTCCATCATAACGTCACATCTATTCCAACATTACGTCACATCTATTCCATCATAACGTAACATCTATTCCAACATAACGTCACATCTATTCCAACATAACGTCACATCTATTCCATCATTACGTCACATCTATTCCATCATAACGTCACATCTATTCCAACATAACGTCACATCTATTCCATCATAACGTCACATCTATTCCATCATAACGTCACATCTATTCCAACATAACGTCACATCTATTCCAACATAACGTCACATCTATTCCATCATAACGTAACATCTATTCCAACATAACGTAACATCTATTCCAACATAACGTCACATCTATTCCATCATAACGTCACATCTATTCCATCATAACGTAACATCTATTCCAACATAACGTCACATCTATTCCATCATAACGTCACATCTATTCCATCATAACGTCACATCTATTCCATCATAACGTCACATCTATTCCATCATTACGTCACATCTATTCCAACATAACGTAACATCTATTCCAACATTACGTCACATCTATTCCATCATAACGTAACATCTATTCCAACATAACGTCACATCTATTCCAACATTACGTCACATCTATTCCATCATTACGTCACATCTATTCCAACATTACGTCACATCTATTCCATCATAACGTCACATCTATTCCATCATTACGTCACATCTATTCCAACATAACGTAACATCTATTCCAACATTACGTCACATCTATTCCATCATAACGTAACATCTATTCCAACATAACGTCACATCTATTCCATCATAACGTAACATCTATTCCATCATTACGTCACATCTATTCCATCATAACGTCACATCTATTCCAACATTACGTCACATCTATTCCATCATAACGTCACATCTATTCCATCATTACGTCACATCTATTCCATCATAACGTCACATCTATTCCATCATAACGTAACATCTATTCCAACATTATGTCACATCTATTCCATCATAACGTCACATCTATTCCATCATTACGTCACATCTATTCCATCATAACGTCACATCTATTCCATCATAACGTCACATCTATTCCAACATTACGTCACATCTATTCCATCATAACGTAACATCTATTCCAACATAACGTCACATCTATTCCAACATAACGTCACATCTATTCCATCATTACGTCACATCTATTCCATCATAACGTCACATCTATTCCAACATAACGTCACATCTATTCCATCATAACGTCACATCTATTCCATCATAACGTCACATCTATTCCAACATAACGTCACATCTATTCCAACATAACGTCACATCTATTCCATCATAACGTAACATCTATTCCAACATAACGTAACATCTATTCCAACATAACGTCACATCTATTCCATCATAACGTCACATCTATTCCATCATAACGTAACATCTATTCCAACATAACGTCACATCTATTCCATCATAACGTCACATCTATTCCATCATAACGTCACATCTATTCCATCATAACGTCACATCTATTCCATCATTACGTCACATCTATTCCAACATAACGTAACATCTATTCCAACATTACGTCACATCTATTCCATCATAACGTAACATCTATTCCAACATAACGTCACATCTATTCCAACATTACGTCACATCTATTCCATCATTACGTCACATCTATTCCAACATTACGTCACATCTATTCCATCATAACGTCACATCTATTCCATCATTACGTCACATCTATTCCAACATAACGTAACATCTATTCCAACATTACGTCACATCTATTCCATCATAACGTAACATCTATTCCAACATAACGTCACATCTATTCCATCATAACGTAACATCTATTCCAACATAACGTCACATCTATTCCATCATAACGTCACATCTATTCCAACATAACGTCACATCTATTCCATCATAACGTAACATCTATTCCATCATTACGTCACATCTATTCCATCATAACGTAACATCTATTCCAACATAACGTCACATCTATTCCATCATAACGTAACATCTATTCCAGCATAACGTCACATCTATTCCATCATAACGTAACATCTATTCCAACATTACGTCACATCTATTCCATCATAACGTCACATCTATTCCATCATTACGTCACATCTATTCCATCATAACGTCACATCTATTCCAACATAACGTCACATCTATTCCAAAATAACGTCACATCTATTCCATCATAACGTCACATCTATTCCAACATAACGTCACATCTATTCCATCATAACGTAACATCTATTCCAACATAACGTCACATCTATTCCATCATAACGTCACATCTATTCCATCATAACGTAACATCTATTCCAACATAACGTAACATCTATTCCAACATTACGTCACATCTATTCCATCATAACGTCACATCTATTCCATCATAACGTCACATCTATTCCATCATAACGTCACATCTATTCCGACATTACGTCACATCTATTCCAACATAACGTCACATCTATTCCATCATAACGTCACATCTATTCCATCATAACGTCACATCTATTCCATCATAACGTCACATCTATTCCATCATAACGTCACATCTATTCCGACATTACGTCACATCTATTCCAACATAACGTCACATCTATTCCATCATAACGTCACATCTATTCCAACATAACGTCACATCTATTCCATCATAACGTCACATCTATTCCATCATAACGTCACATCTATTCCATCATAACGTAACATCTATTCCAACATAACGTCACATCTATTCCATCATAACGTAACATCTATTCCAACATAACGTCACATCTATTCCATCATAACGTCACATCTATTCCATCATAACGTCACATCTATTCCAACATAACGTCACATCTATTCCATCATAACGTAACATCTATTCCATCATTACGTCACATCTATTCCATCATAACGTAACATCTATTCCAACATAACGTCACATCTATTCCATCATAACGTAACATCTATTCCAGCATAACGTCACATCTATTCCATCATAACGTAACATCTATTCCAACATTACGTCACATCTATTCCATCATAACGTCACATCTATTCCATCATTACGTCACATCTATTCCATCATAACGTCACATCTATTCCAACATAACGTCACATCTATTCCATCATAACGTCACATCTATTCCATCATAACGTCACATCTATTCCATCATAACGTAACATCTATTCCAACATAACGTCACATCTATTCCATCATAACGTAACATCTATTCCAACATAACGTCACATCTATTCCATCATAACGTCACATCTATTCCATCATAACGTAACATCTATTCCAACATAACGTAACATCTATTCCAACATTACGTCACATCTATTCCAACATAACGTCACATCTATTCCATCATAACGTCACATCTATTCCAACATTACGTCACATCTATTCCATCATAACGTCACATCTATTCCATCATAATGTCACATCTATTCCATCATAACGTCACATCTATTCCATCATAACGTCACATCTATTCCAACATTACGTCACATCTATTCCATCATAACGTCACATCTATTCCATCATTACGTCACATCTATTCCAACATAACGTCACATCTATTCCATCATAACGTCACATCTATTCCATCATAACGTCACATCTATTCCAACATAACGTCACATCTATTCCAACATAACGTCACATCTATTCCATCATAACGTAACATCTATTCCAACATAACGTCACATCTATTCCATCATAACGTAACATCTATTCCAACATAACGTAACATCTATTCCAACATAACGTCACATCTATTCCATCATTACGTCACATCTATTCCATCATAACGTAACATCTATTCCAACATAACGTCACATCTATTCCATCATTACGTCACATCTATTCCATCATAACGTCACATCTATTCCATCATAACGTCACATCTATTCCATCATTACGTCACATCTATTCCATCATAACGTCACATCTATTCCATCATAACGTCACATCTATTCCAACATTACGTCACATCTATTCCATCATTACGTCACATCTATTCCATCATAACGTAACATCTATTCCAACATAACGTCACATCTATTCCATCATTACGTCACATCTATTCCATCATAACGTCACATCTATTCCATCATAACGTCACATCTATTCCAACATTACGTCACATCTATTCCATCATTACGTCACATCTATTCCAACATTACGTCACATCTATTCCATCATAACGTCACATCTATTCCATCATTACGTCACATCTATTCCAACATAACGTAACATCTATTCCAACATTACGTCACATCTATTCCATCATAACGTAACATCTATTCCAACATAACGTCACATCTATTCCAACATTACGTCACATCTATTCCATCATTACGTCACATCTATTCCAACATTACGTCACATCTATTCCATCATAACGTCACATCTATTCCATCATTACGTCACATCTATTCCAACATAACGTAACATCTATTCCATCATAACGTAACATCTATTCCAACATTACGTCACATCTATTCCATCATAACGTAACATCTATTCCAACATAACGTCACATCTATTCCATCATAACGTAACATCTATTCCAACATAACGTCACATCTATTCCATCATAACGTCACATCTATTCCAACATAACGTCACATCTATTCCATCATAACTTAACATCTATTCCATCATTACGTCACATCTATTCCATCATAACGTAACATCTATTCCAACATAACGTCACATCTATTCCATCATAACGTAACATCTATTCCAGCATAACGTCACATCTATTCCATCATAACGTAACATCTATTCCAACATTACGTCACATCTATTCCATCATAACGTCACATCTATTCCATCATAACGTCACATCTATTCCATCATAACGTCACATCTATTCCAACATAACGTCACATCTATTTCAAAATAACGTCACATCTATTCCATCATGACGTAACATCTATTCCAACATAACGTCACATCTATTCCATCATAACGTAACATCTATTCCAACATAACGTCACATCTATTCCATCATAACGTCACATCTATTCCATCATAACGTAACATCTATTCCAACATAACGTAACATCTATTCCAACATTACGTCACATCTATTCCATCATAACGTCACATCTATTCCATCATAACGTCACATCTATTCCATCATAACGTCACATCTATTCCAACATTACGTCACATCTATTCCATCATAACGTCACATCTATTCCATCATAACGTCACATCTATTCCATCATAACGTCACATCTATTCCATCATAACATCACATCTATTCCATCATAACGTCACATCTATTCCAACATTACGTCACATCTATTCCATCATAACGTCACATCTATTCCATCATAACGTCACATCTATTCCATCATAACGTAACATCTATTCCAACATAACGTCACATCTATTCCATCATAACTTAACATCTATTCCAACATAATGTCACATCTATTCCATCATAACGTCACATCTATTCCATCATAACGTCACATCTATTCCAATATAACGTCACATCTATTCCATCATAACGTAACATCTATTCCATCATTACGTCACATCTATTCCATCATAACGTAACATCTATTCCAACATAACGTCACATCTATTCCATCATAACGTAACATCTATTCCAGCATAACGTCACATCTATTCCATCATAACGTAACATCTATTCCAACATTACGTCACATCTATTCCATCATAACGTCACATCTATTCCATCATTACGTCACATCTATTCCATCATAACGTCACATCTATTCCAACATAACGTCACATCTATTCCAAAATAACGTCACATCTATTCCATCATAACGTAACATCTATTCCAACATAACGTCACATCTATTCCATCATAACGTAACATCTATTCCAACATAACGTCACATCTATTCCATCATAACGTCACATCTATTCCATCATAACGTAACATCTATTCCAACATAACGTCACATCTATTCCATCATAACGTAACATCTATTCCAACATAACGTCACATCTATTCCATCATAACGTCACATCTATTCCATCATAACGTAACATCTATTCCAACATAACGTAACATCTATTCCAACATAACGTCACATCTATTCCAAAATAACGTCACATCTATTCCATCATAACGTAACATCTATTCCAACATAACGTCACATCTATTCCATCATAACGTAACATCTATTCCAACATAACGTCACATCTATTCCATCATAACGTCACATCTATTCCATCATAACGTAACATCTATTCCAACATAACGTAACATCTATTCCAACATTACGTCACATCTATTCCATCATTACGTCACATCTATTCCAACATAACGTAACATCTATTCCAACATTACGTCACATCTATTCCATCATAACGTAACATCTATTCCAACATAACGTCACATCTATTCCAACATTACGTCACATCTATTCCATCATTACGTCACATCTATTCCATCATAACGTCACATCTATTCCATCATAACGTCACATCTATTCCATCATTACGTCACATCTATTCCATCATAACGTCACATCTATTCCAACATTACGTCACATCTATTCCATCATAACGTCACATCTATTCCATCATTACGTCACATCTATTCCATCATAACGTCACATCTATTCCATCATAACGTAACATCTATTCCAACATTATGTCACATCTATTCCATCATAACGTCACATCTATTCCATCATTACGTCACATCTATTCCATCATAACGTCACATCTATTCCATCATAACGTCACATCTATTCCAACATTACGTCACATCTATTCCATCATAACGTAACATCTATTCCAACATAACGTCACATCTATTCCAACATAACGTCACATCTATTCCATCATTACGTCACATCTATTCCATCATAACGTCACATCTATTCCAACATAACGTCACATCTATTCCATCATAACGTCACATCTATTCCATCATAACGTCACATCTATTCCAACATAACGTCACATCTATTCCAACATAACGTCACATCTATTCCATCATAACGTAACATCTATTCCAACATAACGTAACATCTATTCCAACATAACGTCACATCTATTCCATCATAACGTCACATCTATTCCATCATAACGTAACATCTATTCCAACATAACGTCACATCTATTCCATCATAACGTCACATCTATTCCATCATAACGTCACATCTATTCCATCATAACGTCACATCTATTCCATCATTACGTCACATCTATTCCAACATAACGTAACATCTATTCCAACATTACGTCACATCTATTCCATCATAACGTAACATCTATTCCAACATAACGTCACATCTATTCCAACATTACGTCACATCTATTCCATCATTACGTCACATCTATTCCAACATTACGTCACATCTATTCCATCATAACGTCACATCTATTCCATCATTACGTCACATCTATTCCAACATAACGTAACATCTATTCCAACATTACGTCACATCTATTCCATCATAACGTAACATCTATTCCAACATAACGTCACATCTATTCCATCATAACGTAACATCTATTCCAACATAACGTCACATCTATTCCATCATAACGTCACATCTATTCCAACATAACGTCACATCTATTCCATCATAACGTAACATCTATTCCATCATTACGTCACATCTATTCCATCATAACGTAACATCTATTCCAACATAACGTCACATCTATTCCATCATAACGTAACATCTATTCCAGCATAACGTCACATCTATTCCATCATAACGTAACATCTATTCCAACATTACGTCACATCTATTCCATCATAACGTCACATCTATTCCATCATTACGTCACATCTATTCCATCATAACGTCACATCTATTCCAACATAACGTCACATCTATTCCAAAATAACGTCACATCTATTCCATCATAACGTCACATCTATTCCAACATAACGTCACATCTATTCCATCATAACGTAACATCTATTCCAACATAACGTCACATCTATTCCATCATAACGTCACATCTATTCCATCATAACGTAACATCTATTCCAACATAACGTAACATCTATTCCAACATTACGTCACATCTATTCCATCATAACGTCACATCTATTCCATCATAACGTCACATCTATTCCATCATAACGTCACATCTATTCCATCATAACGTCACATCTATTCCATCATTACGTCACATCTATTCCAACATAACGTAACATCTATTCCAACATTACGTCACATCTATTCCATCATAACGTAACATCTATTCCAACATAACGTCACATCTATTCCAACATTACGTCACATCTATTCCATCATTACGTCACATCTATTCCAACATTACGTCACATCTATTCCATCATAACGTCACATCTATTCCATCATTACGTCACATCTATTCCAACATAACGTAACATCTATTCCAACATTACGTCACATCTATTCCATCATAACGTAACATCTATTCCAACATAACGTCACATCTATTCCATCATAACGTAACATCTATTCCAACATAACGTCACATCTATTCCATCATAACGTCACATCTATTCCAACATAACGTCACATCTATTCCATCATAACGTAACATCTATTCCATCATTACGTCACATCTATTCCATCATAACGTAACATCTATTCCAACATAACGTCACATCTATTCCATCATAACGTAACATCTATTCCAGCATAACGTCACATCTATTCCATCATAACGTAACATCTATTCCAACATTACGTCACATCTATTCCATCATAACGTCACATCTATTCCATCATTACGTCACATCTATTCCATCATAACGTCACATCTATTCCAACATAACGTCACATCTATTCCAAAATAACGTCACATCTATTCCATCATAACGTCACATCTATTCCAACATAACGTCACATCTATTCCATCATAACGTAACATCTATTCCAACATAACGTCACATCTATTCCATCATAACGTCACATCTATTCCATCATAACGTAACATCTATTCCAACATAACGTAACATCTATTCCAACATTACGTCACATCTATTCCATCATAACGTCACATCTATTCCATCATAACGTCACATCTATTCCATCATAACGTCACATCTATTCCGACATTACGTCACATCTATTCCAACATAACGTCACATCTATTCCATCATAACGTCACATCTATTCCATCATAACGTCACATCTATTCCATCATAACGTCACATCTATTCCATCATAACGTCACATCTATTCCGACATTACGTCACATCTATTCCAACATAACGTCACATCTATTCCATCATAACGTCACATCTATTCCAACATAACGTCACATCTATTCCATCATAACGTCACATCTATTCCATCATAACGTCACATCTATTCCATCATAACGTAACATCTATTCCAACATAACGTCACATCTATTCCATCATAACGTAACATCTATTCCAACATAACGTCACATCTATTCCATCATAACGTCACATCTATTCCATCATAACGTCACATCTATTCCAACATAACGTCACATCTATTCCATCATAACGTAACATCTATTCCATCATTACGTCACATCTATTCCATCATAACGTAACATCTATTCCAACATAACGTCACATCTATTCCATCATAACGTAACATCTATTCCAGCATAACGTCACATCTATTCCATCATAACGTAACATCTATTCCAACATTACGTCACATCTATTCCATCATAACGTCACATCTATTCCATCATTACGTCACATCTATTCCATCATAACGTCACATCTATTCCAACATAACGTCACATCTATTCCATCATAACGTCACATCTATTCCATCATAACGTCACATCTATTCCATCATAACGTAACATCTATTCCAACATAACGTCACATCTATTCCATCATAACGTCACATCTATTCCAACATAACGTCACATCTATTCCATCATAACGTCACATCTATTCCATCATAACGTAACATCTATTCCAACATAACGTAACATCTATTCCAACATTACGTCACATCTATTCCAACATAACGTCACATCTATTCCATCATAACGTCACATCTATTCCAACATTACGTCACATCTATTCCATCATAACGTCACATCTATTCCATCATAATGTCACATCTATTCCATCATAACGTCACATCTATTCCATCATAACGTCACATCTATTCCAACATTACGTCACATCTATTCCATCATAACGTCACATCTATTCCATCATTACGTCACATCTATTCCAACATAACGTCACATCTATTCCATCATAACGTCACATCTATTCCATCATAACGTCACATCTATTCCAACATAACGTCACATCTATTCCAACATAACGTCACATCTATTCCATCATAACGTAACATCTATTCCAACATAACGTCACATCTATTCCATCATAACGTAACATCTATTCCAACATAACGTAACATCTATTCCAACATAACGTCACATCTATTCCATCATTACGTCACATCTATTCCATCATAACGTAACATCTATTCCAACATAACGTCACATCTATTCCATCATTACGTCACATCTATTCCATCATAACGTCACATCTATTCCATCATAACGTCACATCTATTCCATCATTACGTCACATCTATTCCATCATAACGTCACATCTATTCCATCATAACGTCACATCTATTCCAACATTACGTCACATCTATTCCATCATTACGTCACATCTATTCCATCATAACGTAACATCTATTCCAACATAACGTCACATCTATTCCATCATTACGTCACATCTATTCCATCATAACGTCACATCTATTCCATCATAACGTCACATCTATTCCAACATTACGTCACATCTATTCCATCATTACGTCACATCTATTCCAACATTACGTCACATCTATTCCATCATAACGTCACATCTATTCCATCATTACGTCACATCTATTCCAACATAACGTAACATCTATTCCAACATTACGTCACATCTATTCCATCATAACGTAACATCTATTCCAACATAACGTCACATCTATTCCAACATTACGTCACATCTATTCCATCATTACGTCACATCTATTCCAACATTACGTCACATCTATTCCATCATAACGTCACATCTATTCCATCATTACGTCACATCTATTCCAACATAACGTAACATCTATTCCATCATAACGTAACATCTATTCCAACATTACGTCACATCTATTCCATCATAACGTAACATCTATTCCAACATAACGTCACATCTATTCCATCATAACGTAACATCTATTCCAACATAACGTCACATCTATTCCATCATAACGTCACATCTATTCCAACATAACGTCACATCTATTCCATCATAACTTAACATCTATTCCATCATTACGTCACATCTATTCCATCATAACGTAACATCTATTCCAACATAACGTCACATCTATTCCATCATAACGTAACATCTATTCCAGCATAACGTCACATCTATTCCATCATAACGTAACATCTATTCCAACATTACGTCACATCTATTCCATCATAACGTCACATCTATTCCATCATAACGTCACATCTATTCCATCATAACGTCACATCTATTCCAACATAACGTCACATCTATTTCAAAATAACGTCACATCTATTCCATCATGACGTAACATCTATTCCAACATAACGTCACATCTATTCCATCATAACGTAACATCTATTCCAACATAACGTCACATCTATTCCATCATAACGTCACATCTATTCCATCATAACGTAACATCTATTCCAACATAACGTAACATCTATTCCAACATTACGTCACATCTATTCCATCATAACGTCACATCTATTCCATCATAACGTCACATCTATTCCATCATAACGTCACATCTATTCCAACATTACGTCACATCTATTCCATCATAACGTCACATCTATTCCATCATAACGTCACATCTATTCCATCATAACGTCACATCTATTCCATCATAACATCACATCTATTCCATCATAACGTCACATCTATTCCAACATTACGTCACATCTATTCCATCATAACGTCACATCTATTCCATCATAACGTCACATCTATTCCATCATAACGTAACATCTATTCCAACATAACGTCACATCTATTCCATCATAACGTAACATCTATTCCAACATAATGTCACATCTATTCCATCATAACGTCACATCTATTCCATCATAACGTCACATCTATTCCAATATAACGTCACATCTATTCCATCATAACGTAACATCTATTCCATCATTACGTCACATCTATTCCATCATAACGTAACATCTATTCCAACATAACGTCACATCTATTCCATCATAACGTAACATCTATTCCAGCATAACGTCACATCTATTCCATCATAACGTAACATCTATTCCAACATTACGTCACATCTATTCCATCATAACGTCACATCTATTCCATCATTACGTCACATCTATTCCATCATAACGTCACATCTATTACAACATCACATCTATTCCAAAATAACGTCACATCTATTCCATCATAACGTAACATCTATTCCAACATAACGTCACATCTATTCCATCATAACGTAACATCTATTCCAACATAACGTCACATCTATTCCATCATAACGTCACATCTATTCCATCATAACGTAACATCTATTCCAACATAACGTCACATCTATTCCATCATAACGTAACATCTATTCCAACATAACGTCACATCTATTCCATCATAACGTCACATCTATTCCATCATAACGTAACATCTATTCCAACATAACGTAACATCTATTCCAACATAACGTCACATCTATTCCAAAATAACGTCACATCTATTCCATCATAACGTAACATCTATTCCAACATAACGTCACATCTATTCCATCATAACGTAACATCTATTCCAACATAACGTCACATCTATTCCATCATAACGTCACATCTATTCCATCATAACGTAACATCTATTCCAACATAACGTAACATCTATTCCAACATTACGTCACATCTATTCCATCATTACGTCACATCTATTCCAACATAACGTAACATCTATTCCAACATTACGTCACATCTATTCCATCATAACGTAACATCTATTCCAACATAACGTCACATCTATTCCAACATTACGTCACATCTATTCCATCATTACGTCACATCTATTCCATCATAACGTCACATCTATTCCATCATAACGTCACATCTATTCCATCATTACGTCACATCTATTCCATCATAACGTCACATCTATTCCAACATTACGTCACATCTATTCCATCATAACGTCACATCTATTCCATCATTACGTCACATCTATTCCATCATAACGTCACATCTATTCCAACATAACGTAACATCTATTCCAACATAACGTCACATCTATTCCATCATAACGTCACATCTATTCCATCATAACGTAACATCTATTCCAACATAACGTCACATCTATTCCATCATAACGTCACATCTATTCCATCATAACGTCACATCTATTCCATCATAACGTCACATCTATTCCATCATTACGTCACATCTATTCCATCATAACGTCACATCTATTCCATCATAACGTCACATCTATTCCAACATTACGTCACATCTATTCCATCATTACGTCACATCTATTCCATCATAACGTCACATCTATTCCATCATAACGTAACATCTATTCCAACATAACGTCACATCTATTCCATCATTACGTCACATCTATTCCATCATTACGTCACATCTATTCCATCATAACGTCACATCTATTCCATCATAACGTCACATCTATTCCAACATAACGTCACATCTATTCCATCATAACGTAACATCTATTCCAACATAACGTCACATCTATTCCATCATTACGTCACATCTATTCCATCATAACGTCACATCTATTCCATCATAACGTCACATCTATTCCAACATTACGTCACATCTATTCCATCATTACGTCACATCTATTCCAACATTACGTCACATCTATTCCATCATAACGTCACATCTATTCCATCATTACGTCACATCTATTCCAACATAACGTAACATCTATTCCAACATTACGTCACATCTATTCCATCATAACGTAACATCTATTCCAACATAACGTCACATCTATTCCAACATTACGTCACATCTATTCCATCATTACGTCACATCTATTCCAACATTACGTCACATCTATTCCATCATAACGTCACATCTATTCCATAATTACGTCACATCTATTCCATCATTACGTCACATCTATTCCAACATAACGTAACATCTATTCCAACATTACGTCACATCTATTCCATCATAACGTAACATCTATTCCAACATAACGTCACATCTATTCCAACATTACGTCACATCTATTCCATCATTACGTCACATCTATTCCATCATAACGTCACATCTATTCCATCATAACGTCACATCTATTCCATCATTACGTCACATCTATTCCATCATAACGTCACATCTATTCCATCATTACGTCACATCTATTCCATCATAACGTCACATCTATTCCAACATAACGTAACATCTATTCCAACATAACGTCACATCTATTCCATCATAACGTCACATCTATTCCATCATAACGTAACATCTATTCCAACATAACGTCAAATCTATTCCATCATAACGTCACATCTATTCCATCATAACGTAACATCTATTCCAACATAACGTCACATCTATTCCATCATAACGTCACATCTATTCCATCATAACGTCACATCTATTCCATCATAACGTCACATCTATTCCATCATTACGTCACATCTATTCCATCATAACGTCACATCTATTCCATCATAACGTCACATCTATTCCAACATTACGTCACATCTATTCCATCATTACGTCACATCTATTCCATCATAACGTAACATCTATTCCAACATAACGTCACATCTATTCCATCATTACGTCACATCTATTCCATCATAACGTCACATCTATTCCATCATAACGTCACATCTATTCCAACATTACGTCACATCTATTCCATCATTACGTCACATCTATTCCAACATTACGTCACATCTATTCCATCATAACGTCACATCTATTCCATCATTACGTCACATCTATTCCAACATAACGTAACATCTATTCCAACATTACGTCACATCTATTCCATCATAACGTAACATCTATTCCAACATAACGTCACATCTATTCCAACATTACGTCACATCTATTCCATCATTACGTCACATCTATTCCAACATTACGTCACATCTATTCCATCATAACGTCACATCTATTCCATAATTACGTCACATCTATTCCAACATAACGTAACATCTATTCCAACATTACGTCACATCTATTCCATCATAACGTAACATCTATTCCAACATAACGTCACATCTATTCCATAATTACGTCACATCTATTCCAACATAACGTAACATCTATTCCAACATTACGTCACATCTATTCCATCATAACGTAACATCTATTCCAACATAACGTCACATCTATTCCATCATAACGTCACATCTATTCCAACATAACGTCACATCTATTCCATCATAACGTAACATCTATTCCATCATTACGTCACATCTATTCCATCATAACGTAACATCTATTCCAGCATAACGTCACATCTATTCCATCATAACGTAACATCTATTCCAACATTACGTCACATCTATTCCATCATAACGTCACATCTATTCCATCATTACGTCACATCTATTCCATCATAACGTCACATCTATTCCAACATAACATCACATCTATTCCAAAATAACGTCACATCTATTCCATCATAACGTAACATCTATTCCAACATAACGTCACATCTATTCCATCATAACGTAACATCTATTCCAACATAACGTCACATCTATTCCATCATAACGTAACATCTATTCCAACATAACGTCACATCTATTCCATAATTACGTCACATCTATTCCAACATAACGTAACATCTATTCCAACATTACGTCACATCTATTCCATCATAACGTAACATCTATTCCAACATAACGTCACATCTATTCCATCATAACGTCACATCTATTCCAACATAACGTCACATCTATTCCATCATAACGTAACATCTATTCCATCATTACGTCACATCTATTCCATCATAACGTAACATCTATTCCAGCATAACGTCACATCTATTCCATCATAACGTAACATCTATTCCAACATTACGTCACATCTATTCCATCATAACGTCACATCTATTCCATCATTACGTCACATCTATTCCATCATAACGTCACATCTATTCCAACATAACATCACATCTATTCCAAAATAACGTCACATCTATTCCATCATAACGTAACATCTATTCCAACATAACGTCACATCTATTCCATCATAACGTAACATCTATTCCAACATAACGTCACATCTATTCCATCATAACGTCACATCTATTCCATCATAACGTAACATCTATTCCAACATAACGTAACATCTATTCCAACATAACGTAACATCTATTCCAACATTACGTCACATCTATTCCATCATAACGTAACATCTATTCCAACATAACGTCACATCTATTCCAACATTACGTCACATCTATTCCATCATTACGTCACATCTATTCCATCATAACGTCACATCTATTCCATCATAACGTCACATCTATTCCATCATTACGTCACATCTATTCCATCATAACGTCACATCTATTCCAACATTACGTCACATCTATTCCATCATAACGTCACATCTATTCCATCATTACGTCACATCTATTCCATCATAACGTCACATCTATTCCAACATAACGTAACATCTATTCCAACATAACGTCACATCTATTCCATCATAACGTCACATCTATTCCATCATAACGTAACATCTATTCCAACATAACTTCACATCTATTCCATCATAACGTCACATCTATTCCATCATAACGTCACATCTATTCCATCATAACGTCACATCTATTCCATCATTACGTCACATCTATTCCATCATAACGTCACATCTATTCCATCATAACGTCACATCTATTCCAACATTACGTCACATCTATTCCATCATTACGTCACATCTATTCCATCATAACGTAACATCTATTCCAACATAACGTCACATCTATTCCATCATTACGTCACATCTATTCCATCATAACGTCACATCTATTCCATCATAACGTCACATCTATTCCAACATTACGTCACATCTATTCCATCATTACGTCACATCTATTCCAACATTACGTCACATCTATTCCATCATAACGTCACATCTATTCCATCATTACGTCACATCTATTCCAACATAACGTAACATCTATTCCAACATTACGTCACATCTATTCCATCATAACGTAACATCTATTCCAACATAACGTCACATCTATTCCAACATTACGTCACATCTATTCCATCATTACGTCACATCTATTCCAACATTACGTCACATCTATTCCATCATAACGTCACATCTATTCCATAATTACGTCACATCTATTCCAACATAACGTAACATCTATTCCAACATTACGTCACATCTATTCCATCATAACGTAACATCTATTCCAACATAACGTCACATCTATTCCATCATAACGTAACATCTATTCCAACATAACGTCACATCTATTCCATCATAACGTCACATCTATTCCAACATAACGTCACATCTATTCCATCATAACGTAACATCTATTCCATCATTACGTCACATCTATTCCATCATAACGTAACATCTATTCCAACATAACGTCACATCTATTCCATCATAACGTAACATCTATTCCAGCATAACGTCACATCTATTCCATCATAACGTAACATCTATTCCAACATAACGTCACATCTATTCCATCATAACGTCACATCTATTCCATCATAACGTCACATCTATTCCATCATAACGTCACATCTATTCCATCATTACGTCACATCTATTCCATCATAACGTCACATCTATTCCATCATAACGTCACATCTATTCCAACATTACGTCACATCTATTCCATCATTACGTCACATCTATTCCATCATAACGTAACATCTATTCCAACATAACGTCACATCTATTCCATCATTACGTCACATCTATTCCATCATAACGTCACATCTATTCCATCATAACGTCACATCTATTCCAACATTACGTCACATCTATTCCATCATTACGTCACATCTATTCCAACATTACGTCACATCTATTCCATCATAACGTCACATCTATTCCATCATTACGTCACATCTATTCCAACATAACGTAACATCTATTCCAACATTACGTCACATCTATTCCATCATAACGTAACATCTATTCCAACATAACGTCACATCTATTCCAACATTACGTCACATCTATTCCATCATTACGTCACATCTATTCCAACATTACGTCACATCTATTCCATCATAACGTCACATCTATTCCATAATTACGTCACATCTATTCCAACATAACGTAACATCTATTCCAACATTACGTCACATCTATTCCATCATAACGTAACATCTATTCCAACATAACGTCACATCTATTCCATAATTACGTCACATCTATTCCAACATAACGTAACATCTATTCCAACATTACGTCACATCTATTCCATCATAACGTAACATCTATTCCAACATAACGTCACATCTATTCCATCATAACGTCACATCTATTCCAACATAACGTCACATCTATTCCATCATAACGTAACATCTATTCCATCATTACGTCACATCTATTCCATCATAACGTAACATCTATTCCAACATAACGTCACATCTATTCCATCATAACGTAACATCTATTCCAGCATAACGTCACATCTATTCCATCATAACGTAACATCTATTCCAACATTACGTCACATCTATTCCATCATAACGTCACATCTATTCCATCATTACGTCACATCTATTCCATCATAACGTCACATCTATTCCAACATAACATCACATCTATTCCAAAATAACGTCACATCTATTCCATCATAACGTAACATCTATTCCAACATAACGTCACATCTATTCCATCATAACGTAACATCTATTCCAACATAACGTCACATCTATTCCATCATAACGTCACATCTATTCCATCATAACGTAACATCTATTCCAACATAACGTAACATCTATTCCAACATAACGTAACATCTATTCCAACATTACGTCACATCTATTCCATCATAACGTAACATCTATTCCAACATAACGTCACATCTATTCCAACATTACGTCACATCTATTCCATCATTACGTCACATCTATTCCATCATAACGTCACATCTATTCCATCATAACGTCACATCTATTCCATCATTACGTCACATCTATTCCATCATAACGTCACATCTATTCCAACATTACGTCACATCTATTCCATCATAACGTCACATCTATTCCATCATTACGTCACATCTATTCCATCATAACGTCACATCTATTCCAACATAACGTAACATCTATTCCAACATAACGTCACATCTATTCCATCATAACGTCACATCTATTCCATCATAACGTAACATCTATTCCAACATAACTTCACATCTATTCCATCATAACGTCACATCTATTCCATCATAACGTCACATCTATTCCATCATAACGTCACATCTATTCCATCATTACGTCACATCTATTCCATCATAACGTCACATCTATTCCATCATAACGTCACATCTATTCCAACATTACGTCACATCTATTCCATCATTACGTCACATCTATTCCATCATAACGTAACATCTATTCCAACATAACGTCACATCTATTCCATCATTACGTCACATCTATTCCATCATAACGTCACATCTATTCCATCATAACGTCACATCTATTCCAACATTACGTCACATCTATTCCATCATTACGTCACATCTATTCCAACATTACGTCACATCTATTCCATCATAACGTCACATCTATTCCATCATTACGTCACATCTATTCCAACATAACGTAACATCTATTCCAACATTACGTCACATCTATTCCATCATAACGTAACATCTATTCCAACATAACGTCACATCTATTCCAACATTACGTCACATCTATTCCATCATTACGTCACATCTATTCCAACATTACGTCACATCTATTCCATCATAACGTCACATCTATTCCATAATTACGTCACATCTATTCCAACATAACGTAACATCTATTCCAACATTACGTCACATCTATTCCATCATAACGTAACATCTATTCCAACATAACGTCACATCTATTCCATCATAACGTAACATCTATTCCAACATAACGTCACATCTATTCCATCATAACGTCACATCTATTCCAACATAACGTCACATCTATTCCATCATAACGTAACATCTATTCCATCATTACGTCACATCTATTCCATCATAACGTAACATCTATTCCAACATAACGTCACATCTATTCCATCATAACGTAACATCTATTCCAGCATAACGTCACATCTATTCCATCATAACGTAACATCTATTCCAACATTACGTCACATCTATTCCATCATAACGTCACATCTATTCCATCATTACGTCACATCTATTCCATCATAACGTCACATCTATTCCAACATAACATCACATCTATTCCAAAATAACGTCACATCTATTCCATCATAACGTAACATCTATTCCAACATAACGTCACATCTATTCCATCATAACGTAACATCTATTCCAACATAACGTCACATCTATTCCATCATAACGTCACATCTTTTCCATCATAACGTAACATCTATTCCAACATAACGTAACATCTATTCCAACATTACGTCACATCTATTCCATCATAACGTCACATCTATTCCATCATAACGTCACATCTATTCCATCATAACGTCACATCTATTCCAACATTACGTCACATCTATTCCATCATAACGTCACATCTATTCCATCATAACGTCACATCTATTCCATCATAACGTCACATCTATTCCATCATAACATCACATCTATTCCATCATAACGTCACATCTATTCCAACATTACGTCACATCTATTCCATCATAACGTCACATCTATTCCATCATAACGTCACATCTATTCCATCATAACGTCACATCTATTCCATCATAACGTCACATCTATTCCATCATTACGTCACATCTATTCCATCATAACGTCACATCTATTCCATCATAACGTCACATCTATTCCAACATTACGTCACATCTATTCCATCATAACGTCACATCTATTCCATCATTACGTCACATCTATTCCAACATAACGTCACATCTATTCCAACATAACGTCACATCTATTCCATCATTACGTCACATCTATTCCAACATAACGTAACATCTATTCCAACATTACGTCACATGTATTCCATCATAACGTAACATCTATTCCAACATAACGTCACATCTATTCCATCATAACGTCACATCTATTCCATCATAACGTCACATCTATTCCAACATTACGTCACATCTATTCCATCATAACGTAACATCTATTCCAACATAACGTCACATCTATTCCAACATAACGTCACATCTATTCCATCATTACGTCACATCTATTCCATCATAACGTCACATCTATTCCAACATAACGTCACATCTATTCCATCATAACGTCACATCTATTCCATCATCACGTCACATCTATTCCAACATAACGTCACATCTATTCCAACATAACGTCACATCTATTCCATCATAACGTAACATCTATTCCAACATAACGTCACATCTATACCATCATAACGTAACATCTATTCCAACATAACGTAACATCTATTCCAACATAACGTCACATCTATTCCATCATAACGTCACATCTATTCCATCATAACGTAACATCTATTCCAACATAACGTCACATCTATTCCATCATAACGTCACATCTATTCCATCATAACGTCACATCTATTCCATCATAACGTCACATCTATTCCATCATTACGTCACATCTATTCCATCATAACGTCACATCTATTCCATCATAACGTCACATCTATTCCAACATTACGTCACATCTATTCCATCATTACGTCACATCTATTCCATCATAACGTAACATCTATTCCAACATAACGTCACATCTATTCCATCATTACGTCACATCTATTCCATCATAACGTCACATCTATTCCATCATAACGTCACATCTATTCCAACATTACGTCACATCTATTCCATCATTACGTCACATCTATTCCAACATTACGTCACATCTATTCCATCATAACGTCACATCTATTCCATCATTACGTCACATCTATTCCAACATAACGTAACATCTATTCCAACATTACGTCACATCTATTCCATCATAACGTAACATCTATTCCAACATAACGTCACATCTATTCCATCATAACGTAACATCTATTCCAACATAACGTCACATCTATTCCATCATAACGTCACATCTATTCCAACATAACGTCACATCTATTCCATCATAACGTCACATCTATTCCATCATAACGTCACATCTATTCCAACATAACGTCACATCTATTCCAACATAACGTCACATCTATTCCATCATAACGTAACATCTATTCCAACAAGAATAAAAGAAAGAGACAAATGTTTTTTTGCATTATAAACAATGTTTATGGAAGAAATACTCAGGTCCTTTACTTAAAACAGAGGTAGGCATTTTATTTTTGGTATAATTGTCAAAAACTTGATAACTCTGAGAATATTGTAATTAATGCGGTCTGACAGATCATCACACCCCTGTATCTTTCTATGGCCACTGAGTAAATCCAGACCAGTCTCAGCCAATAACCGCTCATTTCAGAAAGTGAGGGTGTGGAGTGTTTTTAGGACGTGCGCATCTATTCCAACATAACGTAACATCTATTCCAACATAACGTCACATCTATTCCAACATTACGTCACATCTATTCCATCATTACGTCACATCTATTCCAACATTACGTCACATCTATTCCATCATAACGTCACATCTATTCCATCATAACGTCACATCTATTCCATCATAACGTCACATCTATTCCAACATAACGTCACATCTATTCCATCATTACGTCACATCTATTCCAACATAACGTAACATCTATTCCAACATTACGTCACATGTATTCCATCATAACGTAACATCTATTCCAACATAACGTCACATCTATTCCATCATAACGTCACATCTATTCCATCATAACGTCACATCTATTCCAACATTACGTCACATCTATTCCATCATAACGTAACATCTATTCCAACATAACGTCACATCTATTCCAACATAACGTCACATCTATTCCATCATTACGTCACATCTATTCCATCATAACGTCACATCTATTCCAACATAACGTCACATCTATTCCATCATAACGTCACATCTATTCCATCATCACGTCACATCTATTCCAACATAACGTCACATCTATTCCAACATAACGTCACATCTATTCCATCATAACGTAACATCTATTCCAACATAACGTCACATCTATACCATCATAACGTAACATCTATTCCAACATAACGTAACATCTATTCCAACATAACGTCACATCTATTCCATCATAACGTCACATCTATTCCATCATAACGTAACATCTATTCCAACATAACGTCACATCTATTCCATCATAACGTCACATCTATTCCATCATAACGTCACATCTATTCCATCATAACGTCACATCTATTCCATCATTACGTCACATCTATTCCATCATAACGTCACATCTATTCCATCATAACGTCACATCTATTCCAACATTACGTCACATCTATTCCATCATTACGTCACATCTATTCCATCATAACGTAACATCTATTCCAACATAACGTCACATCTATTCCATCATTACGTCACATCTATTCCATCATAACGTCACATCTATTCCATCATAACGTCACATCTATTCCAACATTACGTCACATCTATTCCATCATTACGTCACATCTATTCCAACATTACGTCACATCTATTCCATCATAACGTCACATCTATTCCATCATTACGTCACATCTATTCCAACATAACGTAACATCTATTCCAACATTACGTCACATCTATTCCATCATAACGTAACATCTATTCCAACATAACGTCACATCTATTCCATCATAACGTAACATCTATTCCAACATAACGTCACATCTATTCCATCATAACGTCACATCTATTCCAACATAACGTCACATCTATTCCATCATAACGTCACATCTATTCCATCATAACGTCACATCTATTCCAACATAATGTCACATCTATTCCAACATAACGTCACATCTATTCCATCATAACGTAACATCTATTCCAACAAGAATAAAAGAAAGAGACAAATGTTTTTTTGCATTATAAACAATGTTTATGGAAGAAATACTCAGGTCCTTTACTTAAAACAGAGGTAGGCATTTTATTTTTGGTATAATTGTCAAAAACTTGATAACTCTGAGAATATTGTAATTAATGCGGTCTGACAGATCATCACACCCCTGTATCTTTCTATGGCCACTGAGTAAATCCAGACCAGTCTCAGCCAATAACCGCTCATTTCAGAAAGTGAGGGTGTGGAGTGTTTTTAGGACGTGCGCATCTATTCCAACATAACGTAACATCTATTCCAACATAACGTCACATCTATTCCAACATTACGTCACATCTATTCCATCATTACGTCACATCTATTCCAACATTACGTCACATCTATTCCATCATAACGTCACATCTATTCCATAATTACGTCACATCTATTCCAACATAACGTAACATCTATTCCAACATTACGTCACATCTATTCCATCATAACGTAACTTCTATTCCAACATAACATCACATCTATTCCATCATAACGTAACATCTATTCCAACATAACGTCACATCTATTCCATCATAACGTCACATCTATTCCAACATAACGTCACATCTATTCCATCATAACGTAACATCTATTCCATCATTACGTCACATCTATTCCATCATAACGTAACATCTATTCCAACATAACGTCACATCTATTCCATCATAACGTAACATCTATTCCAGCATAACGTCACATCTATTCCATCATAACGTAACATCTATTCCAACATTACGTCACATCTATTCCATCATAACGTCACATCTATTCCATCATTACGTCACATCTATTCCATCATAACGTCACATCTATTCCAAC
Source organism: Lepturacanthus savala (assembly GCA_030544235.1). Classification (NCBI taxonomy): domain Eukaryota; kingdom Metazoa; phylum Chordata; class Actinopteri; order Scombriformes; family Trichiuridae; genus Lepturacanthus; species Lepturacanthus savala. Next base: position 3,825,539 of record CM060471.1, read on the forward strand.
ATAACATCACATCTATTCCAAAATAACGTCACATCTATTCCATCATAACGTAACATCTATTCCAACATAACGTCACATCTATTCCATCATAACGTCACATCTATTCCATCATTATGTCACATCTATTCCAACATAACGTCACATCTATTCCAACATTACGTCACATCTATTCCATCATTACGTCACATCTATTCCAACATTACGTCACATCTATTCCATCATAACGTCACATCTATTCCATCATTACGTCACATCTATTCCAACATAACGTAACATCTATTCCAACATTACGTCACATCTATTCCATCATAACGTAACATCTATTCCAACATAACGTCACATCTATTCCATCATAACGTCACATCTATTCCATCATAACGTCACATCTATTCCAACATTACGTCACATCTATTCCATCATAACGTAACATCTATTCCAACATAACGTCACATCTATTCCAACATAACGTCACATCTATTCCATCATTACGTCACATCTATTCCATCATAACGTCACATCTATTCCAACATAACGTCACATCTATTCCACCATAACGTCACATCTATTCCATCATCACGTCACATCTATTCCAACATAACGTCACATCTATTCCAACATAACGTCACATCTATTCCATCATAACGTAACATCTATTCCAACATAACGTCACATCTATTCCATCATAACGTAACATCTATTCCAACATAACGTAACATCTATTCCAACATAACGTCACATCTATTCCATCATAACGTCACATCTATTCCATCATAACGTAACATCTATTCCAACATAACGTCACATCTATTCCATCATAACGTCACATCTATTCCATCATAACGTCACATCTATTCCATCATAACGTCACATCTATTCCATCATTACGTCACATCTATTCCATCATAACGTCACATCTATTCCATCATAACGTCACATCTATTCCAACATTACGTCACATCTATTCCATCATTATGTCACATCTATTCCATCATAACGTAACATCTATTCCAACATAACGTCACATCTATTTCATCATTACGTCACATCTATTCCATCATAACGTCACATCTATTCCATCATAACGTCACATCTATTCCAACATTACGTCACATCTATTCCATCATAACGTCACATCTATTCCAACATTACGTCACATCTATTCCATCATTACGTAACATCTATTCCATCATAACGTCACATCTATTCCAACATTACGTCATATCTATTCCATCATAACGTAACATCTATTCCAACATAACGTCACATCTATTCCATCATAACGTAACATCTATTCCAACATAACGTCACATCTATTCCATCATAACGTCACATCTATTCCAACATAACGTCACATCTATTCCATCATAACGTCACATCTATTCCATCATAACGTCACATCTATTCCAACATAACGTCACATCTATTCCAACATAACGTCACATCTATTCCATCATAACGTAACATCTATTCCAACAAGAATAAACGAAAGAGACAAATGTTTTTTTGCATTATAAACAATGTTTATGGAAGAAATACTCAGGTCCTTTACTTAAAACAGAGGTAGGCATTTTATTTTTGGTATAATTGTCAAAAACTTGATAACTCTGAGAATATTGTAATTAATGCGGTCTGACAGATCATCACACCCCTGTATCTTTCTATGGCCACTGAGTAAATCCAGACCAGTCTCAGCCAATAACCGCTCATTTCAGAAAGTGAGGGTGTGGAGTGTTTTTAGGACGTGCGCATCTATTCCAACATAACGTAACATCTATTCCAACATTACGTCACATCTATTCCATCATAACGTCACATCTATTCCATCATAACGTCACATCTATTCCAACATTACGTCACATCTATTCCATCATAACGTAACATCTATTCCAACATAACGTCACATCTATTCCAACATAACGTCACATCTATTCCATCATTACGTCACATCTATTCCATCATAACGTCACATCTATTCCAACATAACGTCACATCTATTCCATCATAACGTCACATCTATTCCATCATAACGTCACATCTATTCCAACATAACGTCACATCTATTCCAACATAACGTCACATCTATTCCATCATAACGTAACATCTATTCCAACATAACGTCACATCTATTCCATCATAACGTAACATCTATTCCAACATAACGTAAAATCTATTCCAACATAACATCACATCTATTCCATCATAACGTCACATCTATTCCATCATAACGTAACATCTATTCCAACATAACGTCACATCTATTCCATCATAACGTCACATCTATTCCATCATGACGTCACATCTATTCCATCATAACGTCACATCTATTCCATCATTACGTCACATCTATTCCATCATAACGTCACATCTATTCCATCATAACGTCACATCTATTCCAACATTACGTCACATCTATTCCATCATTACGTCACATCTATTCCATCATAACGTCACATCTATTCCATCATAACGTCACATCTATTCCAACATTACGTCACATCTATTCCATCATTACGTCACATCTATTCCATCATAACGTAACATCTATTCCAACATAACGTCACATCTATTCCATCATTACGTCACATCTATTCCATCATAACGTCACATCTATTCCATCATAACGTCACATCTATTCCAACGTTACGTCACATCTATTCCATCATTACGTCACATCTATTCCATCATAACGTCACATCTATTCCATCATAACATCACATCTATTCCATCATAACGTCACATCTATTCCATCATAACATCACATCTATTCCATCATAACGTCACATCTATTCCATCATTACGTCACATCTATTCCATCATAACGTCACATCTATTCCAACATTACGTCACATCTATTCCAACATAACGTCACATCTATTCCAACATAACGTCACATCTATTCCATCATAACTTCACATCATAACGTAACATCTATTCCAACATTACGTCACATCTATTTCATCATAAGGTCACATCTATTCCATCATAACGTCACATCTATTCCAACATTACGTCACATCTATTCCATCATTACGTAACATCTATTCCATCATAACGTCACATCTATTCCATCATTACGTCACATCTATTCCATCATAACGTCACATCTATTCCAACATTACGTCACATCTATTCCATCATTACATCACATCTATTCCATCATAACGTCACATCTATTCCAACATTACGTCACATCTATTCCAACATAACGTCACATCTATTCCAACATAACGTCACATCTATTCCATCATAACTTCACATCATAACGTAACATCTATTCCAACATTACGTCACATCTATTTCATCATAACGTCACATCTATTCCATCATAACGTCACATCTATTCCAACATTACGTCACATCTATTCCATCATTACGTAACATCTATTCCATCATAACGTCACATCTATTCCATCATTACGTCACATCTATTCCATCATAACGTCACATCTATTCCAACATTACGTCACATCTATTCCATCATTACGTCACATCTATTCCATCATAACGTCACATCTATTCCAACATTACGTCACATCTATTCCATCATAACGTAACATATATTCCAACATTACGTCACATCTATTCCAACATTACGTCACATCTATTCCATCATAACGTCACATCTATTCCAACATTACGTCACATCTATTCCATCATTACGTCACATCTATTCCATCATAACGTCACATCTATTCCAACATAACGTCACATCTATTCCATCATAACGTCACATCTATTCCATCATAACGTCACATCTATTCCAACATAACGTCACATCTATTCCAACATAACGTCACATCTATTCCATCATAACGTAACATCTATTCCAACATAACGTCACATCTATTCCATCATAACGTAACATCTATTCCAACATAACGTAACATCTATTCCAACATAATGTCACATCTATTCCATCATAACGTCACATCTATTCCATCATAACGTAACATCTATTCCAACATAACGTCACATCTATTCCATCATAACGTCACATCTATTCCAACATAACGTCACATCTATTCCATCATAACGTCACATCTATTCCATCATAACGTCACATCTATTCCAACATAACGTCACATCTATTCCAACATAACGTCACATCTATTCCATCATAACGTAACATCTATTCCAACAAGAATAAAAGAAAGAGACAAATGTTTTTTTGCATTATAAACAATGTTTATGGAAGAAATACTCAGGTCCTTTACTTAAAACAGAGGTAGGCATTTTATTTTTGGTATAATTGTCAAAAACTTGATAACTCTGAGAATATTGTAATTAATGCGGTCTGACAGATCATCACACCCCTGTATCTTTCTATGGCCACTGAGTAAATCCAGACCAGTCTCAGCCAATAACCGCTCATTTCAGAAAGTGAGGGTGTGGAGTGTTTTTAGGACGTGCGCATCTATTCCAACATAACGTAACATCTATTCCAACATTACGTCACATCTATTCCATCATAACGTCACATCTATTCCATCATAACGTCACATCTATTCCAACATTACGTCACATCTATTCCATCATAACGTAACATCTATTCCAACATAACGTCACATCTATTCCAACATAACGTCACATCTATTCCATCATTACGTCACATCTATTCCATCATAACGTCACATCTATTCCAACATAACGTCACATCTATTCCATCATAACGTCACATCTATTCCATCATAACGTCACATCTATTCCAACATAACGTCACATCTATTCCAACATAACGTCACATCTATTCCATCATAACGTAACATCTATTCCAACATAACGTCACATCTATTCCATCATAACGTAACATCTATTCCAACATAACGTAACATCTATTCCAACATAACATCACATCTATTCCATCATAACGTCACATCTATTCCATCATAACGTAACATCTATTCCAACATAACGTCACATCTATTCCATCATAACGTCACATCTATTCCATCATAACGTCACATCTATTCCATCATAACGTCACATCTATTCCATCATTACGTCACATCTATTCCATCATAACGTCACATCTATTCCATCATAACGTCACATCTATTCCAACATTACGTCACATCTATTCCATCATTACGTCACATCTATTCCATCATAACGTCACATCTATTCCATCATAACGTCACATCTATTCCAACATTACGTCACATCTATTCCATCATTACGTCACATCTATTCCATCATAACGTAACATCTATTCCAACATAACGTCACATCTATTCCATCATTACGTCACATCTATTCCATCATAACGTCACATCTATTCCATCATAACGTCACATCTATTCCAACGTTACGTCACATCTATTCCATCATTACGTCACATCTATTCCATCATAACGTCACATCTATTCCATCATAACATCACATCTATTCCATCATAACGTCACATCTATTCCATCATAACATCACATCTATTCCATCATAACGTCACATCTATTCCATCATTACGTCACATCTATTCCATCATAACGTCACATCTATTCCAACATTACGTCACATCTATTCCAACATAACGTCACATCTATTCCAACATAACGTCACATCTATTCCATCATAACTTCACATCATAACGTAACATCTATTCCAACATTACGTCACATCTATTTCATCATAACGTCACATCTATTCCATCATAACGTCACATCTATTCCAACATTACGTCACATCTATTCCATCATTACGTAACATCTATTCCATCATAACGTCACATCTATTCCATCATTACGTCACATCTATTCCATCATAACGTCACATCTATTCCAACATTACGTCACATCTATTCCATCATTACGTCACATCTATTCCATCATAACGTCACATCTATTCCAACATTACGTCACATCTATTCCAACATAACGTCACATCTATTCCAACATAACGTCACATCTATTCCATCATAACTTCACATCATAACGTAACATCTATTCCAACATTACGTCACATCTATTTCATCATAACGTCACATCTATTCCATCATAACGTCACATCTATTCCAACATTACGTCACATCTATTCCATCATTACGTAACATCTATTCCATCATAACGTCACATCTATTCCATCATTACGTCACATCTATTCCATCATAACGTCACATCTATTCCAACATTACGTCACATCTATTCCATCATTACGTCACATCTATTCCATCATAACGTCACATCTATTCCAACATTACGTCACATCTATTCCATCATAACGTAACATATATTCCAACATTACGTCACATCTATTCCAACATTACGTCACATCTATTCCATCATAACGTCACATCTATTCCAACATTACGTCACATCTATTCCATCATTACGTCACATCTATTCCATCATAACGTCACATCTATTCCAACATAACGTCACATCTATTCCATCATAACGTCACATCTATTCCATCATAACGTCACATCTATTCCAACATAACGTCACATCTATTCCAACATAACGTCACATCTATTCCATCATAACGTAACATCTATTCCAACATAACGTCACATCTATTCCATCATAACGTAACATCTATTCCAACATAACGTAACATCTATTCCAACATAATGTCACATCTATTCCATCATAACGTCACATCTATTCCATCATAACGTAACATCTATTCCAACATAACGTCACATCTATTCCATCATAACGTCACATCTATTCCATCATAACGTCACATCTATTCCATCATTACGTCACATCTATTCCATCATAACGTCACATCTATTCCATCATAACGTCACATCTATTCCAACATTACGTCACATCTATTCCATCATTACGTCACATCTATTCCATCATAACGTAACATCTATTCCAACATAACGTCACATCTATTCCATCATTACGTCACATCTATTCCATCATAACGTCACATCTATTCCATCATAACGTCACATCTATTCCAACATTACGTCACATCTATTCCATCATTACGTCACATCTATTCCATCATAACGTAACATCTATTCCAACATAACGTCACATCTATTCCATCATTACGTCACATCTATTCCATCATAACGTCACATCTATTCCATCATAACGTCACATCTATTCCAACATTACGTCACATCTATTCCATCATTACGTCACATCTATTCCATCATAACGTCACATCTATTCCATCATAACGTCACATCTATTCCATCATAACGTCACATCTATTCCATCATAACATCACATCTATTCCATCATAACGTCACATCTATTCCATCATTACGTCACATCTATTCCATCATAACGTCACATCTATTCCAACATTACGTCACATCTATTCCATCATTACGTCACATCTATTCCATCATAACGTCACATCTATTCCAACATTACGTCACATCTATTCCATCATAACATCACATCTATTCCATCATAACGTCACATCTATTCCATCATTACGTCACATCTATTCCATCATAACGTCACATCTATTCCAACATTACGTCACATCTATTCCAACATAACGTCACATCTATTCCAACATAACGTCACATCTATTCCATCATAACTTCACATCATAACGTAACATCTATTCCAACATTACGTCACATCTATTCCATCATAACGTCACATCTATTCCATCATAACGTCACATCTATTCCAACATAACGTCACATCTATTCCATCATAACTTCACGTCATAACGTAACATCTATTCCAACATTACGTCACATCTATTTCATCATAACGTCACATCTATTCCATCATAACGTCACATCTATTCCAACATTACGTCACATCTATTCCATCATTACGTAACATCTATTCCATCATAACGTCACATCTATTCCATCATTACGTCACATCTATTCCATCATAACGTCACATCTATTCCAACATTACGTCACATCTATTCCATCATTACGTCACATCTATTCCATCATAACGTAACATCTATTCCAACATTACGTCACATCTATTCCAACATTACGTCACATCTATTCCATCATAACGTCACATCTATTCCAACATTACGTCACATCTATTCCAACATTACGTCACATCTATTCCAACATAACGTCACATCTATTCCAACATTACGTCACATCTATTCCATCATAACGTCACATCTATTCCAACATTACGTCACATCTATTCCATCATAACGTCACATCTATTCCATCATAACGTCACATCTATTCCAACATTACGTCACATCTATTCCATCATTACGTCACATCTATTCCATCATAACGTCACATCCATTCCAACATTACGTCACATCTATTCCATCATAACGTCACATCTATTACATCATAACGTCACATCTATTCCAACATTACGTCACATCTATTCCATCATTACGTCACATCTATTCCATCATAACGTCACATCTATTCCAACATTACGTCACATCTATTCCATCATAACGTAACATCTATTCCAACATTACGTCACATCTATTCCAACATTACGTCACATCTATTCCATCATAACGTCACATCTATTCCAACATTACGTCACATCTATTCCAACATTACGTCACATCTATTCCAACATAACGTCACATCTATTCCATCATAACGTCACATCTATTCCAACATTACGTCACATCTATTCCATCATAACGTCACATCTATTCCATCATAACGTCACATCTATTCCAACATTACGTCACATCTATTCCAACATAACGTCACATCTATTCCAACATAACGTCACATCTATTCCATCATAACTTCACATCATAACGTAACATCTATTCCAACATTACGTCACATCTATTCCATCATAACGTCACATCTATTCCATCATAACGTCACATCTATTCCAACATAACGTCACATCTATTCCATCATAACTTCACATCATAACGTGAAATCTATTCCAACATTACGTCACATCTATTCCATCATAACGTCACATCTATTCCATCATAACGTCACATCTATTCCAACATTACGTCACATCTATTCCATCATTACGTAACATCTATTCCATCATAACGTCACATCTATTCCATCATTACGTCACATCTATATCATCATAACGTCACATCTATTCCAACATTACGTCACATCTATTCCATCATTACGTCACATCTATTCCATCATAACGTCACATCTATTCCAACATTACGTCACATCTATTCCATCATAACGTAACATCTATTCCAACATTACGTCACATCTATTCCAACATTACGTCACATCTATTCCATCATAACGTCACATCTATTCCAACATTACGTCACATCTATTCCATCATAACGTCACATCTATTCCATCATAACGTCACATCTATTCCAACATTACGTCACATCTATTCCATCATTACGTCACATCTATTCCATCATAACGTCACATCCATTCCAACATTACGTCACATCTATTCCATCATAACGTCACATCTATTCCATCATAACGTCACATCTATTCCATCATAACGTCACATCTATTCCAACATTACGTCACATCTATTCCATCATAACGTCACATCTATTCCATCATAACGTCACATCTATTCCAACATTACGTCACATCTATTCCATCATTACGTCACATCTATTCCATCATAACGTAACATCTATTCCAACATGACGTCACATCTATTCCATCATTACGTCACATCTATTCCATCATAACGTCACATCTATTCCATCATAACATCACATCTATTCCAACATTACGTCACATCTATTCCATCATTACGTCACATCTATTCCATCATAACGTCACATCTATTCCATCATAACATCACATCTATTCCATCATAACGTCACATCTATTCCATTATAAAATCACATCCATTCCATCATAACGTCACATCTATTCCATCATTACGTCACATCTATTCCATCATAACGTCACATCTATTCCAACATTACGTCACATCTATTCCATCATAACATCACATCTATTCCATCATAACGTCACATCTATTCCATCATTACGTCACATCTATTCCATCATAACGTCACATCTATTCCAACATTACGTCACATCTATTCCAACATAACGTCACATCTATTCCAACATAACGTCACATCTATTCCATCATAACTTCACATCATAACGTAACATCTATTCCAACATTACGTCACATCTATTCCATCATAACGTCACATCTATTCCATCATAACGTCACATCTATTCCAACATAACGTCACATCTATTCCATCATAACTTCACATCATAACGTAACATCTATTCCAACATTACGTCACATCTATTTCATCATAACGTCACATCTATTCCATCATAACGTCACATCTATTCCAACATTACGTCACATCTATTCCATCATTACGTCACATCTATTCCATCATAACGTCACATCTATTCCAACATAACGTCACATCTATTCCATCATAACGTCACATCTATTCCATCATAACGTCACATCTATTCCAACATAACGTCACATCTATTCCAACATAACGTCACATCTATTCCATCATAACGTAACATCTATTCCAACATAACGTCACATCTATTCCATCATAACGTAACATCTATTCCAACATAACGTAACATCTATTCCAACATAATGTCACATCTATTCCATCATAACGTCACATCTATTCCATCATAACGTAACATCTATTCCAACATAACGTCACATCTATTCCATCATAACGTCACATCTATTCCATCATAACGTCACATCTATTCCATCATTACGTCACATCTATTCCATCATAACGTCACATCTATTCCATCATAACGTCACATCTATTCCAACATAACGTCACATCTATTCCAACATTACGTCACATCTATTCCAACATTACGTCACATCTATTCCAACATAACGTCACATCTATTCCATCATAACGTCACATCTATTCCAACATTACGTCACATCTATTCCATCATAACGTCACATCTATTCCATCATAACGTCACATCTATTCCAACATTACGTCACATCTATTCCAACATAACGTCACATCTATTCCAACATAACGTCACATCTATTCCATCATAACTTCACATCATAACGTAACATCTATTCCAACATTACGTCACATCTATTCCATCATAACGTCACATCTATTCCATCATAACGTCACATCTATTCCAACATAACGTCACATCTATTCCAACATAACGTCACATCTATTCCATCATAACTTCACATCATAACGTAACATCTATTCCAACATTACGTCACATCTATTTCATCATAACGTCACATCTATTCCATCATAACGTCACATCTATTCCAACATTACGTCACATCTATTCCATCATTACGTAACATCTATTCCATCATAACGTCACATCTATTCCATCATTACGTCACATCTATTCCATCATAACGTCACATCTATTCCAACATTACGTCACATCTATTCCATCATTACGTCACATCTATTCCATCATAACGTCACATCTATTCCAACATTACGTCACATCTATTCCAACATAACGTCACATCTATTCCAACATAACGTCACATCTATTCCATCATAACTTCACATCATAACGTAACATCTATTCCAACATTACGTCACATCTATTTCATCATAACGTCACATCTATTCCATCATAACGTCACATCTATTCCAACATTACGTCACATCTATTCCATCATTACGTAACATCTATTCCATCATAACGTCACATCTATTCCATCATTACGTCACATCTATTCCATCATAACGTCACATCTATTCCAACATTACGTCACATCTATTCCATCATTACGTCACATCTATTCCATCATAACGTCACATCTATTCCAACATTACGTCACATCTATTCCATCATAACGTAACATATATTCCAACATTACGTCACATCTATTCCAACATTACGTCACATCTATTCCATCATAACGTCACATCTATTCCAACATTACGTCACATCTATTCCATCATTACGTCACATCTATTCCATCATAACGTCACATCTATTCCAACATAACGTCACATCTATTCCATCATAACGTCACATCTATTCCATCATAACGTCACATCTATTCCAACATAACGTCACATCTATTCCAACATAACGTCACATCTATTCCATCATAACGTAACATCTATTCCAACATAACGTCACATCTATTCCATCATAACGTAACATCTATTCCAACATAACGTAACATCTATTCCAACATAATGTCACATCTATTCCATCATAACGTCACATCTATTCCATCATAACGTAACATCTATTCCAACATAACGTCACATCTATTCCATCATAACGTCACATCTATTCCATCATAACGTCACATCTATTCCATCATAACGTCACATCTATTCCATCATTACGTCACATCTATTCCATCATAACGTCACATCTATTCCATCATAACGTCACATCTATTCCAACATTACGTCACATCTATTCCATCATTACGTCACATCTATTCCATCATAACGTAACATCTATTCCAACATAACGTCACATCTATTCCATCATTACGTCACATCTATTCCATCATAACGTCACATCTATTCCATCATAACGTCACATCTATTCCAACATTACGTCACATCTATTCCATCATTACGTCACATCTATTCCATCATAACGTAACATCTATTCCAACATAACGTCACATCTATTCCATCATTACGTCACATCTATTCCATCATAACGTCACATCTATTCCATCATAACGTCACATCTATTCCAACATTACGTCACATCTATTCCATCATTACGTCACATCTATTCCATCATAACGTCACATCTATTCCATCATAACATCACATCTATTCCATCATAACGTCACATCTATTCCATCATAACATCACATCTATTCCATCATAACGTCACATCTATTCCATCATTACGTCACATCTATTCCATCATAACGTCACATCTATTCCAACATTACGTCACATCTATTCCATCATTACGTCACATCTATTCCATCATAACGTCACATCTATTCCAACATTACGTCACATCTATTCCATCATAACATCACATCTATTCCATCATAACGTCACATCTATTCCATCATTACGTCACATCTATTCCATCATAACGTCACATCTATTCCAACATTACGTCACATCTATTCCAACATAACGTCACATCTATTCCAACATAACGTCACATCTATTCCATCATAACTTCACATCATAACGTAACATCTATTCCAACATTACGTCACATCTATTCCATCATAACGTCACATCTATTCCATCATAACGTCACATCTATTCCAACATAACGTCACATCTATTCCATCATAACTTCACATCATAACGTAACATCTATTCCAACATTACGTCACATCTATTTCATCATAACGTCACATCTATTCCATCATAACGTCACATCTATTCCAACATTACGTCACATCTATTCCATCATTACGTAACATCTATTCCATCATAACGTCACATCTATTCCATCATTACGTCACATCTATTCCATCATAACGTCACATCTATTCCAACATTACGTCACATCTATTCCATCATTACGTCACATCTATTCCATCATAACGTAACATCTATTCCAACATTACGTCACATCTATTCCAACATTACGTCACATCTATTCCATCATAACGTCACATCTATTCCAACATTACGTCACATCTATTCCAACATTACGTCACATCTATTCCAACATAACGTCACATCTATTCCAACATAACGTCACATCTATTCCATCATAACGTCACATCTATTACATCATAACGTCACATCTATTCCAACATTACGTCACATCTATTCCATCATAACGTAACATCTATTCCAACATAACGTCACATCTATTCCATCATAACGTAACATCTATTCCAACATAACGTAACATCTATTCCAACATAACGTCACATCTATTCCATCATTACGTCACATCTATTCCATCATAACGTCACATCTATTCCATCATAACGTCACATCTATTCCAACATTACGTCACATCTATTCCATCATTACGTCACATCTATTCCATCATAACGTAACATCTATTCCAACATAACGTCACATCTATTCCATCATTACGTCACATCTATTCCATCATAACGTCACATCTATTCCATCATAACGTCACATCTATTCCAACATTACGTCACATCTATTCCATCATTACGTCACATCTATTCCATCATAACGTCACATCTATTCCATCATAACATCACATCTATTCCATCATAACGTCACATCTATTCCATCATAACATCACATCTATTCCATCATAACGTCACATCTATTCCATCATTACGTCACATCTATTCCATCATAACGTCACATCTATTCCAACATTACGTCACATCTATTCCATCATTACGTCACATCTATTCCATCATAACGTCACATCTATTCCAACATTACGTCACATCTATTCCATCATAACATCACATCTATTCCATCATAACGTCACATCTATTCCATCATTACGTCACATCTATTCCATCATAACGTCACATCTATTCCAACATTACGTCACATCTATTCCAACATAACGTCACATCTATTCCAACATAACGTCACATCTATTCCATCATAACTTCACATCATAACGTAACATCTATTCCAACATTACGTCACATCTATTCCATCATAACGTCACATCTATTCCATCATAACGTCACATCTATTCCAACATAACGTCACATCTATTCCATCATAACTTCACATCATAACGTAACATCTATTCCAACATTACGTCACATCTATTTCATCATAACGTCACATCTATTCCATCATAACGTCACATCTATTCCAACATTACGTCACATCTATTCCATCATTACGTAACATCTATTCCATCATAACGTCACATCTATTCCATCATTACGTCACATCTATTCCATCATAACGTCACATCTATTCCAACATTACGTCACATCTATTCCATCATTACGTCACATCTATTCCATCATAACGTAACATCTATTCCAACATTACGTCACATCTATTCCAACATTACGTCACATCTATTCCATCATAACGTCACATCTATTCCAACATTACGTCACATCTATTCCAACATTACGTCACATCTATTCCAACATAACGTCACATCTATTCCAACATAACGTCACATCTATTCCATCATAACGTCACATCTATTACATCATAACGTCACATCTATTCCAACATTACGTCACATCTATTCCATCATAACGTAACATCTATTCCAACATAACGTCACATCTATTCCATCATAACGTAACATCTATTCCAACATAACGTAACATCTATTCCAACATAATGTCACATCTATTCCATCATAACGTCACATCTATTCCATCATAACGTAACATCTATTCCAACATAACGTCACATCTATTCCATCATAACGTCACATCTATTCCATCATAACGTCACATCTATTCCATCATTACGTCACATCTATTCCATCATAACGTCACATCTATTCCATCATAACGTCACATCTATTCCAACATTACGTCACATCTATTCCATCATTACGTCACATCTATTCCATCATAACGTAACATCTATTCCAACATAACGTCACATCTATTCCATCATTACGTCACATCTATTCCATCATAACGTCACATCTATTCCATCATAACGTCACATCTATTCCAACATTACGTCACATCTATTCCATCATTACGTCACATCTATTCCATCATAACGTAACATCTATTCCAACATAACGTCACATCTATTCCATCATTACGTCACATCTATTCCATCATAACGTCACATCTATTCCATCATAACGTCACATCTATTCCAACATTACGTCACATCTATTCCATCATTACGTCACATCTATTCCATCATAACGTCACATCTATTCCATCATAACATCACATCTATTCCATCATAACGTCACATCTATTCCATCATTACGTCACATCTATTCCATCATAACGTCACATCTATTCCAACATTACGTCACATCTATTCCAACATAACGTCACATCTATTCCAACATAACGTCACATCTATTCCATCATAACTTCACATCATAACGTAACATCTATTCCAACATTACGTCACATCTATTCCATCATAACGTCACATCTATTCCATCATAACGTCACATCTATTCCAACATAACGTCACATCTATTCCATCATAACTTCACATCATAACGTAACATCTATTCCAACATTACGTCACATCTATTTCATCATAACGTCACATCTATTCCATCATAACGTCACATCTATTCCAACATTACGTCACATCTATTCCATCATTACGTAACATCTATTCCATCATAACGTCACATCTATTCCATCATTACGTCACATCTATTCCATCATAACGTCACATCTATTCCAACATTACGTCACATCTATTCCATCATTACGTCACATCTATTCCATCATAACGTAACATCTATTCCAACATTACGTCACATCTATTCCAACATTACGTCACATCTATTCCATCATAACGTCACATCTATTCCAACATTACGTCACATCTATTCCAACATTACGTCACATCTATTCCAACATAACGTCACATCTATTCCAACATTACGTCACATCTATTCCATCATAACGTCACATCTATTCCAACATTACCTCACATCTATTCCATCATAACGTCACATCTATTCCATCATAACGTCACATCTATTCCAACATTACGTCACATCTATTCCATCATTACGTCACATCTATTCCATCATAACGTCACATCCATTCCAACATTACGTCACATCTATTCCATCATAACGTCACATCTATTACATCATAACGTCACATCTATTCCAACATTACGTCACATCTATTCCATCATTACGTCACATCTATTCCATCATAACGTCACATCTATTCCAACATTACGTCACATCTATTCCATCATAACGTAACATCTATTCCAACATTACGTCACATCTATTCCAACATTACGTCACATCTATTCCATCATAACGTCACATCTATTCCAACATTACGTCACATCTATTCCAACATTACGTCACATCTATTCCAACATAACGTCACATCTATTCCATCATAACGTCACATCTATTCCAACATTACGTCACATCTATTCCATCATAACGTCACATCTATTCCATCATAACGTCACATCTATTCCAACATTACGTCACATCTATTCCAACATAACGTCACATCTATTCCAACATAACGTCACATCTATTCCATCATAACTTCACATCATAACGTAACATCTATTCCAACATTACGTCACATCTATTCCATCATAACGTCACATCTATTCCATCATAACGTCACATCTATTCCAACATAACGTCACATCTATTCCATCATAACTTCACATCATAACGTGAAATCTATTCCAACATTACGTCACATCTATTCCATCATAACGTCACATCTATTCCATCATAACGTCACATCTATTCCAACATTACGTCACATCTATTCCATCATTACGTAACATCTATTCCATCATAACGTCACATCTATTCCATCATTACGTCACATCTATTCCATCATAACGTCACATCTATTCCAACATTACGTCACATCTATTCCATCATTACGTCACATCTATTCCATCATAACGTCACATCTATTCCAACATTACGTCACATCTATTCCATCATAACGTAACATCTATTCCAACATTACGTCACATCTATTCCAACATTACGTCACATCTATTCCATCATAACGTCACATCTATTCCAACATTACGTCACATCTATTCCATCATAACGTCACATCTATTCCATCATAACGTCACATCTATTCCAACATTACGTCACATCTATTCCATCATTACGTCACATCTATTCCATCATAACGTCACATCCATTCCAACATTACGTCACATCTATTCCATCATAACGTCACATCTATTCCATCATAACGTCACATCTATTCCATCATAACGTCACATCTATTCCAACATTACGTCACATCTATTCCATCATAACGTCACATCTATTCCATCATAACGTCACATCTATTCCAACATTACGTCACATCTATTCCATCATTACGTCACATCTATTCCATCATAACGTAACATCTATTCCAACATGACGTCACATCTATTCCATCATTACGTCACATCTATTCCATCATAACGTCACATCTATTCCATCATAACATCACATCTATTCCAACATTACGTCACATCTATTCCATCATTACGTCACATCTATTCCATCATAACGTCACATCTATTCCATCATAACGTCACATCTATTCCATCATAACGTCACATCTATTCCATTATAAAATCACATCTATTCCATCATAACGTCACATCTATTCCATCATTACTTCACATCTATTCCATCATAACATCACATCTATTCCATCATAACGTCACATCTATTCCATCATTACGTCACATCTATTCCATCATAACGTCACATCTATTCCAACATTACGTCACATCTATTCCAACATAACGTCACATCTATTCCAACATAACGTCACATCTATTCCATCATAACTTCACATCATAACGTAACATCTATTCCAACATTACGTCACATCTATTCCATCATAACGTCACATCTATTCCATCATAACGTCACATCTATTCCAACATAACGTCACATCTATTCCATCATAACTTCACATCATAACGTAACATCTATTCCAACATTACGTCACATCTATTTCATCATAACGTCACATCTATTCCATCATAACGTCACATCTATTCCAACATTACGTCACATCTATTCCATCATTACGTAACATCTATTCCATCATAACGTCACATCTATTCCATCATTACGTCACATCTATTCCATCATAACGTCACATCTATTCCAACATTACGTCACATCTATTCCATCATTACGTCACATCTATTCCATCATTACGTCACATCTATTCCATCATAACGTCACATCTATTCCAACATTACGTCACATCTATTCCATCATTACGTCACATCTATTCCATCATAACGTCACATCTATTCCAACATTACGTCACATCTATTCCATCATAACGTAACATCTATTCCAACATTACGTCACATCTATTCCAACATTACGTCACATCTATTCCATCATAACGTCACATCTATTCCAACATTACGTCACATCTATTCCAACATTACGTCACATCTATTCCAACATAACGTCACATCTATTCCAACATTACGTCACATCTATTCCATCATAACGTCACATCTATTCCAACATTACGTCACATCTATTCCATCATAACGTAACATCTATTCCATCATAACGTCACATCTATTCCAACATTACGTCACATCTATTCCATCATTACGTCACATCTATTCCATCATAACGTCACATCTATTCCAACATAACGTCACATCTATTCCATCATAACGTCACATCTATTCCATCATAACGTCACATCTATTCCAACATAACGTCACATCTATTCCAACATAACGTCACATCTATTCCATCATAACGTAACATCTATTCCAACATAACGTCACATCTATTCCATCATAACGTAACATCTATTCCAACATAACGTAACATCTATTCCAACATAACGTCACATCTATTCCATCATAACGTCACATCTATTCCATCATAACGTAACATCTATTCCAACATAACGTCACATCTATTCCATCATAACGTCACATCTATTCCATCATTACATCACATCTATTCCATCATAACGTCACATCTATTCCATCATAACGTCACATCTATTCCAACATTACGTCACATCTATTCCATCATTACGTCACATCTATTCCATCATAACGTAACATCTATTCCAACATAACGTCACATCTATTCCATCATTACGTCACATCTATTCCATCATAACGTCACATCTATTCCATCATAACGTCACATCTATTCCAACATTACGTCACATCTATTCCATCATTACGTCACATCTATTCCATCATAACGTAACATCTATTCCAACATAACGTCACATCTATTCCATCATTACGTCACATCTATTCCATCATAACGTCACATCTATTCCATCATAACGTCACATCTATTCCAACATTACGTCACATCTATTCCATCATTACGTCACATCTATTCCATCATAACGTCACATCTATTCCATCATAACATCACATCTATTCCATCATAACGTCACATCTATTCCATCATAACATCACATCTATTCCATCATAACGTCACATCTATTCCATCATTACGTCACATCTATTCCATCATAACGTCACATCTATTCCAACATTACGTCACATCTATTCCATCATAACATCACATCTATTCCATCATAACGTCACATCTATTCCATCATTACGTCACATCTATTCCATCATAACGTCACATCTATTCCAACATTACGTCACATCTATTCCAACATAACGTCACATCTATTCCAACATAACGTCACATCTATTCCATCATAACTTTACATCATAACGTAACATCTATTCCAACATTACGTCACATCTATTCCATCATAACGTCACATCTATTCCATCATAACGTCACATCTATTCCAACATAACGTCACATCTATTCCATCATAACTTCACATCATAACGTAACATCTATTCCAACATTACGTCACATCTATTTCATCATAACGTCACATCTATTCCATCATAACGTCACATCTATTCCAACATTACGTCACATCTATTCCATCATTACGTAACATCTATTCCATCATAACGTCACATCTATTCCATCATTACGTCACATCTATTCCATCATAACGTCACATCTATTCCAACATTACGTCACATCTATTCCATCATTACGTCACATCTATTCCATCATAACGTAACATCTATTCCAACATTACGTCACATCTATTCCAACATTACGTCACATCTATTCCATCATAACGTCACATCTATTCCAACATTACGTCACATCTATTCCATCATTACGTCACATCTATTCCATCATAACGTCACATCCATTCCAACATTACGTCACATCTATTCCATCATAACGTCACATCTATTCCATCATAACGTCACATCTATTCCAACATTACGTCACATCTATTCCAACATTACGTCACATCTATTCCATCATTACGTCACATCTATTCCATCATAACGTCACATCCATTCCAACATTACGTCACATCTATTCCATCATAACGTCACATCTATTCCATCATAACGTAACATCTATTCCAACATTACGTCACATCTATTCCAACATTACGTCACATCTATTCCATCATAACGTCACATCTATTCCAACATTACGTCACATCTATTCCAACATTACGTCACATCTATTCCAACATAACGTCACATCTATTCCATCATAACGTCACATCTATTCCAACATTACGTCACATCTATTCCATCATAACGTCACATCTATTCCATCATAACGTCACATCTATTCCAACATTACGTCACATCTATTCCATCATTACGTCACATCTATTCCATCATAACGTCACATCCATTCCAACATTACGTCACATCTATTCCATCATAACTTCACATCTATTCCATCATAACGTCACATCTATTCCATCATAACATCACATCTATTCCATCATAACGTCACATCTATTCCAACATAACGTCACATCTATTCCAACATTACGTCACATCTATTCCATCATAACGTAACATCTATTCCAACATAACGTCACATCTATTCCATCATAACGTCACATCTATTCCAACATTACGTCACATCTATTCCATCATAACGTAACATCTATTCCAACATAACGTCACATCTATTCCATCATAACGTCACATCTATTCCATCATTACGTTACATCTATTCCATCATAACGTCACATCTATTCCAACATTACGTCACATCTATTCCATCATAACGTCACATCTATTCCATCATAACGTCACATCTATTCCAACATTACGTCACATCTATTCCAACATAACGTCACATCTATTCCATCATAACATCACATCTATTCCATCATAACGTCACATCTATTCCATCATAACATCACATCTATTCCATCATAACGTCACATCTATTCCATCATAACGTCACATCTATTCCAACATTACGTCACATCTATTCCAACATTACGTCACATCTATTCCAACATAACGTCACATCTATTCCATCATAACGTCACATCTATTCCAACATTACGTCACATCTATTCCATCATAACGTCACATCTATTCCATCATAACGTCACATCTATTCCAACATTACGTCACATCTATTCCAACATAACGTCACATCTATTCCAACATAACGTCACATCTATTCCATCATAACTTCACATCATAACGTAACATCTATTCCAACATTACGTCACATCTATTCCATCATAACGTCACATCTATTCCATCATAACGTCACATCTATTCCAACATAACGTCACATCTATTCCATCATAACTTCACATCATAACGTAACATCTATTCCAACATTACGTCACATCTATTCCATCATAACGTCACATCTATTCCATCATAACGTCACATCTATTCCAACATTACGTCACATCTATTCCATCATAACGTCACATCTATTCCAACATAACGTCACATCTATTCCATCATAACTTCACATCATAACGTAACATCTATTCCAACATTACGTCACATCTATTCCATCATAACGTCACATCTATTCCATCATAACGTCACATCTATTCCATCATTACGTAACATCTATTCCATCATAACGTCACATCTATTCCATCATAACGTCACATCTATTCCATCATTACGTTACATCTATTCCATCATAACGTCACATCTATTCCAACATTACGTCACATCTATTCCATCATAACGTCACATCTATTCCATCATAACGTCACATCTATTCCAACATTACGTCACATCTATTCCAACATAACGTCACATCTATTCCATCATAACATCACATCTATTCCATCATAACGTCACATCTATTCCATCATAACATCACATCTATTCCATCATAACGTCACATCTATTCCATCATAACGTCACATCTATTCCAACATTACGTCACATCTATTCCAACATTACGTCACATCTATTCCAACATAACGTCACATCTATTCCATCATAACATCACATCTATTCCATCATAACGTCACATCTATTCCATCATTACGTCACATCTATTCCATCATAACGTCACATCTATTCCAACATTACGTCACATCTATTCCAACATTACGTCACATCTATTCCAACATAACGTCACATCTATTCCATCATAACGTCACATCTATTCCAACATTACGTCACATCTATTCCATCATAACGTCACATCTATTCCATCATAACGTCACATCTATTCCAACATTACGTCACATCTATTCCAACATAACGTCACATCTATTCCAACATAACGTCACATCTATTCCATCATAACTTCACATCATAACGTAACATCTATTCCAACATTACGTCACATCTATTCCATCATAACGTCACATCTATTCCATCATAACGTCACATCTATTCCAACATAACGTCACATCTATTCCATCATAACTTCACATCATAACGTAACATCTATTCCAACATTACGTCACATCTATTCCATCATAACGTCACATCTATTCCATCATAACGTCACATCTATTCCAACATTACGTCACATCTATTCCATCATAACGTAACATCTATTCCAACATAACGTCACATCTATTCCATCATAACGTCACATCTATTCCAACATTACGTCACATCTATTCCATCATAACGTAACATCTATTCCAACATAACGTCACATCTATTCCATCATAACGTCACATCTATTCCATCATTACGTTACATCTATTCCATCATAACGTCACATCTATTCCAACATTACGTCACATCTATTCCATCATAACGTCACATCTATTCCATCATAACGTCACATCTATTCCAACATTACGTCACATCTATTCCAACATAACGTCACATCTATTCCATCATAACATCACATCTATTCCATCATAACGTCACATCTATTCCATCATAACATCACATCTATTCCATCATAACGTCACATCTATTCCATCATAACGTCACATCTATTCCAACATTACGTCACATCTATTCCAACATTACGTCACATCTATTCCAACATAACGTCACATCTATTCCATCATAACATCACATCTATTCCATCATAACGTCACATCTATTCCATCATTACGTCACATCTATTCCATCATAACGTCACATCTATTCCAACATTACGTCACATCTATTCCAACATTACGTCACATCTATTCCAACATAACGTCACATCTATTCCATCATAACGTCACATCTATTCCAACATTACGTCACATCTATTCCATCATAACGTCACATCTATTCCATCATAACGTCACATCTATTCCAACATAACGTCACATCTATTCCATCATAACGTCACATCTATTCCAACATTACGTCACATCTATTCCATCATAACGTAACATCTATTCCAACATAACGTCACATCTATTCCATCATAACGTCACATCTATTCCAACATTACGTCACATCTATTCCATCATAACGTAACATCTATTCCAACATAACGTCACATCTATTCCATCATAACGTCACATCTATTCCATCATTACGTTACATCTATTCCATCATAACGTCACATCTATTCCAACATTACGTCACATCTATTCCATCATAACGTCACATCTATTCCATCATAACGTCACATCTATTCCAACATTACGTCACATCTATTCCAACATAACGTCACATCTATTCCATCATAACATCACATCTATTCCATCATAACGTCACATCTATTCCATCATAACATCACATCTATTCCATCATAACGTCACATCTATTCCATCATAACGTCACATCTATTCCAACATTACGTCACATCTATTCCAACATTACGTCACATCTATTCCAACATAACGTCACATCTATTCCATCATAACATCACATCTATTCCATCATAACGTCACATCTATTCCATCATTACGTCACATCTATTCCATCATAACGTCACATCTATTCCAACATTACGTCACATCTATTCCAACATTACGTCACATCTATTCCAACATAACGTCACATCTATTCCATCATAACGTCACATCTATTCCAACATTACGTCACATCTATTCCATCATAACGTCACATCTATTCCATCATAACGTCACATCTATTCCAACATTACGTCACATCTATTCCAACATAACGTCACATCTATTCCAACATAACGTCACATCTATTCCATCATAACTTCACATCATAACGTAACATCTATTCCAACATTACGTCACATCTATTCCATCATAACGTCACATCTATTCCATCATAACGTCACATCTATTCCAACATAACGTCACATCTATTCCATCATAACTTCACATCATAACGTAACATCTATTCCAACATTACGTCACATCTATTCCATCATAACGTCACATCTATTCCATCATAACGTCACATCTATTCCAACATTACGTCACATCTATTCCATCATTACGTAACATCTATTCCATCATAACGTCACATCTATTCCATCATAACGTCACATCTATTCCATCATTACGTTACATCTATTCCATCATAACGTCACATCTATTCCAACATTACGTCACATCTATTCCATCATAACGTCATATCTATTCCATCATAACGTCACATCTATTCCAACATTACGTCACATCTATTCCAACATAACGTCACATCTATTCCATCATAACATCACATCTATTCCATCATAACGTCACATCTATTCCATCATAACATCACATCTATTCCATCATAACGTCACATCTATTCCATCATAACGTCACATCTATTCCAACATTACGTCACATCTATTCCAACATTACGTCACATCTATTCCAACATAACGTCACATCTATTCCATCATAACATCACATCTATTCCATCATAACGTCACATCTATTCCATCATTACGTCACATCTATTCCATCATAACGTCACATCTATTCCAACATTACGTCACATCTATTCCAACATTACGTCACATCTATTCCAACATAACGTCACATCTATTCCATCATAACGTCACATCTATTCCAACATTACGTCACATCTATTCCATCATAACGTCACATCTATTCCATCATAACGTCACATCTATTCCAACATTACGTCACATCTATTCCAACATAACGTCACATCTATTCCAACATAACGTCACATCTATTCCATCATAACTTCACATCATAACGTAACATCTATTCCAACATTACGTCACATCTATTCCATCATAACGTCACATCTATTCCATCATAACGTCACATCTATTCCAACATAACGTCACATCTATTCCATCATAACTTCACATCATAACGTAACATCTATTCCAACATTACGTCACATCTATTCCATCATAACGTCACATCTATTCCATCATAACGTCACATCTATTCCAACATTACGTCACATCTATTCCATCATTACGTAACATCTATTCCATCATAACGTCACATCTATTCCATCATAACGTCACATCTATTCCATCATAACGTCACATCTATTCCAACATTACGTCACATCTATTCCATCATTACGTAACATCTATTCCAACATAACGTCACATCTATTCCATCATAACGTCACATCTATTCCATCATTACGTTACATCTATTCCATCATAACGTCACATCTATTCCAACATTACGTCACATCTATTCCATCATAACGTCACATCTATTCCATCATAACGTCACATCTATTCCAACATTACGTCACATCTATTCCAACATAACGTCACATCTATTCCATCATAACATCACATCTATTCCATCATAACGTCACATCTATTCCATCATAACATCACATCTATTCCATCATAACGTCACATCTATTCCATCATAACGTCACATCTATTCCAACATTACGTCACATCTATTCCAACATTACGTCACATCTATTCCAACATAACGTCACATCTATTCCATCATAACATCACATCTATTCCATCATAACGTCACATCTATTCCATCATTACGTCACATCTATTCCATCATAACGTCACATCTATTCCAACATTACGTCACATCTATTCCAACATTACGTCACATCTATTCCAACATAACGTCACATCTATTCCAACATAACGTCACATCTATTCCATCATAACTTCACATCTATTCCAACATTACGTCACATCTATTCCATCATAACGTCACATCTATTCCATCATAACGTCACATCTATTCCATCATAACGTCACATCTATTCCAACATAACGTCACATCTATTCCAACATAACGTCTGCCTCCCGTCATGCCTCGGGCTGATGAGAATGTGTAAATTGCGAACACAATTCACACAATAGAATTCACATTTGAGTCGTTTAATTCATTTGCCGACCATATTAAACAATGTTAGAAGAAAAATAAATAAATAACCATCCTTGCTCCTAAGACACAGAATCACAGCACTGTGTCACACAGCTGTGACATTACGCTGGGAATAGAGACTTTTCCAGAGCTTTTCTGGCTGTTAGAAATGTTTTTGATGAATAAAAAGTCCATGACTTAAAATATGGAACACAAAGATTTGTAATTAACAGGGTGATAGCTGAGGCTGTTCTGTCAACAGTTGTACAGGATTTATGACATCGATGGGGAAAATGATTTTGAGTATCATGGGATTTTTTGTTGCAGTGCCATGAATGACCACCGGGGAAAATCGGGATGCTGCTGAGAGACGGCACCCTATCCAGGTCTATAATACATCCATGGTAATGGCAGAAGTGAAAAGATGGCAATATTCCAGTAAACCAAAAAAAAAGCAATTTCAGTGTTGGCAACAACAGCATTTTCAGCGTAGCAAGCTAAAAAAAAAAGGAGTCAGAAGCCACAAATGAAGCTAAGAGAGAACTGTGGGACACACTCAACTTAAATTGGTCTTGGAGCTCGTCCTTTATCTCCTGGACTGCTAGCTGCTAACTTCATTTTTATGTTATATCTAAATGTGCTGTAATGTTAGTGTGTGTTTTAATAGGTTACTTGGCTAAAGTTAGCATGAAAACGGGCTGCGTCCGCTGTTACTTTAGCTTTATGCTAACAGCGTTTTTGTAAAAACTGTAGTTTGTAGCTGCCGTAGGTTGCGCGTGCATGGTATTTATACAAGTGTAGTGGAACTAGAGGAGAAACGCGGTAAGGAGGGAGGAGCAGAGCTTCTTCCACTGGTTTTAAAGTTGCATACCTCAGCTTAAAAAAGTAGCATTACATCATTGTTAAAATACTCCCAAGTCCTGCATGAAACATGAATTGAATGGCTATTAATATTAAGTTAAATAACATTATTTCTGAATGCTTAGTAAATACATTGTAAAGCATCTATGACAATATCTAGAAATATTATTTACGAAGTTGTTATTAAACATCAATTGCAAAATCATAAAGATCCAAATAATGATAGTTTACAAACCAATTATTAACCAGGTACATAGCCATAGACTTTTAACAAGGTATTATATCATTAGTTGCAACTCTTTAATAGTATTTAAATTTATATACACAGTGGTTCATAACCTAATTATTAACCATAAACAACAGGAAAAAAGCTGAGCTAACCCTCTGTGAGGAATGTCCTTGCATGCAGCTGCTCTCACATCAGATTTCTCAAAAGGAAAACAAGCTTTCTGTTCGAGAAGCCAACAGCACAATAGACCTCATTTATATTGCAGTGTTTCACATTTCTCAATACTTACTGTAGTGTACTTCTTTTAAACTCTTTAGTCAGCACAGTATCATTATTTTATTGTTTTAACAGAAAATTCTTTCATTGACCTTGTTATCTTTCAAACTCAACCACCACCACTCTTCTATGTATTCATTTTGCACATATTTAAATATTCTTTAAAATTTACATAAAACAAAAGACATAGGGGAGCAGGGGTTAGTGCTGTTGCCTCACAGCAAGAAGGTCACAGGTTCAAGACCTCCTTGGTCCTGGGTCTGGGACCTTTCTGTGTGGAGTTTGCATGTTCTCCCCGTGTCTGCGTTGGTGACTCTAAATTGTCCATAGGTGTGAGTGTGTGAGTGAATGGTGTGTGTGCCCCACGATTGGCTGGTGACCATCTGGGGTGTATCCCTGCCTCTCACCGTAACGTGCTGGGATAGGCTCCAGCAGACCCATGTGATCCTAATGAGGAATAAGCAGGTATAGAAAATGACTGATTAAAAACCTGTGGACATACACAAATCAACAAAATGATGCTAAAAATCTCTCCAACAAACAGTAACAGCCTCAAAGCGCCATCCATTTGGCTGCAAACCTTTATGCAGTACTCAGAGTTCACCAGCAGAGAGCGCTGCACAACACTCCACAAACCATCAGTGTGGAGAGTGGATGGTTCACTGTGAAACTCATACATTTACTGCTTTACTGCTGTGTCAATGGGACTTTACTTTCTGGGCAATAAAGCGACATTTATATATCAATATAAATCAATACAATAAGAAAATTGTTCAATATAATATTGATTCAGGCTTTTTTCCTCATTAAAATAGATAATTCAAAATGACCAATAATACTCGTTATCAACCAATATGAAATATTTTATATCAATATATGTATTCTACCTATATCATCCTCTTATATCAATCAACATAAATTAATTTATATAGATTTTGTACTATTTGTATCACTGAGGGGTGACACGGTGGGGCAGCAGTTAGTGCTGTTGCCTCACAGCAAGAAGGTCGCTGGTTCAAGACCTCCTTGGTCCTGGGTCTGGGACCTTTCTGTGTGGAGTTTGCATGTTCTCCCCATGTCTGCGTACTCTGGCTTTTTCCCACAGTCCATGTGTGGGACCACTTTATATTAAACTTGATTTCATATTAAATATTAAGATTTGTTGTCCTGAGACAAAACTGCAAAGCAACTGCATGCTTGTTTATTTAGATATAAACGGTGAGGTTGTCATTACATATATGTAAAGAGAGTTTTTCAGGATGGTCCAGTATCAGTATTCAATCATTCATTTATTATCATTACATCATCAATTGGGGTATTTCAATTCTCACTTATAAACCACTGTGATAAACCACAGATGATGATTTATATTTCTCAGCCTTTTCTTGGACTGTGCTCACATACAGTGACAGTTTATCTCAGTCCTGTGAGTGGGTGTACGTGTGTGTGTGTGCACGCGTTTCTGTCTGCTTTCATGTATACCCTGTGCAATGTGTGTGTGTGCTTAGAAAAATTGGAGGTCACATTTGTGCTGGTGTGTATGCATGTTTGTACATTGCTGTGTGTGTGTGTGTGTGTGTGTGAGAGAGAGAGAGAGAGAGAGAGAGAGAGACAGGGGCCAGTGCTGACATGACTAATGCTGGGATCAGCTCCCATTCATACTTCCAAAGCTGAACTGGAAACACACATATTATCCTGCTCTCTATTATATAAGCTGAAACTATGCCTCCTGGCAATGTGTGTGTGTGTGTGTGTGTGTGTGTGTGTGTGTGTGTGTGTGTGTGTGTGTGTGTGACAGGTTAACTGGAGTACACCGAGGCAGAAGTTCACCAGTGAGTTCAGACAGAGGTCACTCTCTCTCTCTCTCTCTCTCTCTCTCTCTCTCTCTCTCTCTCGCTTTCATTCCTCTGTTTGTTTTTCTTCATGTTTCTGTTTCTCTTTCTGTCACGCTTCCTGTTATTGGACTTTATTTCATGTTCTGCTCTTTCTGTATTGTTTATATTCTGCTGATCCCTTTCTTTCTTTCTTTCTTTCTTTCTTTCTTTCTTTCTTTCTTTCTTTCGTTCTTTACCATTCTTGACTTCTTTATTTCTCTCTTTGTTACACAAACCTTTTTAACAGGATCCATTATTTTCAGATTGCTTGTTTTCAAACCACAAAATGTGTGTGTGTGTGTGTGTGTGTGTGTGTGTGTGTGTGTGTGTGCGTGTGCGTGTGCGTGTGCCCTCTCTGCCAAAGTACAGGTAAGCTCCTCTCTCCAGTCCCACTGAGAACACTTTCCAGGCACCACTAATGATTTTGAGTGTTCAGAGATGCAGCGCTATTCCAGAACATTCCTATCTTCTATTGCCTGTTCACACATGACACAGCAATGCTGGTAATAGTTCATAGTTCAATAAAAACAGCAGTGAGGAGTCCTGTCAAATGTGTGACATTTCAGCACCCGTGAATTGTCACAGGTGCTGAAATGTCATAGAGACGGTGCTCTTTATATGGTCTTCCCAGCAGTCTTCCTGCTCTCATTCAAACAACATCCTTCCCTTCAAAACCCCTGTAAAGTTCTCAGGCCTGAGTCAGACATACCAGATTATCAACTCCAGATCACATTCAAACATTACCACTTCCAGGAAAATAGCTCCAATATTTATGGGAAGGGTTTGTACGTAGTGTGTATGAAAGGGACTCCAGAGGAAGTGTCTTCAGGGTTCAGTCATAGGTCAGCTGTAATGTAACTCCACCCACTCACACACACACACACACACACACAAACACACTTTGGGGTGTGGGTTTTATATAAAAACTCAATACCCAATAAATAGACATCTATGTTTTCATATTAAAGATATTCATCTAAATTATGTGTGGGTGCACTGTGTGTGTGTGTGTGTGTGTGTGTGTGTGTGTGTGTGTGTGTGTGTGTGTGTGTGTGTGTGTGTGTGTGTGTGTGTGTGAGAGAGACTCTCCTGAATTCCTAACTTCTCTCTCTCTCTCTCTCTCTCTGTGTGTGTGTGTGTGTGACTGCAGCAGTCAGTGTGTCCAAACAGAAGCAGTCCTTCAAAGTGGAACGATGTGTCATAAATCGCGTGTGTCGACAGCAGGCAGCTTCCTGCTGCTCCTCCCTGTCTGAGGCTGCAGCAGAGTGACAGACCAGTGACATGCAGCACAATACAGAGAGGGAGTCACACAGGTACCTGCAGACAGCCCCAGACCACACGCACTGCTGCACGTTGGCGTGATTGTTAAGTAACTATTGTACCACAGCTACACAGCAAGGAAGAATTCATCACCTCAGCTCATAGGCAGCCCTCTCCAATAGGGGGCAGTGCTGCCCTAAAGGTTACAGGCATGAACTGGGAGGTTGCTGGTTCAATCCCTGGTCAGGTTCATAAGTCTGAGTAAAGAAGGTGCACGAGGAAAGAGAAGTGATTCAAACATTGGTGAGTTCTCTGTATTCTATAGAGACTTAAATGCAGTATTGGAAGAAATACTCAGCTACTTTATTGAAGTGAAGTACTAATACAGCAATGTAAAATACTCCATTACAAGGCAATATCTTGCATGAAAAATCCTACTAAAAGAACCTATATCTTATGAGCTTAATTCAGTTAAAGTATTTCAATAAAGTTTTGGTTTGCTCCTCTGACCTATATATATATTTCAATAATGACATCATTAGATTAAAGGCAGGGTGGAGGATCCTAGAAAAAAACGCTTTGAGCAGGCAGCATTCGGTAAAAAAAACAATGGACAAAAGTCCAGCCTGCCTTTTTCAGACTTCCCCCTGAAGCCATGCTTCCAGAGAACAGGAGCATGCCATGGATGTATTATAAAGCATGGATACTGGACCGAAAAATGGCCACCATTCATTTCAATGGAAGTTGCTCACCTGGCGCATATGATGAAAAAGTTCCCCATAGAGACTGTTCAAATAGTATCAAACCCCATGATGCTCTGGGGCCTCCCATCATGCCCAGGGCGATGAGAATATGCAAATGACAAAACAACCTACCCTTGAGACCCGTTCATTCACTTTTCTGACCACATTAAAATCCACTCAGAGACAAAAAAACAAGGGGAGACTTTTCCAGAGCTTTTCTGAGTGTTAGAAAGTTTTTGACAGATTAAAAAGGCCATGAATTAAACAAGTAGAATAAATAGATTAGTAATTAACAGGGTTATAGCTTATTAATGATCATTAGGTCTCATCTTAACCAGCAGACTGGTAAGAAAAGAGGCTGAGTTTGGACAAATTTTGAACAAGTGGTGGATAAATGACTTATTGGTTGTACATGTTAGTTTGATTTGTTTCTTCCATGTAGCTACTAGCTGATAAAAATGTTAAAATTAGCCATAAGCCACTGGCCCCGCTCACTGGAAAAGAGCAACTGGACCAAACCACTTTGAGGAATAAAGGGGGGGTCCATACTTTTTTAAAAATTAAGAAACACATCTTTTTACATTTAGCAGCACTTGTGTTGTGCATTTAACTCCAAATACCAGAAACTCTTCCATATACTATGTAGGACAATATAGCTGTTTATTAATGTTTGTCACATATTTATTTACAGACCAAGATTCAGTCATTGAATGTACAACAGTCTCATCATCGCTGTCTGACCTGTGACCTCCATCAGACCCCAACAACATCCAACAACATTTGAACTATTTTCCATGGAGCCTCTCTGGTGACATTGGATAAAAATAAATAATGAAACACTATCTTGTGCCCACAAGATATATATTCCATTGCCACAAGTTACTAATGCATGGCCACAAGATAGTAGCTGTCATAATGTCTGATTGGAAGCTGAGTCATACGCAAACGTCAATATCCAATAATAGGAAACAATCAACACTATCGCCATGGAAATGAAAACAATAACTATCTCATGGCCATGTACTATTTATTTTTTAACCAATGTCACTAGAGGGGCTCTGTGATTTTCTGATATTTGGAACCTGACAGTTCAATTGAGGAAATCCGACATGGCAACAGAGAATTCCTGGTGGTGTTTACAACACTACTATCATGTTCTGAAAATTACATGATCAAATCTGGGACATTCCTAATTAAAATGACAACATACTCTCGAAAAATAATGAAGACATAATGTTATCTTACTTATCAAGTAGAAATACGTCCACCATGGTGTCTTTGCAGTACTCTCTGTTGCTTCAGTTGATGCTACTGTTAATTTTTATCAGAATGTGCTATCTATATATTCAGCTACTTTATATACAGTTAGTTAGTTTAGTTCGGTGGTTCGCAACCTATGGTCCGGCCCATAGGGTCCAAAGGGTCAGCAGATTAATGTTACACAATGTTACAGAGTAATGATACTCAAATCTGTTTCCACTTTTTGTACTTTTCATCTAATGTTTGATTTTGGTGAAATATTTGAACATTTATTGAAATGAAACATTTGAGTTTAGAGGGAAAAAGTCACTTTTTGGTGGCGCTGTTAACAAGAGACATGTTTCAGACACGTGAAATGTGAGCTGTTTGTAAGATGTCACATGATAAACAGGCTGAAACTACTGGTTTCAACTTTACTGTGTGTTATATTTTAAATGCTTGTTATATTATCCATCTATACTCAAGTAAAGTACCTCAAAAGTTTACTTAAGGACAATACTTAATTACTCAATACTTTCCACCATACACTCATCTTAGGGAGATGTCAAATAAAACTATTTGCAAAGGGATAATGCATTTAATAATAAAATATAAAGAATATAATTATTATATTTAATAAAATAAGAATTAAAAAGAGCAGGGAATGAAAATTAAATTCAGATGGCCATATGTATAATAAACTAAATGAAGATAATTAGTCAACATATTCAGTAAATCAGTCAATCCATCTGTTTTCTATCCCCATTATTCCCATATTCAGTGATGTTATTTTAATTTTGTGTCTCTTGGTCTGTAAAATGCAGCAAGTTATGCTGAAAAATGAAAAACCATCTCATAAAAACAGTAGATTTCTGTTATTAAAATACAGTTTGTAGCTTTAATTTTACATACAATCTTGTGTATTTATGACTTTTATTATATTTTTGAAATATCTTAAAGTTAAATCAAATCAATCAATTCAAAACTAGTAATTTCAGTATTGAGGTTAATCCCTATATTACATTTTAGGATCACTTATTTCAGAACAATCAATTTCATTTTTCAAAACTTAAGAAACAAAACTCAACAAAACTGTCATCACAGACTGCCCAATGTTCAAAACATTGCATTATGCATTCATATTTTTAAAGAAACATTGCACTGCCAGAAACATTGGTTTAAATAAATATAAATTACACAATAAGCTACAAAAAAGATAAAAATTACTCTGAAACATCAAAGCAAAACAAAGGATTGATTTGTGCATTTGTAATTTTCCATTAGGCCACAGCTTCTCATGCACATCACAAACCAAAGTCTGACACTAGTCTGTGTCACCACATGTGTCATCTATAGCCTGTAGAGGGGTGGCTTGTTCATGATTGTGACTTCATATCATATCATGTATCATATTTTTCATCTCTGTGGAGAAAAAAAATCTCAAACAGAAACAGTATTGGAAAAAGTGATAAAGGGCCTGAATACATAACAGTAATGTCAGATCTGAATACATGGATGAGACCACAGAAACCGTGTCTGATAAAGGATGATGTTGAAATGTCACAAATAATATAGTTCATAATGTGGTTTATGTTCATGTTTGTACATTATTGCATTTAGCTGCACTTTTGCCTCATCAGACATGACAAAACTTGTCCAGATCCACAGAAGACATTATAGTCCAGTCATTTTATGAGGCAGAGTTAAACAAATTGCAGCAGAAGCAAACTGACTGTGTCCTCTTTATTTATGTCTCAAATATATTTTTGCATTCAAACACTTCACTTTACTTTTCTTTGATTGAATTTTTTAAAATTGATTTTTCTATTGAAAATATATTTTGTATTTATATATATATATTGAAGCAACCTTTTTGATTAAAAAACAAAAACACAAATCTACCTCTATGAATATTAGGTCTGAATGGAACCCACTTTCAATACATTTTTGTTTTTCTTAATGTAAGTAATCAACTCATTCAATTTTCATGAAGATATCTAAAGGTTGAAACTTTTACTTCGCATTAGAACAAAAAATCTATTTCCGTATGTATTGGCTATATTTTTGTCTTTTTGAAACTTTCCCCTACTGGAATTCTTTGAGGCATTTTTCCCTCAGTGAGGACAAGTTGAGGATACAAAATTAGCTTCTGTTACAAGTTGTTTGAGGTTGACCGCCATTTTGACTTAAAATTACTGGTCTAATATGAAACTGTTACCACAGGCTGAATAGTACTAATGGTGAATATTGGCTTTGGAATGATAATGACTTAAGGAAAACTCCACTCAGAGACTCAGAGTAGAGTTCAACATCAGACAGATGCACAGTCCTGCCGCCCTGATTCCAGCATCAGATCATTGTGTGTGGAGGTCGAGGTCTCCTGCTGTGTCTTCACCAACGTGAACTCTTACAAGGCTCACTAACAACAGCTGACTGTGTGTGTGTGTGTGTGTGTGTGTGTGTATGTGTGTGTGTGCGCACGCATGTGTGTGTGCAGCATACCTCCATTTGGCTGACTGAAGTTTGCTCCCTGTAAAAGTGAACCACAGGTGCTTGTCCAACAGTGAAAGCAGCCAAACAGTCTAACAGACAAACTCTCCAAGACTCTGACCTCACCCTCACATTCCTGCTGCTGTCACATCTTCACATTTCAGTACAAAGCATGAAAGTAATTACGTATTTTACAGGATTCGTCAGAAACTGAAACAGAAAAATGTAACTGCATTTAAAATGCAACATTTCTTCACAAATTATATTTAAAGAACAAAAAATGAGCACATGAATACCCCTCTACACAATGTACATCCACTACTGTACAGATGTGGAGTGCCGTGGCATCTCATCTGGGCTGACAGCTGTCCAGCTCCTGCAACTCACTAGCCTGGCTAACACCAGACTGAATGATCGGTTCAGTTGTTCGTATTGGAGGTTTGGTTTCTGAAAGCCCAGAGCTGTTTATTGGGTGCTATGAATGTCTGTCAAATGTGGCTGTACATAGCTTAAAGCCAATCCTATCAAACATACCCAATACTGGATGAAAATGAATAGTTTAGCACAAAAGATGCTGATTTTCTAAATAAACTCGGGGTCTAAATTACTTAGAACACTTTGTAAGGCTGCATTATATATATAATTATCGTCTGCCGCCATGTTGGATCCACAGTTATCAACAACGTTGCTTCTCATCATCGTCATCATCTTGCTGCACCATCCCCTGTTCTGTGATTGGCTCCCTAGATGAGGGAAAACTTTGGTGTCTCTGGTGTCCAGACTGAATTTCACAGTGAAGTGAATTTGTGTGCAATGAAAGACGGTGATACCCAGGCTAGCAACTCACGGCAGTCTAAGGCATTGTTTAGAAAACAATGGGCACCTAGAAACAGACTTTTGTTTCAGCTCCTCCTGCATGAGGATCCACAAAATCTATTGAAAATGCTGCAGAAAATGCAGGCCAGTAGTTGTTGTTTTAACTTTGCTACTCACCTCATCTCCATTGTTAACAAAAATAATGCAGCAAATCGTCACTTCATTGAAGGAGCATAAATAAATTTGGATGATTCTGTATTATCTCAAAAACAGCAGCTTCCTGAGGTGCCATTGTTGTTGTATAGACTTGTGCAGACGGAAAACATTGTAGCCAATGCGTGAAGTGGGATGGTGGTTTCATCGTTTTTACAAGAATTGGCCTGGTATCCAAAGATTGTGTCTTCAGGACCCAGTAAAGCCGTTTACTGGGTCATATTCATGAAAGGCCCAAACACAGCAGATGCTTCCTGGTTTGTGCCAGAATCATTGCCATATAAACAAGGCCTCAGCTGCTGTGGTCCACACACAGACCCGCTGCTATTCTGTTTATTCTAGTTTTTATACATCCTGTTCATATTTTTACTCTTCATACCATCCTTCTCCTCATGTCTGGACTTGAGGCCTTGTGAGTGTCTGCATGTGTGTGTTACAGTATGTGTGTTCCCATGGATGGTTTCTGACAGTGTGAAGGATGCTAGCAGAGCAATGTCTTTAGTTTGTGACATGTGAAGTCAGCAGAGACTCTTTGGATGTCTAATACTCACATTAGGGACAATACAAAGCTAACTGTAATACAAAATATATCACAGATGGTTAATCAAAGTTATTGCATCTTTGTGGCAAAGAGATTCACTTTTCTCTATGGATACAGGTAGGGAACGTTGAACTGAATCTTTTCCTGGCACAATCTACAGAGTGTGATAGCAACTCCTTGGAGAGGAGATCAAGTGTTATTATTAGAATCTGTGGTAAATCTATGCCCTGGTAGAGTGTAGCTCACCTGTTAGTGTGAGTACCATTAAAGAATGGGCTTCAAAACCGGCCTGGGACCTCTTGTGCATATCATCCTCTCTCTTTTTACTTTTTCTTTCCTGTTACAAACACAGAAAAATGGCCTTGGATGAAAGTTTTGAATGTTTGTAAGTGTGTGTGTGTGTATGTGTGTGTGTGTGTGTGTTTGTGTGTGTGTGAGTGCGAGTGGTGGGGGTTGGTGATGGGTAACAGGGGTAATGGGGCAGTGGGTGTTGGATGTCGAGTGGGGGTTAAGGCTATGTGAGAGGGCTGGGGTAAGATTAGGGTGAGGGTTTAAGTTGAGGGCAGAGGGGAAAGAGAGGAGAGGAGGCGTGTGTGTGTGTGTGTGTGTGTGTGTGTGTGTGTGTGTGTGTGTGTGTGTGTGTGTGCGCGTGTGTGTGCGTGTGTGTGAGGGTTTAAGTTGAGGGCAGACGAGAGACTGCCTGTGTGTTTCTGTCCTTTGAACGACCCCCTTTACTTCTACACATGAACGCGAGGCTCCCATCTTACGGCATGTGTATGTATGCGTGTGTGTGTGTGTGTGTGTGAATGCAAAGCAGTACAGGTGAAAGCTTATTGTGTGTGACGTGAACCACATTATACTAATAAAGCTGTGATGGATCCCGTCACAGTGGAATGCAGACTTGAGTTTTACATGTGTTGCAGTGATGGACTCGTTCAGCCATCGGGTTAATTTGACATGTATGATTTGCCAGGTTTTGTGAAACAAACACATGAAGAACATAAGGACATAGAAGGGTGGAAGCATCAATTCAATTCAATTCAATTTCAATTCAATTTTAATTATAGCCCAACATCACAACACAGTTGCCTCACTGGGCTTCACAAAATTCTGTCAGCGACCCAGACACCCCCCGTCCTTAGACCCTCCTTCGCAGCAAGGAAAAACTCCAAAACCCAGTGGGAAAAAGGAGAAACCTCAGGGAGAACCAGAGTGAAGGAGAGATCCACTCCCATGGACATAGATGAACCAGGACTGACAGACATCAATCTGATGATGATTTATCAGTATGTGAGATGTAAAAATGATTCAATCTGTAGAGAATCAGGGGGGCCTTGATGAGTCGCATCAGGAGTCGTCATCATTGGGCCTCATGCGGCTGAACTGAAGCAATAGCCACTCCCAGTAGTAAATGTGTAGTGGACATCGTGCAGGATCACAGCAGCAGCCACGATCCACGAGAACCTGCTGGACGATAGAGCACAGAAACTCCGGGGAGTTTCGTTAGTAACATCCATCTGTGGACTTACATGTGGACTTCCATCTTGCAGGTGGAGAGAAAGAGAAAGAGAGAGAGAGAGAGAGAGAGAGAGGAGTCCCCCAGCACTCTAATCCTATGGCAGCATAACTAAGGGATGACCAGAGCCAGCCCTCGCTATAAGCTTTATCAAAAAGGAAAGTCTTGAATCTACTCTTAAAAGTGATAACCGTGTCTGC
This sequence comes from Lepturacanthus savala, assembly GCA_030544235.1. Taxonomy (NCBI): domain Eukaryota; kingdom Metazoa; phylum Chordata; class Actinopteri; order Scombriformes; family Trichiuridae; genus Lepturacanthus; species Lepturacanthus savala. The sequence goes on from CM060471.1 coordinate 3,864,844, forward strand.
CTCCTGTTCTACTTTTGGAGACTATAGGAACCTCAACATTTGTAATGAGCAGAAAGCTCTCTAGTTTGCAGAATTCAAGCCGTAAAGGCTTTCTGGATTCTATCTAAGTTGTTTTGAGTGTTTTGGAGAGGGCGACCTCTGAGGATTATTCAGCTCCTGGTAAAAATATCTTGAATCTTTTGACGAGACCGGCTGACTGCAGATACGAGTCCATGACATCATTGACTCCATCTTTTGGTATTGTTTCATATCCCCAGCAGCAGAACATTACATATCACACATTAACTGACAAATAAATGTGTAGCTTCATCTTTACTCAAAACATTATTGCGATAAAATACATGCACAATGTGAAACAGGAAGCAAAATTTGTATGAGTACTGTCAAATATTCAGTATTATTTTCATTTATGTTATACATTATAATAAAACCATAGAACAACAGATTAATATACACTGCTCCACTAATTGCAATCACATACCTTAAACATCAGGGCCCATATTCACAAAGCACTTTTAAGGCCACATGAAATGAAAAGAATATTTCCCAGTTTTAACATTGTGTCCCTGTGTTAGATGTTCATTGATCTCTTGTTATATGTCAAAAATAGTAGTAGAGTATTATAAAAACCATTTTAAATATTTGATGACTATTCCTGCCCTCAGGAGCTTTTACAAAAGTTCATCCGATCATTTTTCTTGTTATTATATTACAAAAAGGTCTGTATTGTTCTGAACTCTAATCTCCACCAACTTTTTTGTGGTCTAATCCAGGGGTCAGCAACCTGCATGCAACTTTCTAGTGCCCCCATAGTGGCTCCCTGTATAAAAATGGAAAATGATGGTTAGGATATATTTTTTGTTTTAATATGGTTTTTGTAGGAGGACAAACATGACAAACATTCGTAACGTATTCCAATGGTGTAAAAATGTGTATAATAAATATTAAATTTCAACATTTCTATTCATTTCTTTCTGTTGAAGATATGTCATAGCCTTTTATCGCCACGGTGCCAGGCACATGCTGCTGTAAACTAACCGCTGGATGTGGAATAAGTCAGTTTAATGCACAGAAATGACCTGAGATCCAAAGTAAACAGGCTTATTTTCATTTTATATAGGCTACTTACCTTTCCAAAAGGATGTGTTTTATTGCACCTGTTGCCCAGATAGGGAGGGAAAGAGAAGAAGAGTATTGTATTGTATATTTTTTTTCAAATCCTCAAAATAAAAATGAATGAACCAAAAATCTTATTTCTTTATTGTATTTTATAATTTCATCAATGCAACAAAAACATAATAGATGATGGAAGTTAAAGCAGCAATGTGGTCCAGCAGAGTAGTCACGTGGTATGTCATTCTCACCAGGATGAGCTGCAGGGAAAATAAACATTTAATCATGAATGCTCATTATGTATTTGTAGCTACTTAGTCATTTTAGCCTATATTAGGCATAGTAGGCTAATATAGCTAATATACACATACGGCCTGTGTTGCCTTCATATAAGGATTATATAAAGATTTTATTATTTGCGGCTCCAGATAAAATTGTTTTGGGTTTTTTTTGGGTCCAATATGGCTGTTTGAATGTTTTGGGTTGCCGACCACTGGTCTAATCAACATGAGGAATTGATTTAAAACCATCTTGTAACTATGTAAATAATAACAAAGCTGATTGGATGAAGTTATGTAATCACCCCTGAAAGCAGGATGAATCGACATTTGAAACATTTTTACAGGAAGATAGACAACAGGAATTAAAGAAACAGCTATAAAGTTGATTCTTTGACATGTATTTACTATATAATAAGAGATAGAAATAAACTATTAACACAGGGACACAAGCTTAAAACATCATTTGCAACAAGGAAGTAAATTGTATTAATTTCTAAATATGAAATGGTTTAAGATTAGACCACAGAAGACTGTGCAATACTGGGAATGCTGCCAACGCACCCCCCCCCCACACACACACACACCTGCGGCGCTGGGCTAGGAGCCATGGAGCAGACTGCCTGTTTCACGCTCCACAACGTTTTACCGGAACAGTCTGCAGGAATCTGACACCAACTGGCAGCAAGGCCAGGAAGGACAGGTGTGGCAGAGTGTGTGTGGGTGGCTGTGTGTGCATGTGTGTGTATATGAGACAGAGGATTTGTAATTGAGAACATGTGCATGTGTTCTAATGTTTGGAAAGAGTTTGGTGTGTGTTTGTTTGAGTGAGGAAGAGAAAGAGTGAGGGTGCAGTTGAATGATATTTTGATCTGAGAGTACACACTAACTTCAAATGTTAAATGAAAGATGAGTCAAGTTTTCATTCATTTTTGGTTTGTTGAGCCAGCGGCTTGCAGAAAAAAACAAATCAGATTTATTTAAACAGAATGCTAAATCATTCATAAGTGCTTATAGCTTAGATTTATCAACATATAACTCTCCTACATGTTTTTATTTTTTATGTGTTTGAATAAAGATATATTTGAAAAAAATAGTTTAACTCTCTTAAAAAGGTTTAAAAAACACATGCTATCAACAAGTTTTATATTTTAGGTGGATTATATATTTAAAATTTATTTTAAAAAATGATCATAAAAATTATACAAATGGACTTTTAACTGATAAGAAATCAACATGAACACAAAATGTACATTTACAGAGACCTGATAAATACTTCTTAAAAGCCAACATTATTTGTCCCTGACCTGAATTATGTACATCACTGAATGTCACACTATGACTGAATGTCATAGTGTATCAGTAGGTCTCACAAACATCCTGAGTTCCTTTTTGTCCTCATAAAATATTTGGAAAGCTGAATTTTTGGAGAAATCTAACCTCCTGTTGACTAACTTGCTGTTTTCTTTGTAGCTGCCACTGCAATCGTCACCAAATTTTCGATAAGTGGGAATGGTATGTGTAATGAGTAAATAATAATGTCTATGTATAATGCATGGAATCTGTCTGTTCCTCCAAGATCTCGAGAACCGTTCATCAACTTCACACAGGGTGGGGGTTTTGCTGGGGACCCAAGGAAGTTCAGTGTGGAATTTGGTGCAACTTGGCTAGATATAACAACAGACTTTCAATTTTGACCTATGAATTTGAAACAGAATTCTCAGAAACGTACATATTTTCCTGAATTCTGTGGGTACAGACAAATCTGTCCATATAGAGATTTTATGCCATTTTTTAGTTTATACATTTATATGCACATGTTTTCCTCATTCCTCTTACAAAATTTCAGTAATTGCCACCGAATAGCAGCACAAGCACTATATGTGGCTATATTTATTACATTTTAGGATTGTGCCTGAATCACCAGGGCTCTATCAACTGCTCATTCAACTATTAACATTTCATGCCAACAATTATAAAACAATTGTGCAAATTCTATAAGTGGGCTCTGCCCCAAAATTGAATGGATTTGTCCATCCTACCACCAACTTTCATGGAAATTGGCCCAGTAGTTTTTTTGTAATCCTGTTTACAAATAAATTGTAATGGAAACCCTTGAAGCCTAAATCAGACCTAAAGAAGATCTTTTCTAAGACTGTGAGAGTAACACTATCACTGCTCTTAAATAGTGCCAAAAAGTATTAGCTTTTCATGGGCGTGAACTAGGCACGAAGGAAACACATTGACAGCTGCAGGAGCACAGGTGCTGCCTCAATCAACAGATACTTTTCCAAGAATACAACTCTCAAACTCTCAAAAATGCTTGGACAAAGAGGCTGTGACCCAGTTAACTGTGTAATTTGATGTGTTCTTGTTATCAGATGTTTTCTATAAGGCTGCTGTCATTGACTTGTGTTGTTGGGTTGGATGGATTTAATTTAGACATAATTGTGGGTCATGGGTCACTTCTCTTACAGAGCTTTGTAGGTGCAGGTTTGCAAAGAAACGTGCAGAACTCTGCTCCAAGCCTCATCTAAGATGCATTCACACCTACATACCTGGTACAGTTCAGTCTGGACTTTTTCAGCATGATCAGAACCCAAGTTACTCTGTGAAACTTCACCTTGAACCAAACAGCTGGAGTTTGATCCAATGAAAAGAAGTGGTCTCATTGTGGATCAAACTGAGTGTGGTTCCATTTGTTTGTAGTGCTACAGCATTTTTTGGATGGTTTCAGATTTTCAGACAAATTACAGTAAGTTCCAGCAGGCTCTTCAGAACCGGGTAAAGGGAACATGAAATATGGCCAGAAAACTCCCCACTTTCCAGGTGTTTTTGATATAGGATATGAGAGGAAGGAGAGCAGTGGCACCTAAAGATAAAGAGATCACAGCAACAAAAGTGCGTGAATTGACAACATGTCAGATGCATGCCCAGATACAATGCAGAGTATATAGGCCACACAGCGCACATTGGTGATAAAGTTCTTTGGTGCACTAAAATATAAGCTTTTCATGTGTGAAAATGCCCTTAAGACTTAATTGGCAATGAGGCATTATTATGCATGGATCTATAGTGGTGGAAACATGAGACAATGAAACATGATGCAGGAAATTGAGTTGGAGTCAGATTAATCACATTTAAAGTCTTATCAGAAGCCAGAACACTGTTAATCACTTTGTAACACAGACAGGATTTTTGGATTTTTGCTGTGATAAATTTACAGTGCAAATTTATCACAGCAGCACATGTGAAGTAAACAGTCAAATACAAAAGCTCCTTTTACTCAGCTCAAGATGGGAATGTTGAGCCTTTATTTCACCTTGCCATTTTGTGTACAACGTACAAAGACTGAGATGTCATATTCCCAGATCAATATCTGTGTAAAAGGGACTGCTGGAATGTCACAACCACCCGTTTCATTTGTTTTCACACTTTTCCTAATTTTCTCCTGCCAAGTTTTACTGACTTCACAATCAAGTTGCTATTGTACATATCACCATGCAACTTTGCTTGTGTTTGTACAATTATATAAATGTGCACCCTCCATTGATCCACTATTTTGATAGTGTTGCATCTCTGAGGCGGAGGCATCCCTATCCTCCTATGGTCCTATGTCCCCCAGCCCTCTATAGAAAATAATGAAAACCTGACTGTATTCATGTATCTGACAGAGACTATTGTGGGATCTCAGCAAAGGGGTTTTCTATTCCACAGCACTGCTGTATGACTCTTGGCAGCTGTGTTCTAACTGATGTTTTGATAATATGACACTGGGAACAATGATACCCTGTCATCTAAAATCACACATAGGGGTGTTTGTATAATCAAGAGTCTTCTTTATGGTAATATTGTGGTATGTCTGTGTAAAACGGGCTAAATAATCCACTAGGAATTTACACTTGAATAGATGTGATTGGCCAGATGAGGTTGAGTTGCCCTAAGTGTGAAAGGGTCAGTGACAAATAATCTGGCAAGATGAGAGTGATGAAAAAAATGACAGTTTTGTCACCTGAAGGCATAGCAAAGATAGTAGAAACTTAGAGCATTAACAGAACATGTGAGACCATAACTCTCAAGTTTTCCCCTTTTACAAACACACAGGGGTAATGACACTCTTCCCCTTGTGTAGGTAAACTGAATGGGCCAGGATGAGCAGCAGGGGGTGTTGATTACAGTGAAGGAGAGGAGAAGAAAGGAGGAGGGGCAGCTGACAGAGATGCTTTGTCGCTATGGCCTCAGCAGCAAAGCGAGGTGAACTCTGTTTGACCACAGAGGAGGTGACTCAAGTTCAAATGTTACATAATCTCAACGGCTCCTGTAGACACACTGACACACACAGTAAGGAGACATTACACCCCAAACACAATCATGCTTCTAACTGACTAGCATTCAAGAGTCTTTTTGCTGCTGTGCTGTCAAGAAGGGTGACACAAGCATATACAAGACTACAATCACCTGAATTTAATCTTAATCATAAAATACATTTTTATGTCGCTATATTGGAGATAATTAAGTATCTGTATGTTCTGGTGTTACCTTCCATTTCATTCTTGACAACCGTTCACTCCATCCAAAAAAAATGAATGTTTATGTTTTTACGTCTAACTTTTGAACAATAAGTCTCAGAATATATAAATATATATATATATATATATATATATATATATATATATATATATATATATATATATATATATATATATATATATATATATATATATATATATATATATATATATATATATATATATATATATATATATATATATATATATATATATATATACTGGGTCAGTGACAAATAATGTGGCAAGATAAGTTTGTCAAAAACCTTTCAAAAAATCAAATCAATAAATATCAGCCCATATATTGATTTCCCAAAATGTGCTATATTAGGTTTTAAAGAAATTCACAGTTCTGCTGAAGCTAACATAACAATTTAGCTCAAATGCTCTGGACAGGGCTTATATTGCAATGCAATGAACAAATTATAATATAATAGATATGATGTCTGAGTGACCGTGACAAATGCGGTGCCATTGGGCCAATAGGTGTCACTCTTCTATCTATACATGAAGCACCATTTACTAATGCTGCTTCATCAAAATATTTAAACATAGGCATGGTGTGTGTGACAGTTAGGGTAGTGTGTCTCCCTGCACCCTGTGTTACCCTGCATGAACTGCTGGTGAACTCTGCATGACTGTGGTCATGAGAAAGGCAGGCACACACACACACACAGGCATGCGTGTGCATGTTCTAGGGTTCCCTCACTTGAACATCTGCCTTTTTCATGACCACAGAGTGTGTCTATTGGCGTGTGTGTGTGCGTGATTGCTATGTACATGTGAAGATAGTGTTCAGGTCTTCAGCAAATGGTAGTCCCTGCACTGCTGATGCAGAGGCATTGACCCTTTAGTCACCACACATCACTCATCACTTTTTATGTAACTATGTTAACAAAAACACAGGAATGAATAACATGAATTACATAAACAGTGGGGCATTTAGATTTGGATTCCAGCACCACTAGCTGAAGAGGTCATTGATTATTGATTTGAAAATGTTGGACACAACAAACATTTTGCTATTTTCATGACTGCAGAGAAAATCTGTGTCATTCATCATCTGGGAGCAAATACTCATTTATTTTGTTGTGCGCTAGCAAGCAAAGAATTAGACAGACACACAGAGTTTGATATCAGACTATTAATGAGCATCTTCAGGCTTTGTTTATACGGCAATGATTTCGGCACAAAATGGGAAGCTTTTGTTGTGTTTGTGGCTTTTATTTCCATGACAACAGTATAGCGGGGTCCAGGTGAGTATGCATGCACTTGGAGAAATTCAGTGGTGTTGAATTGCAAAGTTCCACTGCCAACTACTGGCCTGATATACAGATGAATATGTGGATCCTTCTAATCAAGGAACAGTATCAACACATAATCTGCACCAACAGTACCAACACGTACTGTAAGATCCCCTTAAACACAAATATGTCTTGACTCCAGCTCTGTACATGACACACAGACATAAGATCGATATCTATATCCTCATCTCACTCTCATAAAGAGAGTAAATAACCATATTTCTCAAAATATGGGGCACATTCACTGCAGCTCTGGACTATCTGGAGCATCACTTAATAACACCTGACATGTAAATGCAACCATGTATAATGGGGAGCGTGTATGCACACACACACACACACACAAGATTGGAATGTGGACTGGGGCTGTGTGTGTTAAACACTGGGATGATCATCCAGGGGTCACACAGGGGTTTAAGTCTAGAAGTGGCGCCCTTCTGTCTTAACACCTATGCTTACATACACATACAGTTCATGTATGTTGTAAGAAAAAGACGCAGCCAGATGAAAATACACATGCACACACATACACAGACTCATAAAAATTCACTACATACCAAGCCCAAGCAGCAGATTCCCATGTGTGAAAAATGAAGCCAAAGCAGTGACTTAAACCTGTGTTGTCTCTGATGAACAGCAGGGGATGACTCCACTGGCTCCAACAAGAAATCTGGTTGTGTAGAAGCTTGAAGAAAATGACCCCACTCTTGATTTATTAGTAAATCAGTCAGTTAACTCTTTGCTTGTATTTATGATCTCAATTGTAATTTCAAGTCTTCTCTGTTTTGTAAATTATGGCTCTATTTGGATTAGATAGTCAATTCGATAGAGCCAGGTATCTTTTAGGGCGTGGCTACCACAGCACTGCTTGCTGCAGTCTTATTGGTTCAAAGGTCTGTCTGTAAGGTTTGAGCTACAGGACCTGGGTTATTGATACTGAGTTTGCCATGAAGGCAGGTGAGAGTTTAAATGCTCACTTTCCAAAGAAGATGATGGAAGTTGGGGTGCAAGTGACCTCGCTGATGGCTGGAGTCTTGTGTTCCGAGCTGAGTTGTGCCATAGACCTGTTGAAAGACAAATGTGGCAGTTTAAATGGCCTAAACCCCATTAAATGGATTTTATTTTGTTCTTCAACCCAGACTCACTGCTTGGACTCGTGGGGTCTGCTAGTGGAGAAACAATGGTGTGGGACCGTCCCGAGAACCAGGAGTTGAGCCACGAGGACGGACCAGCACAATCTGAACCTCGAGGTAGCTCTACCCACTGATACGGCAAGCCAAGCTAACTCCTGATCAAACAAACACAGTAGCTTTACTTTAAAATAAAGCATCAGTGTGGTCCTGGCTGCTCCACAGACTCAAATGATGTCAAGTCATATGACGTAATTTAAAGCAACAGTAGATTATTTATACACAAAACAAGTTAGTGGTGGAACATGTAACCTGAGGAACATAGATTATAACATTATTACAAAAAATATATATATATACTCACAATAATAAAGGTTTCATTAAAAATATTTGTTTTACCATATTCAAATGTCAGTTGGTCAATATGGACATTTAAAAAACAGCCATGTATTAATAAAAAATTATATAAGAAAACAATTTTCTCATATTTCATGAAAACAAGAGCACTTAAAACATTTAGCTTTAAGCTTTGGAAACACACACATTTTTGTGCCTTATGCACAAAAGATGTAGACACAAATGGCACCCGTTTTGTAGAATGACATGTAGGATTAGGAAACATGTTTTATCCTAACCTTTAATCATCTATGTTCTTATCTTAACAGAGAGGTATTAGAGAGGAAGGACAATAAGTGATGTTAAAAGATGTTGGGAGGTTGGGAACAGAGGAGTGATGGGAGTGAATGGAGAACAAACGTGTCTACATTAAATGGTCGGTAGTTAGAAGATCTGAGGCCTGTGGTGTTTATCACTGCACCTCCAGTTTCCCCGTCTTCCACCACTCTTTAAAAGCTCCTCACATGTGTGAAGGGCGTAAAATCACTTCCTGGGTTGGATCGGTTTTGACCCCGTCATCTCGGTGGGAGGTGGGACTGAAGGCTGGGCCTTTCACAGGGCTAAAAGGTGACCACTGTCTCCCAGAGACGGACATGGACAGATGAGAGGAGGAGGATGAGAAGGCTGTTGATGGTTCCAGCTGGAAAACCAGTCAGAGAGGAGGAGAGAGACCACAGGAGAGAGAAGGAAGAGAGAGAACAAATTGATTTCTTTGGAGAAATTTAAAAATGATGGCTCAAATAAGGAGTATAAGGAGTAATGTAATACTTGAGTACAGAGTGATTGAGGTATATACAAGTACTGTCTCACCAGACATTGAAATTTAAAAGCCATTGAATTTCTAGCATGAAATTGTGTATCTGAACTTTCAGTCTCTCAATTCAACACTTGTCAATAACTCGTTTTCAACTGTATTGTTCAATGTTCATAAATTTGGAATCAAAAGATTCAAGTTGCCATAATTCGCCAAGTAGGGAAAATTATAACCCAAAATGAAAAATTCAGAATTTTTAAATTTTTGTTAAATTTTTCCATACATAAAAAAGAGAACTTGACACAGATCAATTTGAGACAGATCAGTTATTATTAGTATCCAAACACATTAATCTTAAATTTAAAGAATTGGGGTGAATTTCTAAAACTTGAACATTTCAACATTTCAATTTTAAAAAAATCTGATTTCAAAGGTTTTCAAATTCTGGTAATAATCTGGTAATAATTCAAATTCAAATTCTCTCTCTTCGAGGCCTATATTTGTGAACCCTCTAAACCCACACCACAAACAGCCAACATGACACACACACATACACCTCTACCCTGTGACCTGTAGTCAACCTCTGTCCTGCTAACCTGTATTTATTGGCCATTAAAGGCCAATAGTTCACTCGAGCCCTGACAAGTCTGATTTATAGGCAGATTCATCACACCATGCTACTACAACACACACTTACTGCCCTGTGCTAGCACACAGGACATGGATGGATGTGTGGATAGATGGATGGATACATGGAAGGATGACAGACAGATAACAGCTATAGAGAATGCCTGCTGACATCAGTGAGATGCTCAGATACAGAAAATGGATCACAGCATACAGTAAGTTAACGCTACACTCACACACACACACACACACACACACACACACACACACACACACACATCAAAGAATTTCTACACCATCTCGATGTGAGTGTATGTGTGTGTCACTTCTAAGTGGTGTGCCATTAGCCAGGAGTCAGGTCGTCTGGTTGCTCTTCTATTGTTCTTTGCTTCCTGATGACCCTGGAGGTGTGTGTGTGTGAGTGTGTGTGTGTGTGTGTGTGTGTGTGTGTGTGTGTGTGTGTGTGTGTGTGTGTGTGTGTGTGTGTGCGTGCGTGTGTGTGTGTGTGATGTATCAATTCATTACTTGTATGTACATCAGGGACAGGAATTGTGTGCTCCACTATTTACAGAAAATCTAAGCTACCTGCCTGATTGGTACGAAGCACTTGTCACTATTTCTTACAGTCTGTTCTTTCTCAACGTCCAAGATTGTGATTCATGACACTGGAGCTTCAATGTTGACCTGTAGAGGGTGAAAATAGTTCTTTAACACACTTGTGGGGATTTTCTACGATATAAACTTTACAGAGATATAGGTAGGCAGGTATAAGTACAGTAGCTAAGCCATTCTGAGGGCTGAGGGAAGGATGCTGACCCAGACAAAGACAATCATGGACAACTCCTCTCATGTCATGCATCAGACTGTGGGGGCTTACACAGCTCCTTCAGCAGCAGACACCCATGTCCTTTCTTTCTACAGCAGTCAGGCTTCTCAACAACACTGCATCAATATATGTACCTCCGTCACACACACTCTATGTCAATGCTGATTTTTGCAATTGTCTTAAGCTATGTATCAGAAAAACTGGATGTAGTATGAGCCTTTAAGTCCAATGATCAGATTTCATGCAGCTCCCACACGGGAGCTATAAATATTTATTCTCCTTTTTCTAATGTAGGGTGTAGTACTCCCCAACACCTGGAAACACTCTTCAGATACCCTGGTTAAGGGAAGCCCCTGATTGCAGGCTGTTAAGTTGTTGCAGTGGGAGAAGGTGATTGGACTCGCTAACCTTGTATTATCTTCATGACATTTTCCCCAAATTCGAAATAAAATATTTTCTATTAGAACATTTATTTGCAGAAAATGACAAATGGTCAAAATAACAATGTTTTCAGATCTCAAACAATGCAAAGAAACAAGATCAAATTCATTTAAAAACAACATAATACAAATGTGCCCCATGATAGGCTGACAACCATCTGGGGTGTATCCCTGCCTCGAGCCTGTAATGTGCTGGGATTGGCTCCAGCAGACCATGTGACCCTAATGAGAGCAGGTATAGAAGATGAATGACTGGATGAATGAATGATTAATACAAATGTTTACACTTACCAAGTGTTCAGAAATCAATATTTGGTGCAATAAGCCTTATTTTTACCATTGTTCTTGGGTGAATTTATTCCACTCCTGGTTCCTCTTTATGCAGAATGAGGTGTGCATGTGTTGGATTTCAACAGACGCTGGAATGGAATGGCTGGAATACATGTAGAGATGATTATTAAGATTAACATGATTTACTTACACATTATAATGTTATTTTTGAAATAAGAATAAGAATAAGAATATATCTGTAAAAGACAGATAGTATATTTTTTTGGAATTGTGCATCATTTTCAACTTTTCTGTCTGTTTCATTCCAGAACCTCACTTCCTCTTTTTTTCCACATCTTCAACTAAATACTACAAACTATCTGTCTGCTGCACAGCTTCCCATCATGTTTCTTTCCATCATGGATCTTTTGTCTTAACTTATCTAAAAACCTGCATCTGATATTGTATTTATTTGTAGGTGATAGGGGAGAGAAATACACAAACAGCTAGGCCTGCTGCTACTTTGGGGTTAGGAGGTGAGCAGGGTTCATGTGCAGGCCAGATGACAGTATGAGATGGAGGGAGGGGGAGGACTGTCACAGCGTCTGCCTTTTACTTGTGTCAGCAAAAGCCCTTCAGCACAAATGCTGATTTCAGTTCAGTGCCTGCATGGGGTGTTTTGTTTATTCTTGTTTTGCTCAACTTGTCAGGCATGTGGAAATACAGACAGTTCTTATTCCTTGGGCATCAATTTTTCCAGGGCATGTTGCTGTTTTGTCATGTCACTCTGAATCACTTTCCAACGCACTGAGTACCACTTAGTGTCTGGTGGTTAGATAACATCAATGCAAAAAGATGAGATGTTTCACAAGCAGCAGGAAAACACTGTCCCAGACCACACATGTTGACATTTTAATGATCATTACATTACAAGGATCTGAGAAGGTCTATTTATAACTACATTTATAACAGAAATTCCTTCTCATTGGTGACACCTTTGAGAGGAGAGAGGAGAAATACAACATTGCCTGTCCTTAGATTCTCCACCCTAAAAAGACCTTAACAAAGATGATTCTACTAATCAACCATTAGGGCCCTACTCAAAAGACCTTCATGAGTAGAATCAGGTTTGTTACTGCTTGGTTGGAACAAAAACCTGCACCCACAGCAGCTGTCCAGGGTTGGAGACCCCTGCTGTAAATTGTCTTCAAACTGGCTGTTTAGAATGCATACCTGTGTGTTACTTGTTCCAGATCGCATGACTGCCAGAAATGTTGCTGACAGTGTTTTTGATCGTCTTCAACACTGCACTCCTTAGGTCTCAGCAACACACACAACATGTGTGAAGTTGAAGGGATGATCAGTTGTTGAGATATATGAATATATGTCATACATATCTACAGACAGAGATTCCTTCCATGATATTTAGGTGTTGCTGCGATAGTGACACCTAATCGCCAAATGGCACCGAAATTGTCTTAGTCACTCAGACATCATATGCACATGTTCACTATATGTGATTGCAATATCAGGAGATATTGTTTTATAATAAAAGCCCTGAAACAGCATTTCAAGACTTCAACAACTTTGGTCCTCACCAAGTGTAAAGATGATCAGATGACCAATTATTATATTTGTGAGGTAAATACAGAGATTCATTATAGAGATTCTCATTATTATTGCATACTATCATTCTCTTTTAACAGGAATCATTTCTCATAATAGCAACATACCACTTTAGCTTTCTTATTATTTTACAAAATGAATGTAAAACATACTTTTCTCATTATCACAAGAAACATCCATATGTCATTAAGACAAGAAAAGAATTGAGCCTAACACCTAAAGAGACAATATTATAATGTCTAGAAAAAGTGCAAATAACTCTGTTTTTAAACATGAGGCTTAATGTGACAACGGGTTCTTCAGATTCTTTTTCTTTTCAACCTCCACTTCCCTCCACCTCCCAGACTCCACCAGAGACAGGCAAGAATCGCTTGGTTTCACTCCATTTAGAGAATTGTACAGCTACAAATCTGAACACTTTCACATATCAAAGGGATGCAACCTCAATAACACTGTGGCATTAGTGAAAATGTGCTCAAAGTAACGAATTTATTTGAGATTTAATGTTATAGAAATGTTTTCCTGTTGGTGTTATTTAATATAGTTCCCTTACAGTAAAAAAACTGCACTCTGCAAGAATAGAGCAAAATACAAAAACAAACTCCATCTCTCTTTCTCTCAAACATGCACACACACCTAACACTCTACAAAGAGGACAAGATAGTTCTTTGAAGGTGACAATGAAAGATGACCGATAGCAGAGCAAACACTGGGACTATGATTGATCATGGGAATACACAGAGCCAACAGAAAGTGAAATTGGATGATAAATGTGTTTGCACAAATGTGCATTTCTGTGTGTGGGTGGGTGGCTTAGCATACATTTGTGACTGTGTGTGTGTGTGTGTGTGCGTGCGTGCGTGCGTGTGTGTGTGTGTGTGTGTGTGTAGGAGATGGCAGTATGCCAAACTGCAGCCCTGCTAGGACCCAATATCCTGTAACCACCAAGTGTATCCAGATTGTGTGTAAATCCAACTGAGACAGTTCACACCTGACATCAGAATGTGTCTCCAGTGACTGCTCGTGGTCAGGGTTTTTACTTCCTTGCTCATATTTGATTTGGGGAAGCTGCTAATGCTGCTAAACAAAACAAGATGCACATTTGCACTCAGCTACACAGATCAAAAAGAAAAGCACAATTGAATATTAATTGAAACCACACAGGAAAACTGAAATAGATCTGAAGATGACATAAAGAGGAATAAAGACAATACTTCATCGTGGACTATAAACTGTGTTTGTTTTGTTCTGGTCTTCTCGTCCAGTGGCTAAAAATTCAGAGACCCTGTGTCTGAATTTTTAGCCACTAAACTCAACCCTTCAAATATTCACTGATTTGTTTTCACTTTTATTTTTAGATTTATATTGTAGGTGGAGTATATATTTAAAATATATCATTCTTTCTTGGTTTACACCATTTGCCATTTTGTGTCAAAAAAGAAAAGATATGAACAGGTTTTTGACTTTCTTATCTTGCCAAACATTATTTGTCACTGACCCAGTATATATATATATATATATATATATATATATATATATATATATATATATATATATATATATATATATATATATATATATATATATATATATATATATATATATATATATATAAACCAGACCAAACCATTTAACCAGAGTCTCATTGAGGATTTTCACTGCTCAAATGAATCAACTGAGTCCTATTCTAATCTCTTCCTTCTTCCCTTTTACCTGTTTCTTCATTCAGCTAGTGCACCTTGGTTGAACTGTAAGCTTACACCAGACTTGTTTTTTCACCTTAACGCTGTGTGTCTGTCACCAGCCTGCCCTTACACCCTCTGTACATGTAGCTAAGTGCTGCTCTTTGTGGAAAGTAACCTCTAAATGCATTCCAGGCCTTGGCATTCTTTCACGCCTACTCTGTCTTTCCCTCCCTGCTTTCCTTTCAACCTTTGTTTCATTGCCTGATGGTCACTTGATGTTCACCTTTACATCCCCTCACACAGACTCCCTCCCACCGCCACCATCACCACAATGGTTGGTTTATTGTGATCGCACTTTCTCTCTTGTCGTCCTTTTTCTCCGTGCTGTTCGTGATAAGGTTCACTGGAGGTTGTTGGGAGAGGTTGTTATATGTGCTTGAGTCAATTTTATTTGTATAGCCCAAAATCAGAAATCCCAGATTCGCCTCAATGAGGCGGTTGTACAACAGCAACACAACATCCTTAGACATTGTACAAGGAAAAACTCCTAAAAAAGCTTCAACTGGGAAAAAAGAGGAAGAAACAGGAAGAGAAACAGAAGGATTCCTCTTCCAGGACAGACAGGCTGCAATAGATGAAGTGTGCACAGGATGGAAACAATACATTAGAACAGGGAAAGTTGAGTATGACATTAATTAGAATAACAGAATATGTTGAATTGTGGTGTTTGTGGAGGACGAGGTGACAGGATCCACTACAGCTTTCAGGTTTCACCAGGACAACATCAGACCCTCCAGAAACAGAAGCTCTGTCGTGGCTGCACTGCAACATGGTCTGGGAATGAGAAAACACAGGACTCGTATCTCAGTGGGTCATGAGTGTTTGGGACTGTAGAGCTTATTTCAGACACACACTGCATTAAACAGATATCAAAGAGGAAAGCTGTATCAGAATCAGAAATGTCTGATTCTGAAAAAAGGCAGGCCCATAGTACAAAGTATATGTTATTTTACACTGTACATTTACACGTGTATCTGTGAAATTTTGATTTAATCATTAAAATACAGTGAGATCACTGATTTTCTTACACTGCAGCTACATTGTACGTGTGTGTGTGATTTTTGATCTTCACGACAGACTCATTCAGGCTAATGAAACAGTTATATTGTGCTCTCTGCTCAGAGACAATGGGCTTTTCTCGTTCTTTCCTTCTCATCAAAGGACTGAAATGTGTCACAGACCTGTTAGATCCTCTGTCCTCTCCATGGCCCCCACCACCATCAGGCAATCTTAATCTGAGTTGTGAGTGAGTGAGTGAGTGAGTGAGTGAGTGAGTGAGTGAGTGAGTGAGTGAGTGAGTGAGTGAGTGAGTGAGTGAGTGAGTGAGCAACTGATGTGTATCTGATGTGTTTTAGAGTAGTTCAGTAAATAGGGTGTGCTTTGATGCTACAACAATACACCATAAGATTGACTTGACCAATTGACATTTGTGTGAGTGTATATATATGTGTGTTGTGTGTGTGTGTGTGTGTGTGTGTGTGTGTGTGTGTGTGTGTGTATGTGGTGGTGGGGGGGATGCATCCACTAACAGGAGACATCAGAGAGACTACACTTTATCAGTGTTTATGAGGCAGGGTGTGGCATTTGGATGTAAATGACGTTGAGGAGACGTTAATGGCGGAGGACGAGCGTTATTTGTGTCCTTTATTTCCTTTTTTTATTGTCTTTCAGATGTTTCATTGCTCCTGGGCTCATGAAAGTGGGGAATCCTTGTAAAAGTTCAGTGACGTGACCTTTGCGACCTCCTCACCTGCTCTATCTTGTCCTCAAATCCCTCCTCAGCCTCGCTCAATGTTTCAATCAGTGTTCAAGAATGCTCAGCCGGTGCCCAGCGTGGAGCTTCCAGAGAATAGTTTTCTATTCATTGAGATATTGTCTATTCTGTTCAAGTCTAAAACACTTAGATTGTGTAATAAAAGCCACAATTTCAGGGTTTAACATGTATAATAAATGTCATAGCATCAGTGTTGGGCAAGTTACTTCAAAACTGTAATGAATTATTTATTACTTGTTACTGTCATTTCAAAGTAATTAATTTCATTACAAGATACTGTATTTCAAATGTAAGGCATTACACTATTATTACTACTTTACTATTACCAAAAAAACTGATGAAAGTGGTTTTCGTGTCTTCAACAAGTCTCCTAAACTCTTGATGCTGAAGAATCTCTGTAAATGTTAAATTACTGCTGCTATTTCAGGAAGTGGACAGTTCTTTAGGTGGAGCACACAAAGTGTATCTGACTTTCATGTTCTTTAGATCCTTATGTATCACAAATCCATCTGGAGAATGTTCCATCCAATGTTTCTGCAGATTCATTCATTTCCATCTACTGTCTGACGAGCCAAAAGGAAAAGGAAATGAAACATTTTTGATCTAGCTGTGATTTATGTGAATTTGTATTAAAAAAAAACAAAAGGAAAACACACTTCATTGGGTGGTCAGATTAAAAACGAATTGTAATATGTATTACTGACATTTGTAATGATTAAAACATGACCTTTTTCTATAATGCCTTACATTACTGCGTTACAGCAAAAAACTATACATTACAGTAATTTATTACTTAACACGTTACTCCAACAATGCATAGCACATTGAATCTGCAAAATGTGTTTTACAGAATGTTGCTATCACAATCAGCGTGTATAAAAACTGACACTCTATCTAATAAGTGGCTGCTGACTGTAGTGTATGGTCCTTAAATTTACACTGCATTGCAAAAGTATAAGAACACAAGAATATTCAGGGAAACACATAGCCTTCACCCTCATGATGGTGATGAAAAGAGCAAAAAGAACTTTTAAAATCTGTCAGTGATACAGAATACACAGTATTTTAAAGTCATCACTATTCTCTCTTTTTTGGTCTATTCTGTGGATCTCTTACTGCAGGTGGGGTTCTTCTAATATTTTAACAAAATTGACATTTAAAAATAAGTAAGAAAAAGTAAGTAAAAATAAATATTAGAGCCAATGTCTCCATTGTCTACCTAAAATCTGAACTGCATACAACATTCCAAGAGTGTTTTTAGGGAGTTTTTCCTTGTATGATGTGATTTATGGATTTTCTGTTGCTGTTGTACAAACTGTATTTTTGGGCTATACAAACTCCTGCACATTCAACACATTTTCAATATATCACTCTAAAGGATGAAGATGAGAATCCACAATGACCTGTCTACCTGGACACAGTGGACAAAACCTGGACAGGAAAAAAGTCACTTAACTACAGAACTCTGTTCATCAAAACCCCCAGAACCAGCAGGAACATTTCCTTCCCATTCACCATCACACTGATGAACAGTAAACTCAGCCACTGTAACACCTCTATAACCTAATGTACCCACAAATTACATGTATTTATTTTAGTCTAAAATACAAAATGTGCTATACATTTCATTCATTACTGTATATTTTAACAGGCTGTGTATACTCTAACTACAGACTATATGTATATGAATTTATATAAAGAAAAATGTTGCTTGTTTCACCATTGAATATCTATCTCAGCATTTTGTAGTGTGTTCACACCTTTGCCCATTTGTCCGAGGTTTAATAGATGTACAAGTGCAAAGATACGCTTCTAAGAAGCTTGTTTATAACAGTACCAGGAAAACAAGCCCTTGTTATCTGTTGTCATATCTATGGAGACGACCGACCTGTGGCTGTTTGGAACGTGTAAAGACGTTTATTGCCAGCTGTTGGTCGGTTGAATTCCAACACACTGCAGGTCACACTGATGGGAGGATGAATGAGAACATGCTGATGAATGACAGCAGTAGGTACTCTGTGATCAGCTTCCTGACACCAGCTGGCTGTCAGGTAGTGTTAAAGGAACACATTTAAAATGATCATTTCAATATATTTTACTGGTTTTCATGAAATCACATCAGCAATTCATCAATCTCTCTTTTTGTCTTGGCCACACATTAGCTATGCATACAACCTTTGCTCTGCTCTGCACTGAGCTGCTAATGTTACCTATGCTTTTACCTGTGATGTATAGCACTATAATAAGTTAAGATGAGTTCAATATCACACAATATAAACAACCAGCAATGGACTTAGCTAATATCTGATGCCCGATATATTCTTCTAATCACTCAACACTAATTGTCATTCCATCAAAACCACAAGCTAAGATATTATTGGTCAGAACCAGCAGCCACTGGCCATGCTCAGGTTAATTGGAGACTGTTAATTGTCCATAGGTGTGAATGTGTGAGTGAATGGTGTGTGTGCTCCATGATAGACTGGTGACCATCTGGGATTGGCTCCAGCAGACCATGTGACCCTAATGAGGAATAAGCAGATATAGAATATGAATGGAATGAATGAATTTTCGGCGACACGGTGGCGCAGGGGTTAGCGCTGTTGCCTCACAGCAAGAAGGTCGCAGGTTCAAGACCTCCTTGGTCCTGGGTCTGGGACCTTTCTGTGTGGAGTTTGCATGTTCTCCCCGTGTCTGCGTGGGTTTTCACCGGGTACTCCGGCTTCCTCCCACAGTCCAAAAACATGCTCAGGTTAATTGGCAACTCTAAATTGCCCATAGGTGTGAGTGTGTGAGAGAATGGTGTGTGTGCCCCACGATTGGCTGGCGACCATCTGGGGTGTATCCCTGCCTCTCGCCGTAACGTGCTGGGATAGGCTCCAGCAGACCCCTGCGACCCTAATGAGGAATAAGCAGGTATAGAAAATGACTGACTGAATGAATTTTCATTAAGTGAAATAAACTGCTAAATGCTGCTAAAACTACCTACAACTAACTAAAACTATGTGAGATGGTTAATTCTTATTCTTGTCCACATTATACCTTTTAGGAGAAGAGTCATCTTCTGGGGACTATGAATGTCTGTACAACTATCAATCCGTTAGTTGTTCAGTCTGGAGCACAGTGTATATGTTTACACACACACATATATATAGAGAGATATTAGGGATGGGACTTCATTAAATAATAATTAACTACAGGTTTTGTAATTAATTAATCACAAATAATCGCATAACAATATTTTAGTTTAATTTTAGTTGCTTTCTATGGCACGTTTTCTAAACCCTTACCTTCAACCACTGATAGTGGTCTACAGACCTGAACCAGAACCGCTAACATCTCCAGAGTTTCTGTGCTTGCTGTGACATGTTTTGCATTTAAATGGTATCAAATAGTCAGTGCTTCTGTGATATACAAACTCTTTTCTGCACAATTTGCCAACACTTCCATCGGGTCATTTTTTGAACAGAAATTCACCGTCCAGCAGAACGCTTTCATTGTTGTAGCAGCAGCTGTGTACCATGACATGGTGACTCACAAACATTCCATGTTGTTTGGCATGCAAACTGCAATAAAATGCGTTGATATTTTTAACGCTTTTGTTGTCTTTGTAAAAAAATCGATTTAATTAAATGTTAGTGTCTGAATTCCCTCCTGAACTAGTTTGTTGGTTTGTATCCTATTTTTACTGGAGGACGTTAGATGTTTGCTCATATCGGCATGGCAACATATTACCATTTCCCTTTTAGTTTTCACTATCAGTCAAAATCTGACATAGAAGCTTCCAGACGACTTCAGTTCCTAAAACATTCTTTTGTCCTAATCTCTTTCCTCTACCCTTTTAACAATTGGTGTAACTGGCCTGTTAAGTACAGAAGACGACAGATGTTCTGCAGCATGTATCATTTTAAACAGTAAAACCATCTATAGACACATTCAATCCTACTGAGACCTGCAGCTCCAGAAGTGTTGGAGCTGTATACCTTCACCACACAGCCTGGAAGCTGTTATTTATTTGTAGTTGTCTGTTTCAGCCTCTTGTCCTCCTGTTCATGACTCTGCAAGCGCAGCAGGTAACAGGACAACAAAACTTTGACCCCATGACTCCACTGAGTGTGAGAGTCACAGCAGAGTTCAACCTGCACATATGTGCACATGTGTTTACACAGGTAGTCCCACACTTTGTGCACTTTGAGACTGAAAGGCCATTTATCCTCTTCGCATGCTTGCGTTTCTGTGTGTGAATTTAGAAGTGATTCTATCGAAACAGCAGCTTGACTTTCACCTTCAGGTGTCTCCTAACGTGACATCTGACACGAAGTAAATGAGACGTGACTTCCAGACTCCAGAGTCTTGACAGTCCAGTTATAAGCAGTAGTAGACAACAACACTCTTGAAGTGTCATGCACAATGATCTGCACCATCTATTGAACTGCTGCAGTATGCATGCCAGGCCAGAGGTTGGTGGTGTAACTTTACTTTGCTTCTGTTACATTAGCATAAAAACAGCAGCTCACTGAGGCATCGTTGTTGTTGTTTACACTCGTGCAGGTGGAAAATATCATAACCATGCGTGAAGTGGGGCGGTGTGGTCATCGTCTAAACAAGAATAACGCCTCGTGAGAACGCACGGTGACGGAAAACGTCATGCTGAAAGATTCCACTCTAGAACCTGGTATCAAAGATAACATTTTCAGGACCTTGCAATGCCGTTGTCATGGAAACAAAAAGTCCCAAACACAACAAAAGCTTCCTGTTTAGTGCGAAAATTCTGGTCTGGTTGAGTATCTAGGTTGACAATTATTTCAATTATTTAGATCAAAGCATTGTTGGTCTTTTGTTGGTCTCAGGCCAGCTACAGACAGCACTGGGCTGGTGATGAAGCTCTATAATGAACTTGCTGATGCCAGGCACTTTTCACATTTCCAGTATCACTATTTTGTCAAACTTTATTCATGTTTTCAAGCATATATTGGCATCTCATTTGTACAAAGGTGTATTAGGTCCGTTGTAGGTTGGAATATGGAGGGGTGGGGGCTAATATTTAGGGAAAATAACAGACAAACAATCAACAGTAACATATAATTTGATTAGATCATCCACTGCAGGCATAATAAATAGAAAGCGGTTGAGCCAAAGGGAAATAAAGTTCCTTGACAATATATATGTATGAAAAGTAATAAATTTACCAGCTCCTGATTTCTGATTGTCTGCTGTGTGATGAGGTTGATCCAGATTTGCAAAGTAAATCCATTCCTTTTCTCATAAATTTATGATGTACATTTTTGAAATTGTCTCAGTTTTTCCCAAAATATGATATATTTTATCATATAAAATATATGGACATTCACTTCCAAAGTACAAACTACATTCTCTGCAACTACATCTTCTACTGCACAGACAATAGTGCAGGTATGAGTAGTTGATGTTGAAAGTATAATTTAAAGTTAGTGTAACTCTGACAAAAACAAAAGAGGAAGTTTGATAAAACCTTGCATGGTGTGAACTTAAATTCCTGATCATTAATCATTGTGACAAAGTTTATTTTTATTTTGGAAAGAGGAAGAACTTGGTGTGTATTTTCTGAAATAGAATATAATCTGACAGCATTTTAACACTCTCCAAAATAATGTGTGTATAACAATTACATGATAGGCTACAGTCATATGTAAATGCTACTCTTTAGCAGATTTAGGTAAACCTTGCACAGTGATGAAGAAGTTTTGATGTAAAAAGCATTTCTCTCCCAGGGTGTTGAACTCTACCTGACCTGCTGAACTTGTCAACAGGCTCCCAAATTATGAATAATAACAGTGAGCCACTAACAACCATGCTAACGACCCCATTAGCATCTCTTATTGAGCGCTCATACGGCTCCACAGCAGGGGCCGAGGGGCCAGCAGACGCCGTGCAAACGCAGTTTGAGGAATTAACGCTGCCATTGACTTGCATCGACTTCCCCACCACAGACACTATAAGCCGATTGACTCTCAATGACCTTGGTCATCAGACCAAATAGCCGGCCATTGAAGTTAAAGTGCATCTTCACTGTGCCTGATTAATCACACATGATTGCATTAAGACAAACTGACTTTCATGTGATGAGATTATTTCCTGCTTCTCCTGACCATTTGTTTGATGCTTACAGACTTTTAGGCACTGGTCACATAGATCCGTGTCTTTTTTAAGCACAAAATAAGGAATGTCTGGCAAAAAGATTCTTTTCTGTGTATGTCATTTAAAAGCCATTCATATGATACCCATTGTGTCAGTTGTAGTATAACTTTAGTTAGTTCAACAGAAGTTATTTAGTTTATCATTTTTGAACAGATTTAAACAGGGTTCCTACACATTATCCATTTCATAATTACAGTCTGAGGACAAACAACTGTCTATTATTATTGCTCCAATATGTTTTTGTCTGTTTTCATAAATAGGAGAGAAAAAATAGTTAATAGTTAAAAGATAATTTAATTTTCACTGTATTTTATTGACCTTCTAAATCAAAACAATGATAAATGCAGCCATAAAGGTTCCTTTTGGAGAAAATAATGTTTTTCATTTACTTTTCTGATAACAACATCACAGCATAACTCTTAAATGTTCAAATAAATTATATAATTATTAAATAAATAATACTGAACATATTCAAGAGGAGTAAGAAAAGGTTGGGAACTTTTCTAGTCACATTCTCTTATTTATTATTTATTCAGTGATGCAAAATGCAAGTTCAGTTTACAACCATCAGTGTCAGAGATTTACAAATCTATTTGAACAAAACAAATGACAGAATAATAAAAACAAAATCACCACAACTTTCAAACAAAACAAGAGAGCAAAACAAAACAATCACTGGTTCATCTCATGGCCGAACAATGTTTTATTTCTTGTTAATTTAGATAAAGTATCACATGTTTTAATCAATGAAGGTTGTAACACAGTGATGTTTTGTATTTGTCCTTAATGTTTTTTATGTTCACACACATTTCTACACTACTACTGGGGCTATTTGGGGTTAAGTATCTCAACCAAGAACACTATGACATGGAGGAAGTGGGAATCAAAACCCCAAACTTCTGATAAGTGAACAACCAGCACTCCACTAAGGCAAAGCACAATAGAACAGACCAGCTCCAACACCAAACTAGAATGACATATACCTGGTCAAGACCAATGGTCAGTTTTCTATATAACAAGCAAATGTGCAGCACAACCAATATGTGTGCTTCCAAAACTATTAGTTTGATTCGTGCCAAGTTGAATCACTATTAGGTTCAGTGTTCAATGTGGAGGCTTATCATTATTGCAGCGCAGAGCTGCACATCTATTTTACTTTGGGTGATTTAAATATGTTTTCCTAAATGTTGGACATCTTTAGTAGAATATGAAATACAAGCATAAAGACTTAATGTCTTAACCTGCATAGAGCAGATGTATAGTTTACAGGAGCCAACGCACTGTAACAGGACATTTAGAATCACAACCAAACCTTGGAAAGCAGAACAGATTTCCTTTCATGTCTATGTTTGTCTCTGCTTCCTCCAGTCTTCATCTCTCACCTTTCACATGTTCTGTTCATGGCAACAAAGTGGTCAGCGTATAAAAGTGCTGCTTTCAATAACATTACTTCACTAGCTATTACAATGATTTACACTGGAGCATGTTCGGGGCTGAGGATCTTATTGAAAGCGAGCTACTTTCAAACCTCTTTCAACACTGTGTTGTAAATTCACTACAATGGTCACGAATTTCGACAAAAATGGCCTTGGCCGTGCAAAGTTTTGTCTTCGCTGGGTGATGGTGAACAATGGAGGGAAGCAGACGCTCTTTAGAATGAGTAGAGGAGGCAAAGTTCAGAAAAGTTCATTCACATCGTTCGAGGGCTGGACCAGCAGGGATAGGATGGCCAGACATAAAGGTGTCAGCTACAATTTACTATTACAATTTGGGCATTAAGCTGAAACTCTTATCCAGAGTGACTCACAATAAGTACAACAGTTCAGCATTTGAGGATCCAATAATCGCGAGTAGCACAGTAATAAACAAGGGCCAGGGACAACAGTACAATGCTAAGAAGTCGGCGTGGAGTGGAGGGAGGCTGGGTGTAAATCAGAACAGGACCAGAAAGAGAAACAACTTGTGAAAGAGGCCAAAACACATCTGCCAGCGAGGTTAGTGCCATCAGCCTGGAGGAACGCTGGCTCACATTTAGCCAACGTTAGCTAAAATGTTCAGGGCGTATCACAAATAACATGCAGTCAAGATGTTTCTCAAGCTGATTAACTCTTCACTGTCAATGGGATTGTTTTAATCTGCAGCATTCGGTAAAAGTAAGAAAATATAGTGTTCATAGTTTTATATGCAAGAACTCAAAGACCATATGAAACTCAAGTTAGAACATTTTTTTGTAATTTTCTTTTATATTAAGGTTTGGAATAGTTACAAGAGGGATATCAATCAAATCCTTACATTTGATTGGACCCCAACAAAGTGGGAGGAGCTCAGTGTTTAGCCGAGTTCTAAATCCATGCGTACAGCAACATGCCTGGGCGATGGTAAGATGTAGAAGAGGCAGATGGAGGCGTTAGTGTGGTGATATTCAGTGGTGGTGAGTTGAAAAGTTAGATATCAACTACTGGCCTGGCAGCATACTATGATACTACAGTGTTTTATATAGAGTTTGCAGGTGCTTGTATATGAGGAACAGTATCAAAATACAAAAAGAAGAGCCAAACCACAACATAAGTTTACTGGTTTCATGAGCCACTTTACAAGAGTTCACAGATTAAAATGATGCAGCTTACATGATTTTATATATTTATGTTCATATACAATTTGTAGGGTGATATCAGGTAAATTGGGCCACTTTTTGGTAAATCGCTTGGGACAGTAACACAATACCAAATATGCCTTTTGGTATATGTCTCACCCACCATAGAAACCATAAAATAATCAATCACCTGTTTTCTGTCCAGTACAGTTATGTCAACAGTTAGAAATCATTTCCAGTTATTGCCTCTAATTCCCAAAGGGGCTGGAACCCTTAAATGAAATATCTATTTATACGGTATGAAAAAACAATTTTATGCAGTTACCTATTTTTTTTTTGTTAACAACAGCCAGGCACAGACTGTAGTTTCCTGATGCCTTGTCATCACAGTGAGGTTGTCAGGTTTCCTGCCATCACGTCTGTACAGAGAGCAAAACCAAAACCTCACCGACCTTAAAGTTAAAGTTAAAGTGTGTGCTGTTGTCATCAAAGATTCAGTATGTGTGCAGGGTGAAGCAGTCAGGAGGAGGCTGGTCACTCCATCTTTTACAACAGGTCCTACATGTGGTCAGACAACATGACTGTTTGTTTCAAACATCCTGGATACAACTGGTTCCCACCCTGGGGGTCACTGGAATATCAAAGGGGTCATGAGATGATACGGGAATAGGATACAGAAAAAAAACAACCTTCTTTCTGTATTCTGTATTTTAATTTCTCAAGCCTTGAAAAGTTATCCAGATAAAACACAATGTCTCTTTCTAGAGCTGCAAGGTCATTGATTAGTGGATGAATGGAAGATGAATTGCAAACTATTTATAATAACTGAGTAATCATTTTAAACATTTAAAAGCAAAAATGTTTTTAAAAAATTAGCTAGTTTGAGCTTCTTACTGGCGATGATTTATTGCTTTTCTTTGTGGAACACGATGATAAACTGAATATCATTGTGTTTTGAAGATGTAACTTTGGGCTGTGGGTAACTTAACAGATATCTTCCACTATTTGCTAACATTTTCTGGCCACAGATTAAGGGATTAATCAAATCAATCATCAGTTTATTCTACAGGACTCAAAAAACAGCAACACTTCACTTTATAGAAGCTGAAACTAGTGAATCATGTTTGCTTGAAAAATGTACTTAATAATCCTCAAACTAATTAATAACTGATTCTCTGTTTAAAAGTCTATGTCTAAATGTGAAAATATGCATTAAATTTGCATACGCTTCAATGTAATATGTGTGTGTGTGTGTGTGTGTGTGTATATATATATATATATATATATATATATATATATATATATATATATACACAGAGAGAGAGAGATATGAGATAGATATATAGAGATATAAAGGTCCTGCTTCTTTCTAATAATACGTTCTAATAATACAATTTTAATGTGTTTGCATTTTTCTTAATCATTAACCAGTAACCTTACTGATGTGACTAGTCCCAGGTAGAATTTTCTTTATTTTAAGGGTTACAGGGTCACAGTATGAGCAGGTTGGGATCCACTGCTGTAAACAAATCATCTGATCAGCTCCACAGCCGGCTCCATACTGACAGGATCTTATCTGTGACCCTGCAGTCCACATCTACCCACGCTACTGGCCTACTTCCACTGTTCCACTGGAGGTCTATACTGGTTCAGTGCCCTGAAACTGAACTGATCGCTGTGAACTCTGTTTCACCCTTCGTCTGCTCATCTGCCAGGGTCATCAGCCCTGCCGCTTTCCCTCCTCCTATGGATTCCAGATTTCTCTTGTATTTTCCTTTTCTCCTCACAACTTATTGATTCTGTAAGGATAATGGAATGTATGTGAGTGTGTGTGTGTGTGTGTGTGTGTGTGTGCTAGGACCACCCACCCTATAATAAAGAGTGAGTACATTAGGTATCATCCTCAGATATCTATACCTGGTGCTGCTCTTTATCTCTTCACATCCACAGTTCAATAACAGCATGATTTAAGCCTTTTGTTTACCTGTGTTTATCTGTGCATTATCATGAAGTTAATGTGAAGAATGCTGCACTGAATGTGTCTACCTGTCTCTTATGTTTTAAACAAAAAAATTAAAAGATAATACTTGGTAGTTCTGATGAGGGTTGAAGTTGTTGAATATATTTTACTAAAAAAAATGGAATGGAAAAGGGAAAATTCTATAAATATATTTTATCAGTCCTTAAAGGGGACATGTATGTCCTTATTTATGTACTCTGAGTCTAGGGTCAATTTTTAAATGTGACACTGCATAACATTAAAATACACCAATATAATGTTAATTGCTAATAAATTAAATATCTCAGACTGAAAAGCCGCCCCAAAAGATCCATTTTCCACATATCTTATGGAAAATTTTAAACAAATAACAGCGGCACAATTTTAACAATCTAGCATATTATCAGTTCTCATTCTGAAAATTAGATTAATATTATGGTCCGGTTATAAGGCAGAGACCTTTTGGTTCTTGGGACTCAAATGTTTGTTTTTTTTTTTAAACACAAATGTCTCCACCACTGTAAAGGCTCAGTGTTATTTCACTGGAGCTTGTAGTTTCCACATCACATTTGTGCAAGTTGAATATTTGACCCAGAATGGCTCCAAACTATAATGCCACAAATCATGCTCATAGGAAAACCCCTAAATTTTGATTTTTCATTTTCAGCAGATGAATGTGAAAACAAGCTCTGCACATACATCACTCTGCATAGTGATGCTCAAACATTAGAAATAAAATCATTTTCAGTTGAGGGGCTCTTAAACTCGCAAACTCTGCCTTACAAAAATGAATTAACTCTGTTCTCAATAGTTTTCTTTTTTATATCTTTATAGCACAACCAAGCATATTACAGTTAAACCATTTCATTTTAAATTAAATGACAGACAAAATTCTCCACAAAACATTTTTATTAAATAAAAAGCCCATACAATATAACATATGTCACTTAAATAGTTGGGGTAAGATACAAAAGTTATATAAACAGACTCTACAATACATATGTACATGATCCTATAGATACACCTCTGAGCTGATTAAAGTGTTCCATGTCTGTGTATAGTGCCTCTCGTTTAGTTTGTTCTTATCTTCCACAAAACAAGATATATACAAATCCAATGTATTAACAACATAAAAGGTAAAATACATTCTCAAATCATCTACAATATGTACAGTTCATGCTAAAAAACACCACATTGACACAAGAACAGATGTTCCTGTGTAAATGGGGCTTTTGATCTGTTTCTAAGAGCGCTTCCAGAAACTCCCCAAGTACCTTGATTATAGTTTCCCTGCAGTTCAGGAGGTAAAACAGATGATTTCAGACTTTTTGGGAGACCTGATACTTAACACAACACTCATCACATTAATTTTGTACATAGCTGGTAAACTTGGTTGGAAGATTGTCCACAGGATAGACAGTAGGTCCTGTTTTCATGGTGGGCGGCCCGTTTAAAAGAGTCCAGTGACACTTTGTGGTCACCTCCACCAGGAAGATCTTCAGCAGGACCTTTGCGAACTCCTTGCCCACACACATCCTGGAGCCGCCTCCAAATGGGATGTACTGGAAGCGGGAGGAGTCGGCCGAGGGCTTGGTCATGAAGCGCTCCGGCTGGAAAT
Source organism: Lepturacanthus savala (assembly GCA_030544235.1). Taxonomy (NCBI): domain Eukaryota; kingdom Metazoa; phylum Chordata; class Actinopteri; order Scombriformes; family Trichiuridae; genus Lepturacanthus; species Lepturacanthus savala. The sequence continues at coordinate 3,894,082 of CM060471.1, forward strand.
CCTCTTTGTTGGGGAAACTGTCGGCCACATCGTGAGTGTCACAGATGCTATAGATGACGTTCCAGCCTTTAGGGATTTGGTAACCCTAAAGTGGTAGAGTGAAAGGATCAGTTAGCAGGTGATTTTAGGTTTCTTACATGAGTTAACAGTGGGTGCAGCAGTTTGCTCTTAAGAAACAACAAAAAGTATAAAATCACTATTTTTTTCCATTCAGCCATTTCACAAATCATAGAAATGTAAAAAGAGTGAGAACACATCACACAGCCCTACTTGTTAACTTACATTGAGTTCAAAGGTCTTCAGGGCCACTCTGAAGCCTCCAGGGACAGGAGGGTTCATCCTCAACGTTTCCTTAATGACACAGCCAGTGTATTTCAACTGCTCCAAGCACTCGATGTTCAGACGCTGGATGTCCATGCCCTGCTCCTCCTGAACACAAGACACAAAAAGGAGTGTGAGGTGGGAAGCAAGGCTAGTTTTTTTTAAATAATAAAATGGTACAGAAATAATATCAAAGCAAACACAGGAGGCATTTATGAATTTTGGTGCTGATCCTATATTGAGCTCAGTTACTAGGAGTCAGCCCTTCGGTTTATTTCAATCCATCTATGTATTCAGTAGTAGAAAGCAACAAAGTATATTTTCTTAACTACCATTTTGAGGTACTTTTTAAATTTCCACTATATAGTTCTAAGCCACTGCTTTTCAGTGGGAAATATTGTACTTTTTACTCCAGTACTTACAGCTGTAGTTACCTTTCAGATGAAATGTTTAATAATAAGATTGTAGAGGTCAGGCCATAAAAGGTCAAAGTTTCTAGTATTTCTGGAAAAGGATCTGAGTACTTCTTCTATCAGTGACTATATTACAGTTGACAGGGCTTTCAACCTCATCTCACATTAGCTGACAACTGACTCTAATATCATACCAAGAGGATTAAATGCCTCAGTTAGACATTACAGTCTAGTCTCATTACCTTGTCCATCAGTTCCTGCCTCAGTCTGCCCACAACTTCCGGGTTCAGGCCCAGGAACATGACCAGGGAGGTGGCTGTGCTCGCTGTGGTTTCATGGCCCCCGAACAACAGCTCTGTAGCAGACTCCTTAATGGCCTGGAGACAGAAAATAAGTTAGTTTGGGCTTTTAAGAACATTTAAGAACAACAAGAATATACATGATATCTTGCATTTGATTTTAAAAGATGAGACTGGGTGGATGATGGCATCTACCTGCATGCTGAATGGTTCCCCGTTCTTCCTGCTGCTGTCTATGAGCTGCTGCAGGGCGTCTCTGTGCTTCGACTCCTTTCCAGACTCCTGCACCTTCTTCTTGATGTTCTCCTCGATCTTGGAGTGGATGAAGTTCCTTGCCTTCAGACCCTGGAGGACCGGGTGATGGGTGGGGAAAAAGGAGACAGACAGTATGAGAAGATGAATTAACATAAAGAGCAGGTAAATACAATCCATAATCTACAAAACATTAGAGCATCATTTCTTACCCTGTAGAGTCCGCTGAATGGGACGTCAATTGGCAGAGAGAACAGATTCTTGATCATTTCCTCAAAAGCTTCCACCAGCTGCTGCTCATCAGTCCTGATCTGCTCAGGCTGGAAGCCCAGCAGGATCCTCATGGCGATGCGGAACATCAGCCGCTTCGTTTCAGGGTATACCAGCACGCAGGAGTCCCTGTCCAGCCACTCCTTCACCGCTGCCCGCACCTCCTCCTGGATGACAGGGATGTAGAGCTCCAGAGCCTCCCTGGAGAAGGCCCGCATGATGGCCTGGAGAGGTGCAAGAAGGGAGGACAGAGGGTTAGATCAAGAAAATGGAATCATCCAAACAGGATTTTACGCATTTGAGTGACAATTAACAAGTTGCATATATGATGAAAATATTCACATTCACTAGTTTTAGGAAAATCCAATTTTTTAAAAGACTATCTCTTTTGCAGAGTAAAAAACAAAATCTCTTTTGGTGGAAAGTAACTACGTACATTTACTCAAGTACTTAATTACATCTTTGGGGTTCTTTAATTGGGTATTTCCATGTGATGCTACTTCACTACTTGTATTTGACAGCTTTACTTACTTTACAGATTTAGAATAATATTCAATTTATACATGACATGATTATACACACGATTGAAATTAACTTTACCTTAAAACTTTAAAGTTATGAACACATTAATGCATCAATAATTATAGTCCAATATAATTCTGAACTTGGCCGCTCTGCATAATAGTACTCTTACTTTCAGTAGATATTGATGACACAGATGTGTTGTCGCACTTTGAAAGTGAATTTCAAAATAAATCCATAGATGTACCTTTTTCTTGGTCTTGTGCTGTGCTCCGTGCACGTTGGACAGCGTGTCTGAACCCAGGATGGTGCGCACAGACGCTGGCCACTGCACGGACACGAGCCGGTGTTCCCCCAGCAGAATCTGCCGGACGTTGTCCGCCCCAGTGACGCGCACTGTGGGGTTCCCGAAGAGGTGCGTGCGGTAAATGTAACCGTACTTCTGCCGCTTCATGCGCAGAAACTTCCTCCTCTGCAAGAGACGCGCGACACAATGATAAATAGACAAATAAGATACTGAACAAACTACTAAACTACAACAATATCCAGGCGAAAATAAAGTCAGAAAACGAGTCAAACAGTTTAAACTAATCCATACTGCAATGATAAAGTTATAATTTATAGTGTTGCATGTCTCAAATACAGCAATGACGCTGCACCGAAGGGCTGCCGTCCATGTAAAACGTACGCGTATCGCGTTGCGTATTACGTGCGTAAAACTCTTCTTTACGCACGCGGGATTGATGAGATATACTAGTCAGTTTACACAGATGAAATCAGATAACACACTGGTGTTCCATGTCTGTGTATCTGCAGCCAGCAGCTGTTTACCTGCAGGATGAGCTGCAGAGTCTCTCCAATGAAAGGTAAGCCCATGGATCCCGGGGGCAGCGGTCTGGCGCAGCTCGGGTCTCTGCCTCGGATCATGTAAACCTCCCACAGCTTCACCGCCACCAGAAACAGCAGGACGGGCAGCACGATAGTGCACAGGAAGGTGGCCAGCAGTGTGCTCAGAGCCATGTTTGCAGCAGCAGCGTCTTGTCAGTGCTGTTCCAGGTGAATCTCTGTCAGCGACTGAGGCTCCAGCCTGCTCATCCTGTGTTTTTATAGGCTGCCAGCGCCGCGGCCAGCCCTGTTACCTTCTCCTCCCTCAGATAAATTAGTTCACACAAAGTTCATCTTTAATTGTGGGTGTCGCTCGGCCCCGCCTCCGGCCTGTACTGGGCCGGCTCCACTCGCCATTTGTTCCATGGGCCGCATCTTTTTTTAATCCTTACCTCCTGTTGCACCGCAGACAATCCGCGGCGTTTTCACTGAGAGAAAAGGTGATGATTCCCCGCGAGACAATGGCAGCGCGTCCCCAAGACGCCTTTTGTTGGCAATAAGGCAGCTAGTTTACACACTCATTACCTTTGGCTTAAGCCCAGGATCAGTAATCGTGCCTGCAGGGCGGCTGCATTCAAGAGCAAAAAGCTTTTTAAGCAGCACATTTTCAGCCGCTTCTGAAAATGGAAAAGAGGTTGAAGAATGTCCTAATCCCTCGGTGTGTGTGTCTCATGGTGTCACTCACAGTTCAGAAGGAATCAGATCCTTTACTTGAGTAAAAATATAAATGCTGTCATCAAAAAACTCAGTGACAAAAGTCAAAATCCCAAATTAAAAACATTTCGTAAGCAAATGTACAGAAGTATTATCAGCAGCTCCTCATCATACACTCTTCTATTACTATATCATATTATACTACTCTTAATCACTAAATACTTGATTAAACTTAGTGAATGTGGAGCCAATATGAGATTCTGCAGGTAAATTAATAGTAAAAGTACTGCATTGGAATACAAGACACCCAATAGCAAAAAATAAATGTGCTTCAATATTATAGAATATTTCACCTTTTTATTTGATGTTACTTTGTACCATCACCTTAACACCTTTAATCATTCCTGCCTGTTTAACCAGTGGTGGAAAGCAACCAAGTACATTTACTCCGGTATTTATACTTTAACATATATACATTTATTTGACAGCTTTAGTTGCTTTTCAGATGAAGAGTTAACATGAAACAATATATTTTACAGTGTTTCTGTTCAAATTGTTTTGTTTTCTTTATAATAAAGTGTTATGTACAAAGGTGCTATATAAGATATATTACACAAACACATGATACACGTCTAATATAATATGATGCAGTACTTGTACTATAAATCAATTTTACTATACATCAATATTTTTATAGTATTTTTAGTATTCAGGTATATTTTTAACAGAGTGGCAGTAGATGAGTGTGAGAGATGATAGTTTATAATCTAGATTCAGTTTTTACCCCCCCCCCCCCCACACACACACACTATCTATCTCTCTCTCTCTCTCTCTCTCTCTCTCTCTCTCTTTCTCTCTCTCCGTGTGTGTGTTATAAAAATTATATCTCTCTCAGCGGGTTCAAACTTGGGTCAGCAGAGGCAGGCCTCCCACAAACGCGCACACTTGCGTACGCGTGCGCGCGCGCGCACGCAAGGTTATCCCCGGGCTACTCGCCGCATGAAAAGTAAACACCGAGAGCAGCCGAGTCACCACATCCTCACTGCATTTGGACTCTTGTTTTTACGACCTGCCATAACGTCGGGGCGTGTACGTGCGTGCATGTGTGTGTGTGTATATGTGTGTGTGTGGGTGGGTGTGCGTGTGTGTGTGTGCTGCAGGGCCAATCGGTCAGTCAGTGAGACAGCTCGGCTGCTGCTTTTACAGCGACACATTGCATGGATGGATGTGTGTTTTCTGGCTGACTCTGTGCGTTTTCGACACCGTTCGCCCTGAAGTTCACCCCAGTGATGCACGACTATCACAACTATCACCATTACATCACACAACGGGCCTGACTTATAATCTGTTTCTCATCCTGACTCGCATGTAAAGTCACAGGACTTTTACTTTGACCTGCTGATAAAAGCTGAGCTGCAGCTGAGGACATTGATCTGTTTGTGGTTTGGAGATTTAATATTTAAAAAAACTATAATAATTTATCTGTATTTTTATTGAATTTATGCAAAAAATGTTTATTTGATTGAAAAATATTTAAATTATTTATTTAAATGTCTATCTTCATGCAAGGTGCACAAACAACAAATAAAACATACAACCACGATAACACCGACACACCAAGAAGACACTCTCAAATAACACAAGGAAAACACAGAAAAGCACAATGAAGCATTATATAACAAAACACAAAGCGGGGAGGGGAGGGGGGCATACACAGTGCACCTTGCACCTAATTATTCAATTCAAAATAAAACAGGTAAATGAATAAAATAAATGCATTTCCAAACCGGCTCCCCAATTCATTCCAGAATTCAGTTCCATAAATCTTAGACAAATGCAGTAACAATGTTTCTATTGAGAAATAATTTGGCTTATAAACCTTTCAATTTTACAAAAGCAGCCAAAAAGGCTAAGACAACTATTTTTCTGTCTTTTTTTACTTCAGTGGTGCATCGCTATATCTTTGCAGGTGGCAGGACAAGGAGGGGGATTCATATTCATTTTTACTTAAATTGAATGAAACACTTTAGTCCATAAGGACTTGACAGCAGAGCAGTGCCACAGTCTGAATCAAAGTCCCCACTATTCCACTGCCACGCCAGCTGAGCTCAGAGCAGCTCAGGTCACTTATTTTAAGCCTGGAGTGGTATAAGTTTTATGAAGGATAGAATTTACAATATTTTTATATTGATTTAATATATTTGAACTCATTATTTACTCATTAAGAACTCTTAGAACCAGGATTAACCTGCTACTGATCCTTCATTGCTTCTGCTATGCATATATAGAGTTTAATAAAATAAACTACTTCCTGCTCCCAGAATTGGTGATTTATTCAATTGTTAGAAATCAGTGATTTTCTATACCTGCTTATTCCTCATTAGGGTCGCAGGGGTCTGCTGGAGCCAATCCCAGCATGTTACGGTTATGGCGAGAGGTAGGACTGTTGACACCCCAGATGGTCACCAGCCAATCATGGGGCACACACACCATTCACTCACACACTCACACCTACGGGCAATTTAGAGTCACCAATTAACCTCAGCATGTTTTTGGACTGTGGGAGGAAGCCGGAGTACCTGGTGAAAACCCACGCAGACACGGGGAGAACATGCAAACTCCACACAGAAAGGTTTCAGAAAGTATTCAGGTAAATTAAAAGTAGAAATACTATTGTCGATGATGCTCAATAACAAGTAAAAGGCCTGAATTCAGAATGATACTGCAGTAAAGTAACAGAAGTATTATCAGCAAAATGCACTTAAAGTATCAAAAGTAAATTACTCATTATACAGACAGTGTTCTACTATTCTAAGATATTATACTGTTTTCAATCACTAAATACATGTGAGTATTTTAATGTAAAGAAAAGAGCAATTTATTAGAAAAAAATAATATTAATGTATATTAACTTTATTTAAATTGTTCAAATATGCATTTAAAAATAATCAAAAGTGTTAAATAAATGTAGTGGTGTAGAAAGTACAATATTTATCTCTGAAATATGGTGGAGTGGAAGTATAATGGAAATAATGGAAATACTCAAGTAAACACGTACCTCAAAACTGTCTTTCAGTAGAGTACTTGAGTAAAATATACTTAGTCACTTTCCACCACTGTTAATAATGTGCTGAGAAAGCAGTAAAACATTGAGGTTTTACAGACAGTCAGACATTTGACTCCAACAACTCTGAACATGGCAGTAAGTAAAAAGTAAAAAGTAAATGCCCAGTGATAAAATGACACCATGTTCATGACATTACTTATTTAGGCCTGTGGAGACTGAGCCTTGTACCTTCATGTATACATGCTCCTCCTCGCCTTCTCTCCTTAACTCCTCCTTTCCGTCTTTCCTCTCCTCCTCTCCTCAAATCCTCCTCTCCTTCTCTCCTTATCTCCTCCTCTCCTCCTCTCCGCCTCTCCTTCTCTCCTTATCTCCTCCTCTCCTCAAATCCTCCTCTCCTTCTCTCCTTATCTCCTCCTCTCCTCCTCTCCTCCTCTCCTTCTCTCCTTATCTCCTCCCCTTTCCTCCTTCTCTCCAGGATAGACAGCAGTGGCTGATGTGTGTCAGGGTGAGTGGGTTTCCAGCTGGTCGTGCTGTAGGCGGTGAGTTTTTCTCATCACGATGTGAATGTGTGAAACAGGATTCTGCTGCTCAGGTGTGATAAAGCAGGAGGAGTAGGACGAGTAGGAGGAGGAGGAGGAGGGTGAAGGGAAGTTCAAGTGTAGAGAATTCCTGGTTGTTTATAGGGCCACAACCTCACTGTAAACATGTTGATCACCTGAAGAGATCTGCAGCTCCTTCCTACTGAGTTCACTGCTGTCACCTGAGCACCAGATACTTTAAACTTTAGAGATAAATCCACAACACGCTGGTCCAAACATTTCACTTCACCATCAGGTCAAAATTATGGAAATATCACAATATAAATGACATAACATTTCATTAGTGCATTCATTCTCCCCAGAGGATGAATCTTTTAATTGTGAACTTTCCTCTGGCACCAGCGTCATGGAAAAAAATAAGCACTCTTACTTGATCCATTATTACATGGCTGTGTATAATACTTAATCCTGATTGGTCAATCACTGTTATTTCTGTTATTTCTGAAGAACGGGTTATTAAGAAGATCAGACTGTTGCTACTGTTGCTATGGACTCCTGACGACCACACCAGTAATATCAATCCACAGAAAGCCATCTGGTGAAAAGTTAGGGTCAGCTGATTTGAGGTAAACAGAGGTAAAATGAGAGAGAAGATGACAAAACTGAAGAAGATGGACATGAAATTAACACAGTATGAGTTTACATTGTTATGATGCAGTTCCAACCATTATAACAAAGCAATTCAAGTTTAAATCAATATAATATTTTAATAATATCTTGTGTCAAATTATTGATTATTGATAATGTAAAGGGAGGTCATTATTGTGAAAACTGATATCTTTTAAAAACAAAGTATTTTTCATAATTACATAATTAAAATACTATTCTTAGCTTTAATTTTACATAAAATTTTGTGTATTGCTATGGCCTCTACTTCACTTATAAAAACAATCAATTTCTTATCAAAATGTACCAGTGGTTATAATACAAATAATCCTCTGTTATAAACTGAATAAAATAAATTTACATCGAATCTTATATATTAATCAAAATTTAAGGAAACAATGATGATGAACAATGATTTATACATATGTGATTTAAAACAGATTTTAAAGGTCAATATAATGTTGTTATTGCATCAGTATATTTAATTTAAGATCATATTAAATGTAATATGTATTACCTATTTTCATGTTAAATAAATTAGACATGTAATTTCACAGTATATTAAGAAAACCTCTGTAAAAACCCTGACTTTTTGTGCCTTGCAGGCACCATGAGCTTTCCTCTACAGCACCACCCTCAGGACATCTCCAACATGTTTATTCAGTCTTTATTCTTGTGGTGCATTGATTTTCATCATATTCAGAACTTTTTTCTATTTCCGGCTCTGCTCTATTCCAGTCCTTCATGGAGGAGAGCAGGAAGATCACAGCTGCATCTCCATGACAGGTTTGCCCAGATGTGGCAGCTTTCTCTACATCAGAATCTGTGCTCATTAGACAGTGGAGCTGTGTCTTGTGAGAAGACAGTAAATCATCAATATGAATGAAACCAATGAAAAAAAAGAAACCTGTGTAATTCGTTATCTGTCTAAATTCTAACTCTAATGTATTTTCAGTCAGGTACAGTGTAAGTACCTAAGTATATTAATCAAGTACTATACTTAAGTATAATTTTAAGCTACTTTATACTTTACTCCACTACATTTCAGAGGGAAATGTTCTATTTTCTATTTCAATTAAATATTGAAATATATAAAGTATGAATATACTTTGATATTCTATTATCTGTTTTTTCTTAGGGTGGTACAGGGGTTAGTGCTGTTGCCTCATAGCCAGAAGGTCACAGGCTCAAATCCTTGGTCTGGGACCTTTCTGTGTGGAGTTTCATGTTCTCCTCGTGTCTAGTGGGTTTTCTCCGACTTCCTCCCACAGTCCAAACACATTCTGAGGTTAATTGGAGACTCTAAATTACCCCATAACAGATTCTGTCTGGGGTGTATCCCTCCCTGCCTTTTGCTTGTAATGTGCTGGGATAGGCTCCAGCAGACCCCGTGACCCTAATGAGGAATAAGTGGGTATAGAAAATGAATGATTGAATGTTTTCTATTAAATTGACACTCATTGTTTTTGTATTCTTATACACTTTCTGTGAAAAGTGTCAAATAATATGATGCAGGACTGAACCTCTTCTGATGCTCACAGAGCTGTTAGTGTGTTAGCTGTTATCTCTGTTATCACTGCAGCAATAAACGTGTAAAAGTACAACAGATACATGCACAGAGCGCGCAGTCAGCACAACTGCCTCCTCATACACACACACACACACACACACACACACACACACACACACACACACACACACACACACACACACACACACACATACCCACAAACACATACACAAACACTGCCTGACCTGCTGCTGACCCTGACATTTCTGTGAACTCTTGTGCGCAACCAAGTTCACTGTCCTTAACACACATACGCACCCACGCGCATACACACATACACACATGCACACACAGAAATACTCGACAGTAACTGGAACATTGTTTTCTTTTTTTAAATATCAAATCATTGTTGAATAATTGAATTATTGAAGCATGAGAGATAATTAATTACAGCAGTTAGTTCAGACCAGAGTGAGCTGTGTGTGCTCGCTCTCATTGACCAGGGCGGCTGGGGCTCAGAGGTAGAGGTCGTCCACCAATCGGAAGATCGGCAGTTCAAGTCCTGGCTCCTCCTGTCCGCATGTCACAGTATCCTTGGACAAGATACTTAACCCCAAACTGCTCCCGTTGGCTGTGTATGTGGATGATTAGATAACATCCTGATGAGTGGTTGGCGCCTCGTCCAGCAGCCACCGCCATCAAGTGTATGAATGTGTGAACGGCTGAATGAACACTTGTAGTGTAAAGAGCTTTATGCGGCCAGAAGACTAGAAAGGCTCTGTACAAATGCAGTCATTTAACATGTACATGCACAGTAATCAGCTGAATATTGAATAAAGAATACTCTGCTCATATTCCTGTTTACGTGCTACAGAGTCTGATTAATGAATCACAACTGAGACTTTATCTCTAGTAAAAAAAAAAAAATTCAACTTCATCTCTATCTTTCCAGCTTTCAGCTTTTCAACGTTCTCTATGTCTCTGAGATGTAGCTTCAAAAGCCCCTTTTCTTCCTGGAACTAGTCATGTCACTAGTTCTGCTCTCCCTGTTCTTCTGGGATTTGTGGGTTGAGGTGCTAATCTGAGGCTTATTCTCAATGGAAGGAGGTCAGATGTCATGCTTCTAAAAGATGTAATTGTAATGTTGCTATGCATTCAGTGCAGTGATATTTTACCATCATACAGGTGTGTCACTTTCAAAGGAAAAGGTTTAGGAAAATGCATAAGAATACTAAAAGCAAATCTCTGAGGTTATGAGGACAGTGCTGTATACAATATGTGGTTGATGATATGGTTTCTGTTCTGTCTTTTTTTTGTTACAACTAATAAAAGACAATATTTAAAACATCAAATGAGTACACCATAATCCATCGAATGTGTAAATTGTGAAAATGACCGTGGCAAAACTGTCATGTGGTGTAACCCTAAAAACTTGGTACCAGATAGTTTAACTTAAATTACTGTACAGCAGCACATCCCTTCCAATTCAAAACAGAATTGGCACAATTTAACAAATTTCAAGATACATAAGTCAAAACAATTGTCATTAAACAGATAATTGTCATGAACACACAAGGATGGAAGTACAACATAAATAGTTTGGACCTATAGTCTCCAGACAAGAAAGGAGGCTATTTCACTGAAAGTAGTAATGCTATTGCACAAAAATAACAATAGTAAGCTATATATGATAATATTCAATAAAAGTAGTAATATTATATTACACAAGGATAATATAAAAAGTAGTAATGCAATTACACAAGATAAAAGTAATAAACAAGATAAAGTACATCCCTGCCATGATGATAAGCATCCATGCATTCATAAGATATAAATTGCTTATTTTTTCTTTTTTAATGTGCAAAGTTAACTTGTGCCAACACCTATTGCCCAGTAACCCCGGGGACAATCTATGGTGGCTGGAACCAAGCAGCAACCTCTGGGTCGACAGAATGAAGCCAACCTGGAAGTGCCAGGGCTGCAGGTCCTTTAAACGGCCACTTGAGGCTCTAAAAGCGAATGAGTCTTAAACCTCCAATGTTAAAATACACAACTTGACAGCAGGAATACACATTTTTACAGCCTGGTATAAAAAAATTCAATTCAATTCACAACAAGTCACAACACAGTTGTCTCAAAGTGCTTCACAGAATTCAGTCAAAAGTGACTCAGACATCCTCCACCCTTAGACCTTCCTTCTCAACAAGGAAAAACTCCAAAACCCAGTGGGGAAAAAGGAGAAACCTCTGGGAGAACCACAGTGAAGGAGAGATCCACTCCCATGGACAGACAGGCTATAGATGAACCAGGACTGACAGACATGCATCTGATGATGAAGTATTAGTCTGTAGAGATGCTGTAGGGTGGGGCAGAAGGGTGGGTCCAACCAGTCCAAAAACTGTTTTTCTATTAAATAATTGTTTAACAACAACACATAAAAAACAGAGGACTTTTATTTTTTTTTTAAAAAAATCTAAACTCTACTGGTACATAAAAATTCTGAAGATTGAAAGAAAGTAAGTTATTGAGTCTAAACATTTCCTAGGGAAGGATGCCAAGATTCAAGAACACTTGATGTGTCCCTCCCCAATGTTCAAACAAAACCTGCACCAATGCATGTCCATTTACACAATATAAAGCTGACACATAAAAAAGTTATTTTTAACTAATTATAACACCTATTGTGATGTCTGTGAGTGCTTCTACATACAAGTTCTGATCTAACATCGTCTAAAACACTGACATCAGCCTCATGTAACAGCATCACCCTTCACTGCACGTCTGCAGCTCCACGTCTGGGGGAAGCCGTCACAGTTTTTTCCTTCCTGTGTCGATGCAGTGAGAGGAGGAGGAGAGTGGTTCCTTCCTGAGTTAAAAGTATTTTAGTGCAAGGATCAAACACTTTAACAAGGCAGTAAACTGCTTTTACATTCACCCAACAATACAGCAGACAGACAGGAGGTCGTCTCTTCTTCGGCCTGAAATAGTCGTCTGTTTATTTTATTTTGAGCTGAGCTGTAGTTAACGTGAGGTCATGTTCAGTGTGTTCCTTGCAGGGATTTGGACAAGTTAACAACGTAAAGCAGCAGCTTTTCTTCTTCGGGCAAAACTTTAAATAAAGTGCAGCTATGACAGGATCATTATCATCATCTGCACTAATAGCGTGACTCCACAACACACACACACACACACACACACACACACACACACACACACACACACACACACACACACACACACACACACACACACACACACACACAATAAAAGGACAGCCACAGGTCACCACATCCGTCAGCATGTGTCCCATCAGTAGCTTTACTTTGGTTATTGGGTTCAAAGGTCATGATGTAAGTTAACAGACTGTGTTTGTGTCCATGAAGCTGAAAATCTGTTTGGAAGCAACGAACACTGAGAGAACTGTGACTGAAGGATGAAAATACAGAAAATGTGTTTTGCTTAATCGCTAGACAAAAAGATGGAGGGTGCTGCAAAAGCTTCAAATTTTGTTTCATCTTTCCAAAATCATATGGTTGCCTCATAAATGTTTATACTAAATAATAGTTGATATATTAGTAGTTGGATTAGTTTTAATTTCTCTTCATTTCATGGAATATTTAATCCCACATGCTGAACAATGTTCAACTGCAGTTTTTCTGAGCTTTTAACATGTTGATAGTGAAGGAATTATTTCACAGATACAATGAACAAGGGAAACAACATCCTCACAAACACACTGTCAGCTGTTCTCTCCATTTTAAAAGCTAACAGAAACACTACAATTAGGTTTTCAGCTGAACTATGGACAGAACTGAATGTAAAGATGACAAAACTTCACCCTGAGAACAAACTATTGGCCTTCAAGGAGAAGCTGCCAGGAACCAGGACAGGACAGGAGAATATGAACATCAGTGTTTGGAGCATTTTCCAACTACATATGAACAGTAAATGCATCTAAATCTCATCTGTAGTTTGTTTGTTATGAGTTTGTCTGCTGTGTTTGATCTGTGCTTGTTAGAGGTTGTAGCTTTGTCTACCGTTAATGCTATGCTAATGCTAATGTTAATGCTCAATGACTGGGCTTCAACTGAAGCCTAGAATGATGATTTGCATTGATTTCAGAGTTATAGAATATCCACACATGACTTAACCTGAAACACCATGTAGGCCTGTGTCTGTATATTTATCTGTCAAAATATTTCCATCCAGCATTGGATTATTTCTTTCACTAGTGAGCTTGGATCAACATTAGAAAGATGATCAGGTTTTACCAGCATTTTCACATGTTTTGAGTTATTGAGGTACAAAGATTTTACATCCTAGTCAGTGAAACTTTTCAATGGACTCCCTTATTTGTGTGAGTTTTCAAACACCTTGATTTGTTGAGTTTTTCTCTAAATTGTCCTAGTTTAATGTGTCATGTGACAGATGATGATGTGACAGCCCAGAGGTCTGATGTGGATTATGTTGCTGTAGGATGAACTCCTGACTAACTAGGTCTAGATCATGGGGTTCTGCTTAGCTCTAGAGCTCTAGTCCTAGAAAAGACCCAGACATCAGTCTTCATCCATGCTGATATACAGACGGGGGTTAATTAACCAGAGAAACTTGGTTGGATCAACTTTACACACTTTATTTAAGTCCATTACTGCAGAAAAGCTGGATGTCTAAGTTGTTAACTATTACTGGATTCCTGAAAATTGATATCTGTCTTTTTTGGGTCGTTGGGTAGTTAATTGATTATTTTTATACCATTTAAATGTCCCATATTCTACACTTTCCTGTTTTTTATTGTGAATTTTTCATCACTAACAAGATTTGAAGCAGCAAAGATCATCTCAGTATAGTTTTCCACTTCTTTTCTCCAACCTCTTTCTAAGCCTCTCCTCCTCCTCTTTAAATGGTTGTGGGGGGTGTTGGTGGTGACTGTATAGTAGTGACATCACAACTTCACATAAGTCATGACTGCTTGTTTTAAGGCACAGTTTCTGAATACCGGCTGTGTATGTTTCTCTGTGGATTGAGTGTTTTTTAAACATGGGACAGTATTAATACACTCTCTGCTGTCATATATACAGTAAATATATATAAATCTTTAAGGTATTCATTGGAATTAAACTGATTAAATTTCAATAAAAATGTAAAAATGTGTGTTCTAAAACTTTTGAACTGTATATATATGTATACTGTATATATATATATATATATATATATATATATATATATATATATATATATATATATATATATATATATATATATATATATATATATATACTACATACTCCTTAGATCAAGAAATTCTTTTAAATTCTTTCTTTCCATGATGAGCTGGTGGAAATCAAGATGCCACTTCATTTGTCGTTTGGACGCTAAAGCTTCTCGTACCTGTAAGAAGGCAGTTGAGAAGTTGCGATTGCACAGTAACAAACATGTTGTGTGTGTGTTCGTGTGTGTGTTGGCAGGGTGGCTGCTGTCCACTGATAATAGAGCTCTTCAAATGTCTCTCGCCTCATTACATCTGCGGCGACAGGGATCCTCGCATTCAAACGCTGACCCGGGCCAAAGTTCACTTGCTGTTTCCCAGTTAGCGTGTGTGTGGTGGGACAAGACGACAGAAAACCTCCCAGAACAAGTGACCCTTTTGTCTTTGTGTGTGTGTGAGAGAGAGAGAAAGACACACACGAACACAACAATATAACACGAACATCCACCATTTTTTTTGTGGAGTCAGGATGTGGTTTTGGGAGCAGGTAGAAACAGCTAGCCAGGGTTTATTTTATTTTATATTTTTGTAAATCTTTAAACAAACAGAAACAAGTTTCAGAGGGACGTACATGCTAGAACTATTTCTTGTAATTAATTTGACCAGTTCTATTGTGCTCCAATTCATTTGAATTTATTGCTTTGAATTCACTGTGTTGGATTGTGCTGGAAGAGCTGAATTTAGGCTCTATGAATACATTTTTTTATATAGCAATGTGCAAATTATTAGCTTCAGTTAGTTTTCAAATTAAACATGTACATATAACATGTTGAATCAGTAAAGATCAATTCACAATTATGAATCCTGTTACAAAAAAACGGTACAGTTCTGTCTCTTTGTCATGTTTCAGATGTCAGATGATTAACAGTTCCACCAAAGACACGTTTCCCCTCGAAATATTCCCCTTTACTTCCAAAAAAGAAAAAAAAACTGCTCAAGGCCCAGAAGTAAAACGTTTAAATATTTCCCAAAAATATAACTATCAAAGAAACATTTTGAATAAATAGAAATGTAGCAGAAATGTTTTTTCTTATTTCTACCAGATCTATCATTCCACACCCGTCTTTTACTGTTAAATGTATTTAATATATCAGTCACAACCCTATTTTCTTCAAAACAAATTGTTTTACTTTAGTATTTTTAAATATTTGATATATACTTAAGCAAAATGATTTTGTAAAAAAAGTTATTGTATTGATAGATTATTTGTTCCACCACTGGCAGCATGACAGTGAACTGGAGGTTGCTCAGTTGTATTCAGGAGACTTTGTTATTTCCATTGTTGCAGTACATCAATCTTTTGTCCATCGTCTGACCTGAAAGAATGTGACAAAATGTGAAAAAATAGACAGCCCATATATATAGACTGCTCGTGTTTGTTTCAGTGACGTCAACATGTTCCGAGGGCCGAGACACCCCTCATCACGCTGACAGTTTATATCAGACACTTGTTACTGTTGAATGAACTTTTATTACAGCACACAAAATAAAAACAACAAATTTAGGAAAACAACATCTTAGTCAGGGCGTCTCACCGAGAACAGTGACATAGGTTAAAGCTAAAGGATTCATTTGGATTTAAAATGTACCCACTCTCTACTTCTGTGAAAGGCAAGTGAGAATATCTGGGTTTTCTAAAAGCAAACAAACACGTCATTCAAATTAAATAATCGTTGGTTTAACAGGCGATTTTCTGTAAAATCTTTCTTAGATCTTGATGCCATTATAGCAGGAAAGTGTTGTAGAGGTTCTGATGAAATGGCTTTCTAAAGAGAAGATCAGAAGGCTACAGACTGAATTTGCACTTAGTTTCGCTTTACTTACCTTAGCTGTTGTAAATTTCTAACTTTATTTAGCATGTGTTTTTTCCTCACAAATTTATGACTACATCATCTCAGAGAATATCTGAGTTTTTTCTCATATATTGGTGATTTCTTTGTGTAAAATTCTTAGCGAATTTAGTTTCATTTCTCAAAAATGTAGTCTTAATAATAATACTTTATAATATTTCATAACTTAATCCATCATATTTTTGTCTTGTAAATTTCTGACAATCTTAAAGATTATCAGATTTTTTTTCTAGAAAATTTCAGAATTTTTTCTTGCAAATGTGTACCTTTACAATCTGTGTTATTTCTCCTAAATTCTGAGTTTTTTCCCCCTCAGAATATTACCCGCCTCTCCTGGTTTCATAAATGAATTATTAGATATTTAAAAAATGCCTAGTATTTGAATTCTGGGTTTATTTGAGAATTTATGTTTAAGTTAAGTTCATGGCAGTTGATGAACAGTTGAGTTGAATATTTAAAGAGTTCATTAAGCAATGTTTATGCATGTTATTCTATTAACCATGCACATGAGTAGAGAGCAGGTACCAACATAAATCACTTTGCTCCTCACGATAAACTCAGCTGTGTCCACCAAGTAAGCAACAAACAAACTCAACCTTATTAATTACATATTTACTTCAGGTGTTGACGGAGGAGTGTATCACAGTGTCTCCAACTCCAATTCTGTTTGTAGCAGACATACCGCTGGAATATTTTCTTTACAAAATATGCAGTATATACAGTGGCATTTACAACCAACTTTAAAAAAAAAAAGGCAAAAAATAAATCTAAAAGAAAAAAAAATCAAAGACTTCAGTCATTTTCAGTGCAATGCCTGCTGAATGTAGAGCATAAAACAGAAACAGACTCGTTATAAAATGCTTGTCATCAGGAGCTTTGCAGGTTTTTAGGTTAAGCATCAACCTGCCAGCGAGACTAAAGGAACCAATTACATTATTGCTGTGCTTTATGGATATAATGTGGTTAATGAGATTCTAAAGCTTCATTTCACCCTGAGGAACAAAAATAGAGAATTTAGACTGTGTCATTCAACTGTTAAATATATACGTGTATATATCAATAATAATAACAATTATTAATATCTCCCTATCTTGGGGGCTTGGTTTCTTGTAAGCATGAATCAAGTAGTTGGGGTTTTGGGTTGTGAGAGGAAACGGCAGTTATCTTCACATGTTCTAAACCCCACATTTTGGCACCTTCATATGAGGTCACCTGACCCCCTCACCGCCACTGTGGATGGAAAGCATTCATTTTTGATATCGACACCTCCTTAAAGATTTGAGTCTTTATTGATACTGCCTTCAATGCATTCCATTAGTGGACAACTGTATATAACAATAGCAACTGTACTTTCTTCAATTTTCTTTCCAAAAGCTAAACTTTCAAATATTACTGCTACATTTGAACAGATCATGTTTTACTTTACATTTACGTAATCTACATTTTACTCAGCAGATCTCGTACTCTATCTTTATGGCACCTTGTTAATTAACAAGCTTGAATCCTGCCAAATTCAGCATTTTAACTATTTTTACCTGGTAAGGTTTGTGTGTATTTTGGCTGTAACTGATGTGCATGTCCCCTCCCTTACAGGAAATTAATTTATTACATTAACTGCATTGTGCTTCCTCCTTACCTTTGGCTTTAATAAAATGGAGCCAAAGTCAACTGACCGATAAGAAATTAAGCAAAAGATGCCATCAATTCTTCAACAAAAAACTGACTCAACTTGAAATATAACGTTATAACCTATAATGTTTTACGATCCTTTCAACTTGATAGCAGCATCAATAAGCTCAAACCTTGTTGATTTTTAGGTATCAAATAACATGTAACTGTGTCTTTAATAGACCTGGGTTTCACTCTCCATCCCTCACCACCACTGAGTGGACAAACCAGCATTCAGACTCCTTCTCCACCTGGTAACATGTGAACTGTAGTGGAAACATTCATTCATTCATCTTCTATACCCACTTATTCCTCATTAGGGGGTCTGCTGGAACCAATCTCAGCACATTACAGGTGAGAGACAGGGATAAACCCTATATCGTCGCCAGCCTATTATGGGCCACACACACATTCACACACACCAATGGACAATTTAGAGTCTCCAATTGACCTCATCATGTTTTTGGACTGTGGGAGGAAGCTGGAGAACCCACGCAAACATAGGGAGAACATGAAACTCCACACAGAAAGGTCCCAGACCAAGGACTTGGACCTGTGACCTTCTGGCTGTGAGTTGAAACATTCACTAATTAATGAAACCTGGTTGCTGCTCTTTGTTAGGATTTCTGGTGTTAATTGGCATTTCCACCATTCTACCTCTGATTGGATCTTGATGTGTGAATTAGTTCACTGGGTGTTCACTTGGTCAAACATGTTCTAACAGGTGCAGACAGTGCACCCAGGATCCATCGTAACGTTTGACCCTTACATGGGCAGATGGTGAAACGTGCTTCACATGGACCCTTGTGCTAGATTCAGAAAATATAATTTGAGTCTTAAAATGTGATCAGAGACAAAATCTCTTCACTGTATCTGCAGTGTTTTTTCCCATGATAACAGATGCTGAATATTGCCTGTTTGCCACACAATGTGGGGGTGGGGGGTTACCACGACAACCTCTGCTTACAGTGCATTAGGTGCAAATCCTGTACTTGGATTCCTTCATACAATGTTGAAGGAAGGTCCAATCTGTGTGTACATATTAGACTGGTTCATTTGCAGATTTTCAATCTTATTCTTTTTTAATGTGCAGTGAACATGTTAAGATTTCATCTGTTCTCTGGGTGTCATCATCACCTTCTGGCCTCAACAAAAGCCGTAAATTCTTCATCAAAACATCCTTTGGAAGCTTTGTTGGTTTCACTTCGAGTTTGACATTCATCTGACAGGTTAAAGAAAAGGCCAACATGAGTTTAAAAATAACCACGTTTCACATCATTTCACTACTATTTTGTGGCATCAGTCATTCAAGCAAGCAGGTTTTCCCCATATTATATGAAGTGGCTGTGTTGAAGCACACACGCTGTGTCTAGGGTTGGTTTACATGTAAAATGTGAGGCAGAAAACAAAAGGACAAACAGCGAGCAAAGTCACAGAGGAGTTCGACGAAACCTCCACTTTTTTTCATGAACATCAGTCGGTCAGGACGTCATCATCCATTCATCTGTTCTTCCATCCATCCTCAGCAACACACATACACACTGACAACAGTGAGCTACTGGGACAATGATTTTCATTTACATTTCATTATAGTGTGGGAGTTTGTCAGCTGGTGCAGGCAAAATTTTAAGAAATATTTTCTTTATTAACACAATAAAATAAATAATGACCAAAGTAGTTTAGGTTCAAGAATAAAAAATAACATTAAAAACATCACCACTTGACTCTTCGCTATTGTGCAAAGATTTATTAATCAATTTAAAAAGAGTCTCTTTTAAATGTTCATTAAAAAAATAAGATAGTTTGATAATTTTTAATGTTAAGTTGGACAATGTACTGATCATGTAATGTACTGATAATTTATTTATTACTGAGGGGATCCTATTCATTTCATTTTGTCTTGTTTTCATTTATTTAGTTATGCAACTGTTTTTGTTGTGTATATAAAGTGTGTTACAGTTGGCCACAAAAACAAAAATACATAATTATTGTTTTACCTATAGTTTTATTTATCTACCTGGATTGATTTATTGTGAGTTGCAGGGTTTTGGAGATGAATTCCTTTCTTTACTGATGAACTACTACCAACCGTTCTCCCATCACCCGTGGTGCCGTGTGTTCAGAGGTTCACAGGAAGTGTCCCTGTTTGACCTCATTGTCCCAGTACTCGCGTCTGTCCTCTGCAGCTACAATCATTGCACTCTCACAAATGTACAAAACATAGTTTGTCTTATCATAACCATTAAAAATACTTTACATTTTACTGTTATTCCTGTGAAGAGTCCAGTAAACTGTTAAGTGTGTGTTATTTACATGGAGTATTCAGTCAGGTACAACAGTATGGAGAGGATATCACGCTCATGTGTGTGACTTGTATTTTCCCTGCATGCCTTATACATTGTGTGTGTATTGCTGTGACTTATGTGCTGTGTGTGTTTATTTTTTGTATTTCCCTCTCCTGTGTGTGTGTGTTGTCACTTTATTGGATGTCTCTTGGCAGTTGAGTGTATGCATGTGAATGCATGTGTGAATTTGTGTGTGTGTGTGTGTGTGTGTGTGTGTGTGTTTAGGAGGACATGCCATTAACCAGACTCCTCAGCTGTTTGACCACAGTCTCTATCAGCTTCTGTTTGTCTCTGTCATTCTTCCTGAACTGAGAGAAGATGTTGTTCTTCTTACTGGTGTCCTTCATCCTAGAGACAGAAGCAGACAGTGTTGCAATTTAGATACTTCAATTCATGCATTAGCATTACTAAAGCAAAAAATAACATAAATAAGGATTAAGAGAGATAGATAGATACAGTAGATAGATTGATGCAAGATTGTCTATACGATGATATCTAAATGGCAAAACAACAAATCTGTTCAACATCTCAAACAAAAGAACAGTCACTCATGCTGAAGAAAAGCATTGTGTAACTGAAAAATAATCATTGAATAATTGTGATTTCAATATTGACTAAAATAACCATGATAATGATTTTTTCCTTTATTGAACAGCTCTATTTTAACCAATATTCATCTGCTGTCGGCAGCTAGGGTATTGAGTCTGACACATGTTGGTCTTTAAGCTACAATCCAGTGCACAGATTTTCTAAACGTTTTGTTAAAGGTGCATCTTTAGATTTACAGCTGTCTTCCTGTTTCTTCTCATAGCCTCATCACTGAGATCTGGTGTCCATGTGCTAGACCTGGCGTTACACCAAAAGCCATTATAGGAACATTTTAAGCAACTTTTCAAATTTAAACCAACTGGAGTGAACACAGCAGCAGTGAAGGACCTGCACCTACCCTCTGTAGACTCTGATCAGCAGCAGCAGGAAAACAAGAGACAAGAATATTCAGATATTCAGAGAAGCAGAAGAACAGAGCCAGCAGCCACATTCATATCTGACATCTTGATAAGTTACATGCAATCATTCATATAATTAACTATTATATTGTGTTCAATTATTCATGAAAACTCTTAGAAACCAGCCTATAGAAGTTGACTGACTCACTGACCAACTTTACAACATATTCTCATGAAGTGCTTCATATATATTATGAAAGTTATGCATCATTTTTTTAAATATAATCCTACAAATGTCAAACTTGTTATTCCTGGGCATCAAATAACAACATCCTATAATCTGTATGAGATACACAAGGGTTTAAATTTATTCCAATGTAAACTCATTTTTCTCATTGTAAACTTGTTTTTAGACACATTTTACAATTTCCTAATGTTACAAATCACTGTTAATTATGTAGATTATAATAAAGGTTTATGGTGTAACAACAGTGTGGATAAAGGCTGATTAGGGTAAGGTGATTAGATCATAGTTTGGGTTAAAATCATCAGTAAAATGTCTCGAACTGCTGCTTGTGCAACTATGCATCTATCAATCTAGCACCCCACCCACCATAAGGACATTCATCACCTTATACATTCACCTGAACATCGCTTTATCCATGCCTGAAATGAAACTTCTACACTATATACTATCAATCCTTTTAATTGCATTATCCTGTTTATTGCTGTGTTCTGTAATTTGTGTTCTCTGTCCATCCTGGGAGAGAGAGGTTTCCCACCTCTGTTGCTCTTCCTAAAGTTTCTGCCATTTTCTTTTTTTCTGTTAAAGGTTTTTTAGGGATCTTTTCCTTATTTGAGCTGCAGCTCTAAGGACAGATGATGATGTTTTTATACAGAGTGTAAAGCCCTGAGGCAAATCTGTAATTTGTGATTTTGTGCTATATAAATAAAACAGACTTGACTTGAATTTACTTGACACCAGAACATCCTTATGTAACCAGATATTGAAGCGAAACCACTTCTGTGTCACTGTTAAAGCAGCACATACTGAAATTAATACTGTTTAAGTTCATAAGCCATTGTAGCCTGTTAGTTTTGGCAGCTTGAGTCATGGAGAAATATCATGAACTCATCACAGATACTCACTTCTCCAGTAGAGCCAGGGCCGTGGCTGGGTTCACTCTCAGGTATTTGGAGGTTGGCTGGCCATAGTCAGCTAGGTACGTTGACCAGTCCCACACCATGAACAGGTCCAGCAGCTACAAATCAAACACACACACACAAAACAACAAAACTGTCAATAGTTCCTCTTCAGAACATAAGTGAAGCAAAATTCAGAGAACAGGAGTTCAAAAGGACCACTACATTATAAAAGAGACATTTTATTTAGTTTTGTCTAATTCCCATGTAACTAAACAGCTCTTGAATACATCATATTGTAATGACAGACATGAAATGACATAAAATAACGTAACATTAAATTTAAATAGCAGAACATTTTTTTCTGAACTTTATCAGTACACCAGGACTGACCAAATTATGAACCTGGTTGTCTGCATCCATCTCTACTGCTGCTTCACCCTGAATGCTCCGCAGTTAAGACTGAGCGGCATGAGAGGTGTATTAACGCCTGATCAAGAGCAGGGTGACATTAAATGTTGATGGTAAACACTTGTTTATCCTGGGTCACTGCGTCACTCCGAGATGCAGAGACAAGACAAAGTGTGAGAGTTGTGGAGAGAATGAGGAGGTGGGAGGAGGTTCTGCTGCTACACCATGAGAGTGAAGTGTGAACAGGAACATTTAAAATGACGCCCCCCACGACCCCTGGTTAACCTGATGGAGATGACCCCCCCCCAACACCACCACACACATACACACACAGTGTATGCTAATGTCATAGGGTGAAACAGCTGGGTGTTTGGGTCATGTTGAAAGAGCAGTGAAAGAACAGCTTAGTGATAATAGCATTATTCAGCTGACAGAGAGAGAGAGGCTTAGCAACAATGCCTTTATTCTCACCTGGAGCTAAGTGATGAGCACCAGCATCTTAGTCTCAACTCTCCAAAGCTCAGGATCTCACTATTTTGGTACAATAAGCTCTTAAAGGAAAAGTCAGTTTATCTTATCTTCATAGATTTGTCCACTGGTTCTATTTGCAGTGACATCACTAAAGACGAGTCCAATGGAATGAGAAACTCAAGCATGACAGACCGACTGAAAGACATATCAGGTGTTCTCACTAAAGCACAGGTCATGGGATTTCAAATATAAAAAAAAGAATAATTGGACAGTATTTTGTAAAGAATTGTGACCGAGATATGTATTGTAGTGCGGGGGACATTAACGTAGAGCTGCCTCCAAATAGTCAACCAATCATAATAGAGAAGAGTCTTTAGGATAATTTTAATTAAGACATTACATCTTTATTAATTGAAATCCTTTGATTTTTAAGAAATTGTTTTTAATTTTTCAATGTTCACAAATAAAAAAATAAATAAATAAATATAATATATTTATATCAATATCGATCCAATAATATATATTGAAGTTTCTTTAATTCAAAAGGCTAAATTCAGATCACAAAATTATATATATATATATATATATATATATATATATATATATATATATATATATATATATATATATATATATATATATATGAAAAACTTTTGACTCTGAATTTGTTTATGAACAAAACGTTATTGGAAATTTGTGTTGAATTCAGAGGCTAAAATTCAGATACATAATTTCAATGCAAAAGAAATCACTGCTAGAAATTCAATGGCTTTAAAAAAAAACAGATTTACTTTCATACACAGATGGAACACATTCAACACATTTAGATTAAGGGTAGTTAATCTAAACTTTTCCTTCTGGAATCAATAAACAGAAAGAAAAAGCACAATTTCTAATGAATGAATCAAATTCATTAGAAATTGGAGCCATGTGAGGGTGGATTTGTCAATATCCACCCTCACATGGCTCCACTGTCACATATATCTGATGAAGACCTCAGACACTCAGTGTAATCTAGGAGGATTCAGCTGGGCTAGCTGAGTCATGTTATCATAACAATGAAGTAGAACATACTTTTGGAAATATTCAGCTTCTGGCGCCAAAGAGATAGAGAAAGATAGGTTTAAGTGTGTGTGTGTGTGTGTGTGTGTGTGTGTGTGTGTGTTAGTCAACTGTCACTGCTGAAGGAGCCACTTGTCCTTTAAAAGATTTAGTGGCAGTCATGTTAAAAGGGAAAGGGTTCCTCTCATGAACTCTATCTACAGTGAGGTTTGCAAAGACCTCTGAGTAGTGACTGACAGTAGTGATGGAAAGTAACTTGTAGAGAGAAATGCCAAGAAGTGACCAGATTACAGTAATAAGCGTTTTGGAATTGAATTTCATTTGACAATTGCATGGATGTTAGAGATTTTGATTGATATTTTAAGTCCACATTACAGCTTTAAATAAATAATCTGAATACTATTACACTACCACTACTGACAACAGAAATAGTTTTTTTAAGGGCATCTGGGCTTACCGTGGGTGTGGGTGTGTGTGTATGTGTGCGTGTGTGTGTGTGCGTGTGTGTGTGTACGCGAGCATGCATGTGTGTGAAGCTCAGACAGGAAGTCTGGCCTTCGTTGTGTAGTTTTTACCTAGATTATTCGCAGAAAAATATGTGGATAGCACAAATTAGATTAAGATTGCAAATGATATCAGCTTTCATTGTAATACATTTAGTTTATTTGCTGGTGTAAATCCTCACAGCTCATAATCTTCCCTGCATGCTAAATAAATAGCACATTTTTTCTTATTCCTCGTGTCTTCTGCGATATGTTTCATGCACGCTTATATTGTCATGACAATGAAAACACGATCCATCCATCAGCCCCAGTGATGACACACTAGACACACACACAGTGTTGTTTCCCAATAGGATGGTGTCAGATAAATCATTATCCCTGTGACATTACCTTGGTTTGTTGTGAAACTCCCAGGTTTCACCTTCACATTTAAACAATAAGTCGGGGCGGCATTTTGAAACTCTAGAAGTCCTTCTCTGCTTTCTTCTCTTTATGCACCTCTGGAGCTTCACTTTGGACGTCTCCCATTAAACGCTATTGTCCCATTGACTTGTATTGTTTGCAATAAAAGGAATATTAATGGAAGACGTGGCTATTCTCCTGCTCACTATGGGCTTGTCATTGGAGACTGGTGGACTAGAGGTGAGAAAAGGTAACCTCCAGGTCCACATCTTCACGCCTTAAGAAACCTGCATGATTGAGGAGCCGAATTGCAATTAGTAAGACAGAATAACTTTTGATGACGATTTATCGTTTTTCCTGATAGGCTCTAATTATATCTCTAATATCTAAACATCAAACTAAATGATTGCAGGATAAAGATCTAGCACAGCAATTATAGCTAAATCAACAGCCGTAAGATAAAGCGAAAGTAAAAGGATGACCTCTGTGTAACCTCAGCCTGTGGATGCCTCCCTACCCTGTTACCCAAGGCTAGGATTAACATGTCAACCACGCAGCCTGTATAAACTGGAACATGGACACATCTTGTCTAATGAGCTGCATCACAGGAAACTAAGCTCCAGCTCCAGCTGAAAAACAGATGCAGGCAGGGCCGCAGCTACCACTGAGCACAGTGAGGTCATGTCCTTTGGATGTTCTATGAGAATTTTTTTTTTTATTTTATTTTGGGGGGGGGGGGGACACCTGAGGGAGTCAAATGCCTCACTTACAACCATATTCCAGTATTCTCAGACATTTTATACATTTAAAGTTACTATTACTTGTTATTCCAAGGCATTAGATGACTAGTAATTGATGATTTAAGCCATTATCAGACTAGAAGTTGTTAGACCAAAGCATTCCACTAGTCATTAGATTAAAACATTAGTTGACTTGTAGTGGTTAGTTTAGTCATTCATGCAAATCATTTGTCTTGAAATGCACGACAGCGTTACCAGAACTGCAGAAAAGATGTAGTGGATCTCTACCTTCATACATACACACAGTGAAAAAGACCATAGATCATGCCTCTTGTCCAGTGGTTCTCAAAGTGGGGTCCAGGGACCTCCAGGGGTCCCTGAGGTGGTTTCAGGGGGTCCCCAGCAAAAAGGGGAATAATTTATTCGCATTATAAACCCATCCATAAGTAACACTGACATTTTTGTCATTCATTTCATACTTTCTTTAATATCTAAAAGCAAAAATTTTATCAGATGGGGGTCAATGGTCTAATTTGTACCAGTTTAGGGGTGCTGACATAAAACTACTCTAGTCAATTGATTTTGTGCAATCAGTCGAATAAGTCTCTTTTCATTGACTAGTGTCTGGTGAACT
This sequence comes from Lepturacanthus savala, assembly GCA_030544235.1. Classification (NCBI taxonomy): domain Eukaryota; kingdom Metazoa; phylum Chordata; class Actinopteri; order Scombriformes; family Trichiuridae; genus Lepturacanthus; species Lepturacanthus savala. Next base: position 3,920,922 of record CM060471.1, read on the forward strand.
TTTAGGAAGCAGTTCTACTTGGGAGGTTCCTGAAAACATTGATGTTATTTGCTTTATTGCGACAATAGAAACAGCGTTCTGAAACATTTTTTTTGGTTAAAGTTGTTGAGTTGAACAAGATAAATAATTAAAATACTTTAGAAAAGGGTTGTGTTGAGGAGGACCTTGGAACATAAAAGTAACTCATTGTGTCTCATTCTAATTTTTACTTGGTGGGAAAATGCATCAACTGCAGCCATATATGGTTAAGTAGCTGGTGAGATCTTCTCAGGTTCTCTGCAAGTGAAACAATCTTAAAAGTTTCTAATCTTCTTACATTCAATGATCTCAGTATAGTGTGTGACCTGGACTGGATACAGAGCCAAGCCTCCACCTCAGGCTCAGATTAACTAAGGTCAACGCAGACACAAGTTAATGAGACCCAGCAACACTTTACATACCATTGGTGTTTACAACTGAAAACCAGGCAGAGGGCTTGTGAGCGGGGGAATATAGGTGAACTATAGGACAGGTGAAAAGGTTGAGGTGGAAAAAAGAAAACGTAAGACAATATTGTTGGAGATGACAGCAGAGAACTGAAAAAGTGGAGTGGAACGTTAATGAAACCGATTAAAGCTGCATAAATGATTTACTCAACTTAATAGGTGTTCATTGTGTTAGTGACTGCTGTCAGCTTCATCCATCCTTGTTTTGTCTTTGCTTCTTTTATCATTTTTAACTCTTGTTTCACTTGAGATGTGATTGTTTGTGTGATAACAACCAGAAAATATGTTTAATTTCTCTTGTTCACCAGTTTTTTTTGCATATCGCTCACTCTCTTCAGTCACTCTGCAGCTCACTTGGCTGCTGCTACTCCCTTTTTTTATTTTGACTCTCTCCCTCTCTCTCTCACCTGTGTCTCTCTCCCCTCTTTTAAAATGGAAGCCGACAGCAAAGCCTAAAAATTAATTCTGTACTCATATCAGATTGTACTGTTCAGATTTAGGTGCTTGGCCATTCGCTTGTGTTTTTACAGAAATTTTTTCAGCACTGTTGCAGTGTGTTTCTCCCTTAGCATTGACACACCGGACACACTATTCCCTATTCATTTGGATTATAGAGACCTTTGTTTTCACTGCACCAATTCAAATATGAATTCAGTTTTAGAATACTGCTACTGTTCCTATCCGATTAGATATTTTAAAAGTAAAAGTTATATGCTTAAACATTGTATCCTTTCATCATTTCCAATCTTGGTATCAACACAATGTAGGGTATGAGGAAAAAAATAAAGGTGACTAAAGTAGTTTGTGTATATAAGTGAAATAGTTTGTTCAGTGAGGCTTTATCGGCTCAGTGAGGCTGTTTACCTGTCGTAGGTCGACGAAAGCCAGCTGGAGTGTGTCTCCTTGGAAGCCAGGAACTGGCTCTGAACTGGCAAATACTGAGAAGAGACAAAAAACACCAGACAGAAATTATTTTAAAATTACAGTACACACAGCTAGTGTCAAAAACTGGTGTCAGGACCACATATAAACACAGTGAAAAGGGTCAGTAGAAAAGGCCCCAGCTACACTACTCTAGATTTTTGGGATATTTTCATCCAACAATTAAAAAAAATATATCTCCTTCCACACACTGATCCAATCAACAAATATCTCAGACGACATGGAGACGTCAACATGAATACATCTACCTTACTATGCCAGGAGTGGCCATTAAGCAAAATTTCAAATACCTGGATGAAAGAACGTTTTGAACATGCACAGTGCCACGTGGTAGTGATTCAAAACCTTGAGCAGATTTATGTGGATTTTATGATATTGATGTTATATGATGCTGCAATTTTATTGTAATTAGTAATACTTGACCTTTATACCATTACAGTAGTTGGAAACAGTACATTAACATGTATAACAGTAGATGCAGTAAAGCTAAATCATAATTTATTATTAGCAAAAAAAGTGTCAGACACAGGACAGTGTCACATTATATACATCTGTTTAAGAATTCAATTATTATCATAATAATGCGAAATTACATATTACATATCATATATCTATTTACACATATCATATGTGTAAATAGTTGACTAATGGCTTGAACTAATGACTACATTATGACTAATCATGACTAATGGTGGATCCTATCAACCACACTGAGGAAATTACAAATGATATAATTATATGGATGCTGCACATTGAGGGTGTTGGGTCTACTTGTAGCTATCCAGTAATCAGCTGTTACTTATGCATACCCTTAACTTTAAAATTCCAGAATCAACACCCCACAAAAAACAATCATTCACTAATTTTTTTTTTGTCTGAACACTTCCATTCAGTTCCAGCATCACTGACTCCACAATGGAGGTGCTGTGGACTCCCTGGAAACAGCACAGTGATGAGCCGATAAACCCTCCTTTCTTTGCAGGAATTGGCCAGCATCAGTATTACATTGGAACAAAACAGAAATATGATACCGTCTTGTTGTGGCTCCCTGGATCATCTGGTGTAGTACTGAACTTTGGCTGACCCACAAACATACATAGACACACACAAACACACACACACTCACAAAATATTGTGTGTCTGGGATGTAATGGTACATGTATTTATCCTGAACTATTTGGTTCAGGCAGTTGTATGAAGACATATCAGTCAGTGTCGGGTTGGGCCCCAGTCATTGTTCACTGATCCTCTACCATCTTTACATCATGATTAGAACTTTTTTACGGAATCAATTAGCTTTTATTGCACTTATAGCAACATAAAAACTGTAGTTTACAACTCCAGTAATTTATCTGATGTGTGTGTGTTGGTGCAGCAGCTGCATCAGCCTGACCCTCACTGAGAAGGAGTAGGGTTAGTTTCTCTCTCTCTCTAGTTTCCATGTGTATGTGTGCTACCTCAGTACCTACCTACTTGCAAGGTGTGTGTATTTTTCTGTCTAAAAGAAATTAATTTCATTGGGAATCATGAGCTGTAAATATTTTGATATAAATAGTTCGAGGACCTAATCCCTCCCTGTAACCACAATTACACATTGCATTATAGTATATATAGATGTGAGGAAACTATCCTTTTGTGTTTTCTCTCACATGCACCTGCAAACAGATAAGAGGAAATTCCAATTAAAAACATTAAATCACTTCATACTCACATTCACACTGAATGACATCCAAATTGAATTGCTGAATAGCCCCCATGCTGATCTGTTTCAGTTCTGTGTCCAGCAGCATTTGCATCAGCGATGTGGACAGATGCTTACAGGCTGACATACAGGCTGTCTGGGCCACTTTACCCTAGAGATAGACCAACGGGGGGGAGGGGGGGGGAAGAAGAAGGGTGGATGCATGGAAGGAGAGAATGGAGAGATGGAATGGTGCAGGAAAGATGGAGACAGTAAATGAGAATGTGGAGGCAGGTACAGAGGCAATGAGGTTATTGAAAAGGGGTGAACATGGATAAAGAGAAAGAGACAGAGGATTGGGAGGGTATAGCATGGAAGGAAATAAAATATGGGGAATAATAGGCAAGAGATTGAAAGGTTAAATGATAAAGGAACAGAAGGAGGGATAGTGGGAAGTAAATATAGGAGTAAAAATAGATATGGGGGATAAAAAGCAAAAAGGGCAAAAGAAGTGTTAGCATCACCTTGAACTCTGGGTAAACAGAACACATGTGCAGATGTATCAGTCATAGTATCCTGCACTTCATACCATCTACCATCTAGCCCAAGGGTCAGGAACCTGTGGGGCACAAGCCACAAAGCTTTTTGACAGATACTGTATCTTTTTTGTTTTTCAAAGGTGAATTAACAACAAATCTGGTGTCTTTCTGCTTAGACAATTTGACAACTGCTTAAGAACTATAAAAAACACACTAGGACAGATTGGAAAAAAAGGTTCTATAAAAATATGACGCCACTCGCACCAGCAGTGAAGTACAAGATATGGAGTTGAAGAGATTATGGAGACAGCGAATAGCAATGTTACAGAGTGAAATCAGATAATTACTATAGAATTGCAATGAACTGGGCAAAATAAATCCACACAAATCACTTGGATCAGGTTAAACTTTGTGGACTTTGACATGAGAAATTAGCTTCTTTGACCAATAGCTCTTGACAAGGCTACTGATCTTCAAGGGTCAAAAACAGTGGAAGCTACCATATATTAAACTTTTATATAATCTTGCTCTGCTTGAGTAAAAAGTCTGTTGGTGTCTGCTTTGAGAAAGCTATTGACGTCCTATGATGACTATGTTTCTCATAGGCTAGTATGTTAGTGGTGGATGTGACAGCAGTTTATCAACTAGTCTTCCCAGATTGAATTAGTGTTATTAGTGATTCTCAGTGTCATAGATTTGGGTTAGAAGGGGTCTAACCCAAATCTATTTTATGTGTGATAACGTTATGGTTAAGGTCTGGTTATATTTAGGCACAAAAAACACTTGATTAGGGTTAGGAAAATATCATGGCTTGGATTAAAATGATCACTTCAAACATGGTTAAACATGGCAACGGTCTGTAGAAAACAATTGCAGTAAAATGTCTGGATGTTATGGTAAAATGTCCCGATGTTAGAATAAAATGTCTTATGTATTAATTTTATTATTAATAAAATGTCAGAATGGTCGAGTATAAAAGTGCGGATGGTCTAGTAAAAATGTCCTGACATTATGGTAAAAGTGTCCCGACAGTTCAATAATAATGTCTGGTTATACAGGAAGTAAACAGTGGCCTTGGACAGTCATCTCCTGCAGCTTTTGCAACCTCTAGACCTTTCAGTCATCCAACTACCTACCTAATATCCTCCCTAACTGCCACCTAATGAAGGAAATGGTCTAACATATACATTGTCTGAACTACCTGGGAACAATCACTTCCCTGGGTCAGGATTACTCCTGCTAGATGTCGTCATGGATGCCTTCTGAACCTACTAGCAGGTGGATCAATTATCCATACAGTATGTAGGAGGCTGATAACCACTGATAACATCTATTAAGTCGAGTGATGACATCTGAAGCGGGCTAGTTGCATAAATTAACTTTAATCAACTGCTGGTGTGACCACTATGAAGACACACTGTATTTTGGCCTACTTTAGACAGCTATCCTGCTTTTGTCTTAAAGTAATGTAAAGAGCCAACATGACAGAAGCTGCAGCCCTTTGCCTCAGCAAGGCAACACTCACTTTTTGCACATACAAGCCAAGAAACCACGTCCACTCAGTACCATGTTTTTTCAACATTCGTGCAGACATAGTGTATTGCTATTATGCATGATGTCAACACAAGTCAGAATGGAAACAACAGATTAAAATGACAAAATGATGATTATACAAGTTGAATTACTGACTCAGGAAACTGTACAAGAGATAGGGACTATGAGTATAAGGTTGTTCTATGGTACAGAAACTTTAGATAAAATGACATTATGACGATTATTATTCAAGCCTGGAATAAGAATTGCTCTTGTACACAGCTGATGTACGAGCCTGCTACCTCTGATATATTGGAGTAGGGGGGTAAGCAAAACGATTTCAATATTTGGTCTTGAGGACAACTAAAGTAACAAATATATTCCACACCTACTCCAAGTGGTATGTAGCTGTGCAGATTACTTTGATTTGATTGAGGTACTTGTCTCTGGGATTTATCATGTCCAATACAACGTGAATGGAATTCATTTGTGGGGCTCAACTCAACAGTGACGTGTACGGATTTTGTGTCTCTCAGAAGGAGTTAAGTCATCCAATCTGCTTACATGATGCTCTGCAACCCTTTAATTTTCCAGTTCTAAATACATGAATGTGTGTCATTGAGATTTTTGTTAATCTAATAACAGTGTGTGGGTTGTGCACTGTTTTGTCCAGTATCACCAACTACTGGCCAGGCCACCAAACAGACGGAAGGTTCCATGTTTGCGCTGAAATTATTGCATAATTTCCCTGCTAGTAAAAGCCCTAAGAGAGAGTAGGAGACTGTTGCCAGTGTGTTTGCATTAAAGGAGGGTTAAGTTCATCTTGTTGTAGAAAAGTGAATATTTTAAATTAAGAACTTTTTGTTGGAAGAAAACATTTGTCATCATCAAATTGCAAAACAGCTGGAATATTTTCAAAAGTTACAGAAGAAGACACATGTACTAATTAATTAATCTTATCAAAAAGAAATCACCCTTTATAAAGTCAAAAGGTTCCCAACCCCTGATCTAGCCTAATAAAGATAGATTTCAACATGAATATGCTTTGATTACCATTAATTATTATTGGGTTGTGATATCTGTCAATAAAAGATGTGAAACCATTTACATTGCTACACTGCCTGAGTATGACCGCTTTACTACACATTACAGGTGAAATAAAAAACAACGCATGCAGGTGAGGTACAACACAAGCGTAATAAATCATTGTTGACATGTAACACTCAATATACATCCACAGCATCATATATACAACTCCAATAAGAATTACGTGTTTTCACTGCTTGAGGTGTTCTTGATTTTGTGAGAAGCCAAGTTTGAACCTATGTTCCAGCTTGGAAAAAGTGGAAATTGTCATAAGTCAAACCTTCCCCTCAAATGTTTGGTTCATCAATAACTTTGACAGAAGTCACAGTTCATGTGCAGCAGATCAACACCATCAATTCTCAAAGACATTCATGCAACAACTGTCGAACCCAAGGATGATATGGTGACTCAAACTTCAAGGATAAAGTGTTAACAGATTCACTTAAGGACACAGCCCTGATAAAAAGTATGTCGGAGCCATGATCAGCGATTCCTGAAATCACAGAAAATCAAAAACAGAAAGGACTGAGTTCTTTTTTTGAACAAGGCTCAATATAAGCAAATTAACATTTTCATAAAATGAAGAACTATATTGAGTCCCACAACATCCTGGTTATGATTCGACTTCATGCTGACATATAGTCGGCAGACAGACAGCAGTAATAGTATATATTCACTTAAACTGAGCTGGGATCACATACACCGAGTCGGTATATTGGATCCAAATTTGTCAGATTGTTGACGCTATATAGTTGCAGTAATTTTCACCTTCCCACTACTGCCTTGTGTGTTCCTCATAGGGTTATATAGGAGGTATATTAGAAGTTTTATTTTTTGCATGTGTGTTATGTCAATTGAGTTGTTACAACATGCATAAAAGTTACTTTTGGTGAAGAAGTAATGAAAATGATGACTAGCTAGCTATCTCACAATGATTTATTGATTGCAGATTTGACTGAAAAGGTGAGACAAACTTTATCTCTGGTTATGTATCAATATGCTGATGAGACAACAGCAGTAGATGAATTTCTTGCTCTACTTTACAATTTTAACAGGAGGGGAACATTGTTTGAGAGGGGATAAACTTGTGAGGGGATAAACATGTGACAGTGTTGAGGGAGAATAACATTAGAAGAAAACATTAGGAGATTTTTTTTTTTGTCATTTGAGATTCAGCCGGGTGGCAATCAACTTTTACTTCATTATGATTGGACGTGACAAGCTATTATAATTATATGGAGTCCATTAACGGTCCATTATATGGTGATACTTTGGATTTGGGTACAGCGAATTTCTAACAGAAAGATGTGCTGTGTCTAACTGAAGTTCAAGTCACTATGTCCTGCAACAACATGACAAATCTGTATCAACACTTAAGACAGAACAGAGGAAAGTATGACGAATGCGAGTGAAAGGACATGCATGCAGACTCATTTATAAATTATATTATATTATCGTTCACTATAATTGCAACCACACACTTTCACCAAATTGTACAGCACAAATATATATGCACAGTACAGTTTATATTAACATTGGTAAATATCTTGTGTAAAATCTTAATACTTTAAAAATACATTATGACATTAAATTATAACAAAGAACATGAATACAAAATTACACTTAGTCATTACCACCTTAGCCATAACTATAAATCTATGAAAACAAATGGAATGTGAACAAAAATTGCATGGAGTTTAAATAAAATAAAACATGTAGAAAAATCCTCAAAATGAACATCAAGGTCAGAATACTAAAGACGATCTGCCAGGATGTGACAGATAAAACAGCTCCAGGTCACACACTGCTATACAGACTTTCTAGCAAAGCAGAAAGACCACTGAGGCTCATTAAATATATCCCATCATACAGCTGAAGCAGCAGTTTACAGGCCCGTTGTGGAATGATATCAAGTTTTGTCAAGATTCTTCCTCCTACAGCAAACACATACTGATCATGTACTGATTTTGTCAAACTAATGGTATAAATTAAGTACATGAGACAAGTTGCTCGATGTTGATGCCACAATAAAGAGCTGCAGAAGAACTTCAAATGGCACCAGATTAAAATCCCTTACATTACTTCCTGTGCCTGTATTCTCACTCCTGGCACAGTTTATGATATATTAGATGATTGTGGTATTTCTGTCATTTGCAATATTTGTCACAATACTGTAATATTTCTTTATTTCTTCTTTTTTTCAGTTCTACAGACAGCCCTGCCACTCGTCTGAGTTTCATTTCACTGCATTGCATTCTACATTGTACCTTGGTGTGCGGTAATAAAAAACTTTATGGCTAACAGAAATAGCTAAGTGAGTAAACACAAGAACAGATGAAAAGATCATGGAAGTTCACTGTTGAACCTACTATCTTTTTTTTTCAGGAAAAGATAGTGAGCTTTGAGTTGATGACAGTCGTTACTATGCCTGAAAGCAAACTCCACATATTCTTTTGGCCTAATTTGACCCTTTTTCATGTAAAGTCATGCCGCCCACCTTTGAAACCTACACCCTTGTAAGCAAGACACGGTGAAATTAGGTTGCAGAGAGTGAATAAGAGTGACAAAGCTTTCTTGGCCAGCTTCTAGAAGCCATTGATGGTTGGTTTTTGCCATTTGATCCTCCTTCACTCACAGTCCCTCTGGGTAAGAGCATTTATTGCTAAAATGCAAAACACACACACTTTCATCCAGCGTCCCCCACAAAGGTTACAACAGGTGCCAAGAAAACCAACAAGCCTGCAGTAGTGGCGCCTCCATAGTCAAACATGAGCATGCTTTTCAACTCCCCTCTGCCTGTGCAAGGCAGCATAGTGGTGTAACAGCCAGGCAGGAATACTCACCGACATCGACGCATGGTCATTGTTGTTATTCTGAGCAGACACCCCCAAACCAACCAAAAATGGAAGAGGGGGAGGGAAAGAGGGAAAGGACAGGAAAAGAAATGTGGCAACAATAAATGGACAGGAGGAGGTAAATTCAACTAGAGCAATCGTGCATGCTGGACACAATTCAAATTAATCAAGGAATAAAACTGGTAGTAAAACAAATTATTATAGCGTTAAAGTTAGGGATAGGTACCGAGAACTGACCTTTTATGGCACTATTGTCTTTTAAAGTCACATTATTTCATGTAATTTCAACCATCCTCTAATGATGAAATTGTTGAAAACGTGTACCCAAACTTTTCAGCAAGTTCCCATCCAGTGTTTAAATCAATAGGATCAGAGCTGGTTTGCTAATTAAACAAAGTGCTATAAGATTACATTATGATGTGTTCAAGTTCTGCTCAGTAAAATGAGGTCCAGTAAATAAAATGTCATGATGTGTTCATGTATGTAATGTAACTTGAATATTGGAAAATTTGGCTTTTGGCAAGAAAATTTAATAAAAAAATGTTTGTATGAGAAATGTATTGGATTTTGAACAATATAAAGTAGATATTAGAGATGGGACTATGAACTGCTAACAAATGATAGAGAAGTATCGATAAGAGTATCTAGAAGTATCAGTATTGCTAAAATCCTAACGATACCAATCCCTTGTTAAAGCTGCTGGTTACAGCGGGTGTAGACGAGGAAAGACATTCTTGAAAAACAAAAGCAAAACAAGCTGGAACTCATTCAAGGCATGGAAGGGGTGTTTGAAGAGAAGAGCAGGAAGATGACTCACTGAAAGGAACTGAAAATGCACATTTACTGACCGAGGCCTTCACACACTGCTATCACCAAGTTATGGCCATGTTCAGGTGAAGATGATGTCAGTATGTGTGAAACCAGTCTACAAGTCAGTAACAGCACAGTCACTATGCATAGAGTCCAATGTTACACATACTTGGGTTATTATCAGATAGCACACACACATATTAATAGGGATAAATATAAAGCAAACCAGCAGTAAGCTGTGGTGTTGTAGGGAAAATGGAAAACAAAAAAAGAAATGCTCACTTCCCTTTCATTAACAGACACACAACCAATACTGTCACACATAGGTGTAAAACAAACAAATGGAATTTCAATCAAGAAAACCATGTCCCACACAAGGAAAAGGCAACGGGTCGGTGGTTATCACTGGGTTCTACTAACCGGGAGGTGTGTGAAGACCTGGAAAGTGGAACGCAAGAAGTTGATCAGGTCCATGAGATACCCAGAGGCTCGACCGTCCGACTCAGCCATGCCCCATTCATAGTCTGCTAGCTGGATGAACTCGTCGATTTTCTGGTTCAGTTTGGTATAAATCTCTCCCTCCGCAGCATGACGGGCATCCTGAAAAACACCTTTTATAAGCTCCTTTGACCAGACTTAATAAAAAAAAATAAATAAATAAACTAAATATCCTTTACACATGCTACTCTGCCGACCCAGTTTGTATGATTTTGAAAAATGATGGAAAAATGGTAATAAGAGGCATTATTCCAGCAACAAACATAAATGTCTGAGCTACAAAGATTAACCCACATCACATCCATGTGTTACCTTGAAGGTGGATAAGCCGTAGAGTCTGGTGGTGTGTACTGTTTCAGGGGAGACATTGGTGATGTTTGTTATGAACTCTTCTAGATACCTGCAGGCCTGCTCCAGGTGGGTGGTGTTAATGATGATCTGCACCAGCTGCACAAGACAGAGACAGGACAAGGTGAGTGTTTTAGACTAAATTAAAATAACAAACCCTTGTTCTACACATCATTGTAACATTAGTGTTGTTCCTACCTCAGTCAGACCTATGTGTGGTTTCTTGATGAGGTTTTGCAGACAGCTGCTGAGTGTTCTCGTCAGCAGGAGGTTGGTTGATTTTCGCAACATATCATCAATCTCTGTTGAACTGGACAAACAAACTTCATGTTAAACAAAGATTAAAAGTAGAAAAGAGAAGATCTGCTTCATAGAGGTCTGTCATAGAGTCTCGACCAGCGACGGTGTATAAAGTAGACAACATCAAGTCCACAAAAGTGAAGCCAAAACACCTGGACTCGTGCTATGGTGGTTGAGTGCAGTATATATCATAAGTCCCGCCCCGTCCATGTTAGTGAATAGGACATGAGCTAATATGTAATTCTTTATCTTAATTTTAAAATCCATAAACACAGAATGGGGTAAAGATACAGTATTAAAGTTGGAAAATATGCACAAACTTAACAAAACCAAATTGAAAGCCACGTTTGTTTTTAATTAGTTATTTGAGGAAATAAAAAGTAGGTGATTGTATGACTGACAGCTGTGACAGTTGCTATCAAACCTCCGTCAGACAGCGAGACAGCTGACTCTGCCATGCACACTCTGGCTCCAAATGATTTCACACAGGCAAGATGGTGGCCTCCAGAGAACAGAGATTTTGGCCTCATTTTTGCATAGCAGCAGGAAGTGTTGACACAGTGTCCATCTTTATATACAGTCTCTGGTTTCAACCTGCTGGACTGATGATACAGAGACAATGTGATCTACCTGCGGTGTAGTGACTCGGAGAACTTGAGGCTGGCATAAATTAACTCTTTAACCTGCGTGTAAATCTGAGGGACAGACTGGGACATTGGCAGCTTCTTGGGGAAGTCTTGCTGCTCACACACACACACAGGCAAAATACAGAAAACAACTGTTTTAAATCACTAACTCATAACACATAAGATACAATGAGGTTATTAAATTCTGTCATATTTGTATTTGTATCTGGAGAAATGATTTTCATATAATACAACCCTAGGTTTCATTCTTCAAAACACAACAAATATAGTCGTGCTGCAGAAATGATCACATGTCTAATAGATAGATAGATGATAGTAGATCAATAATACTTATTTTGCAGCCTTTATTAATAAGTGCTTCATTAATCTGCTGAGGACCAATTTACTGGTTCTGTGAGTGAGTATCTGTAACATGAACTTGTTACCTTCTCTATCTCAGCATCGTGAAAGGGGAAGCGGCTGACCACCAGTTTATACTCTTCCTCTGTTTCCACTGGGATGGGACTGTAGTTGTCCAACTCAAAGATCTCCCTGTGGAAAAAAACAGTGTATCATGCATTTGAAACCGAATTTGCAATGGTCTCGCTCCTCCACGAGTCACATACAACTATACATACTGCTATAGACTGGTGTTATGCTGTATTTGGTAAGACTTCAGATTCTGTGACAATAGCAGATCACAGGCAGCTGGGTTGTAGGTAGGGTTTGGAAGTATTTTACATATGCTCAACCTTAGTTAACGTATTTGTATCTAATAGACAGGTTGGCTGTTTACTAAATTAAGCCCGTCCTAAGCTCTAAAAACAATATTTCACATATTAAAGCATGAGCAGAACTAAAACCTATGGAGCCCCTCTGTTGACATTGGGAAAAAAGGTAAGTAAAGCATGGCAATGAGTTACTAATGAGTGGCCACAAGATTTTGAAGAATAATTGTTTTCATTGAGATGTAGATGGTCTTGATTGTTGCTCAGTAAACTCAGTAAACATGGTGCAGGCGACTATCAACAAACATAATAAATTCCAGAGGAGCTGACATGTTGAATTCTGTAGTAATCTGTAGTAAGATCTATAGATGTAGCTATGGGTTTTTCATGTATATTGCAGGTAAAACATGGCAGTAATCCGTTTACAATGAACTGATAAACAAAAATTGTGATCTAATCAAAATAATTAATTAATAATTAATGATCAATTAATGATTACTTAACCATAACTGTAGCATCCGTATATGACAGGTCACATGACCATCCCTGTCAGTGACATCATCATGATAAACAACACACTATACCACGCTCCTACACATGTAAACATTGAGTTGATAAATAAATAATAAATTAGGACTGAAGTCACTGCAACATGATCAGTTCTCAGTGGTGAAGTTGGCTCCTAATTGGATATATTGGCGTTCTCTTTTGACTGAACTTCAATCAGGCATCAGGGGGGTATTCCAGAAAGGAGGCTCAAAAAACCCAGAGATTGTCCTTCAACTCTGAGTTAACTTACTCTGAAATGGGAAATTCTTAGTGTCCGGTTCCAGAACATCTGATCTGAATCGGTTCAATTTACTCTGAGTATGTTTATCTTAAGTTATGCACGTGCACAAAAAGCCATCATCAATGGAGCACCGATACCATGAGTAATCATGGCAACAGACATGACTGCAGAAAAAAGATCGATTTATTTCACCTCAATATAACTAGCGGTATTAACACAGCCTATGGAGAGTACCAACACACATTTCACCGTAAAAGTGACAATGCTGCAGCAGCAAAGGAAAAAACTGCACTCATAGAATATAGTAGGAATATGAATAGAAATCAAATCCAACAGGGGAGAGGAGAAGTTGGAAGCAACTAAAAATGAAATATAAACACATAATCCAAAATGGTAAGGCATATTTTGCTAGACTATGATTGCCCCTCACTTTGATTTAATTGACAGGCTCTTAAACAAGTAAATATTCAAAGTCCTTTAAAGTCATTTAAATTGTGACAATGTGAGCACAAACACTCAATAATGTATTAGTTTAAAAAAAATTCAGCTAACAGAAGGTAGAAGTCTATATTGTCTACTTTTTTAATATATATACTGTATATATTCACCCATATTATACCAGTTTATGAAAAGTCCAGTCTCGGTCTGAAGATTTTATCGTGACGTAAAGTGTTTCTAATAATTTGAGCTTCGAGGTCAATCAGATTGAGAATTAATGGACAATCCATGTTGAAGAGCTTCTTCATGTAGGAGGAAACAGGTAGAAACTCACGGTTTCTTCAAGTAAACCTGCCAGCGAGCAGGTTATGTTCATGGAGTCTGTTACCATGGTGACTGAGTCAGAGTTTCAGTTCCCTCTCTTTCTGGAACAGGTAACTCAGAGTTTCTCTCATCTCAGGGTTAATTTACTCTGAGTTTTCACATAACCTGATTCCTGGAATACCCCCCATATCAGTTAAACTAGAGTTCAGGTTATAGTATGTTCATCATGCTGTGATTTACTTTCCTCACACTCCTGTCAGACTACAGATGACAGACAGAGACAGGGACACAGTGAAGCCCACCTGAAAACCAGCGCCCATTTCTTCAGCAGAGTTTCATTGTACTGGTCCCTGACCTCAAACAGCAGGTCAAACAGTCGGTTCACTTGAAAACCATAACCCTGTGTACATAGACACACACAGTCACAAGTTGTTGAAATGCAGTACAGGACTATGGACAGGACTGATGCAAAACAGCCAACCTGTAGTGTGTCAGCAAAGATGACAATGAGGTTCTTCAGCTCTAGGACCAGGTCTGGGTCATCACAGTATGACTGGAAACAAACAAATAAAGATTCAGCAAACACTCAGAATTGGGTTAGACATGGGAGAAAGATCTACAGCAGTAAGTCAAACATTCATCTGAAAAATAACACACAGAAATCCTGAAGTAAATTCACTTTCCATCACCATAACTTACATGTGATTGGTGAAACACTATGCCTGTAAAGTAATGATGATTCATAGGGGTCTGAAATTCCAGTTTACTGCTCACTCCAAAATGAATTAGTTCAGTGTCTCTTATGGAATCTTATGTAATATTATGCAATAATGAAGAAGTAAATTAGGTTATGATTTCAGACACAGTTCATTGTAAACTGTATGCAATAGACAGACAGTGAAGCTTGATGAGCAACAGTAATTAAGAGGGGCGGGGCTTAGTGAAGGGTCAATTAACACACACAAAGTCCCTCCATTTTTCTGTGGGTGCAGAGTGATTTATGACCCTGAAAGCAGCACAGTCGAGTCCCTCAACACTAACACAAGGGCCCTGCCAAACACAGGAGTGTGTAAATCAAGCAGGAGAATGAACACAGCCTGAGATTTGACGTAAAGCTAGTAGTTGCCTGTCTCTCTGTTTACTCAAACACACACAAACCACACAATCAGCTCAAGACTGGATGAAACAGGAACAAATCACAGCAGTGTGTGTGAGTGGGAAAGTATTTCAGCAGTTTATCTGTAACTGTTGCTATCAACCATTGTCAGTGGTCATTGATGGAAGAAATAACCTAAACTAACAATACCACTGTTAAAATACACTGTAAAAAGTAAAGACAATTTCTTGTTACTGTTGCCTGTATTACATTGAAGATAAAATATACTGTGATTGCAGCTGTAAAAGAAAATGAAAAATGTATAAGTCATATTTCACTTGATATGATTTAAATTAGATGGATCGATTAAATGAACTGATGCACTTTGTAAAATACTTTACAAAAGTATTTTTAAAAATATTTTTAAAAGTTAAATCAATTGTTTTATTTTTCATTAAATTAAATGTAGATTAATATATAGTAGGATGTACATACAACTTTTAATCAATTAAAGCAAATTGTATTTAAATTATATATGTTTAATTTGATGATATGGCTATTTAACATACTTATAACTTTAGCTCTGCTTTTTCTTCTCCTTATTTTAGTATCAAGCAATATTTTATTTCAATATTTATTTATTTCCATATTTTGTTCCTGCTCTGGTTCTGTTGCTCCTTCCATTTGTACTGTCCCATGTCAGATGTTTTGTTTTTTATAATCACTCATCTTACAAAAATTAAACCAAAGTACCAAAAAAAGGTATATATAATAAATACTAAATAGTCATTCATTTTCAGAATGTTAACCCTTTAAAGACCTGTTTTTGTGATAATATCACTAATTATATAGCAATAACTGAAATTGCTATATACAAAAGACTATATTTTGACAATCACAAAATAGGTATGTCAGTGATTAGATATTGTTTGTCGGATTTAAATAAAACTCCCTCTTCATGAAATACTACATATAAAGAACCTATAAACAGAGACTTAGAGGTGAACAGGCTCCTGGACAGACTTTCTCCCTGTGGTAATTGTAAAAGCAGGAACCTGACAGAGTGGGGCTGTCTGAGTCATGGCCCAGCAGAGGGGCTGCAGGCCAGGGGGGAAACCCAGGGCTTTGTAGGTCTTCTCACCCCACACTGTGCAGCCCATTCTCTGGCCAGTTAGCATAATTCTCTGGTTCATTTACAACTGACTGGAGCCCAGTGGTCAGGAATATGCCTTCTTAATCTGTTGTTATTGTTGCAATCTGTCTCTCATTAAGGCCCCCAATGACCTCCTCTTTGGCTGCATACGTATGTGTGTTTTGACCTCTTCTCTTGAGAGGGACTTCATTGGTGTGTTTGTGGGTGTGCTGACCTCCACAGAGTGTGTGTGTGTGTGTGTGTGTGTGTGTGTGTGTGTGTGTGTGTGTGTGTGTGTATATATATCAGCCAGTGAATGAAGATTCTTAAAGGATAAATAGATCCACAGCAGGATCTATTATCTCTATTAACTCTCAACAGTTTCCTTTGCATTCACAGCTAACTCCCTGCTGGTCTAAGTGAGAGAGAGTAGGTTCATGCAAGTGCGTGTTTGTGTGTGTGAGAGAGAGAGAGCCTACAGAGTGTGTGCGGAGCACAGCGATGATCTTGGACAGGGCCATGTTCCACAGTTCATCAGTGAAAGCTCTGGTCACCAGCCCCCGTGTGGCATGAAGGATGTGGTCCTCCACAACAAAGAACCTGATGACACGAACGCGAGCACACACGCACGCACACACACACACACGCGGGCATTTTACTTATTTCTTAGCAAATGTAAAGGTAAAATTCTGTACTGAGACACCGAAGTGTAAAAAAAGTCTCACCCGACAATCTGATTGAAGTACCTTCTGTATCCTTCCACAGTTTCATGCTGGACAAACACACACAGACAAAAGCCATGTTAATACTCCAAGGTATTTATCATTAACAAAAACTAAAATTGTATTAAAATAGAATTATGTTAATTGAAATAAAAACAAAAAGTAGGCTTAATTTTTTATCTTTCTCAATTTATTTCATACATTAACCTAGTATTTGGGGAGATTGGAAATCTATCTTTCTTTTGTCATCATGCCATTGTCATCATCCCGTGTGCCAGTTTTTCTGACCTTTTTGAACTAAACTGAAAGTAATAAAAATCAAATTCAGCATTTCAAAAAATAAAAAATCAACTAAAGTGAAAAATAAACTTTAAAATCTAATTAAAACTAAACTGAAATTGGAAAAAAAAAACTATAATAACATTTGCCTGTAGTTCCACCTAAGCATGTGTGTGTATGTGTATTGGTCACCATGTTAGCCTGTGGCTGCAGGACTAGCCTGGCCTGTTTTTTCCTCTGTTTCCTGTAGTAGTTCTCAAATGTTTCTCTGTCACCCTGCAGACACAAGAAAATACAGATTTTGATAAGCATTTCAAAGATAACTGATAATAATGTGTAGTTGGATCAAGATAGTTTTTGTTGTTATAAGTCAGACTTGTCTTTGTTCTTTAGATATTCCAAAAATGAATGTGGCAGCAGATAATTGAGAGAATTAGTTATCCTCAAGGAAACGAACATGAATGCAACATGTAATCCTGCCTCTGACCACAATATGGAGTGCAATGGCAGAGAGGAGCTGTCCGCCTTTGTCTTGTTGATTCCGCAGAAATGAGACTACAGAAGCAGCCATCACATGGATTATGATTCTAATTAGGTCTGCTCCTTTATGGAAAAAAATCATGACAATTATTTTGGTCAATATTGAAATCATGATTATCTTTTAGTTACACAATGCATTTATTCAGCGTGAGTGACTTTGTGCTTTTGTTTAAGATGCTAAACAGATTTGTTATGTTGCCAAGAGTCGCTGATATCACCTTAGTGCAAATCTTCCGTGTTATGTTGCTTCTGCTCCTCATCAGATTCCTGGAACCTGAAGTGTTCCCATTTAGGAGAACTTTTCTGACACTTTTTCTCAAACAAACAACTCTGTCGTCGCTCTGCCATTTCACTGAGGAGCATTGGTCTGCAGCATGGTGTTCCAGACATGCCGCAGAACTGCTCATTTATCATTTCCTCAAACCAACAATATTTCTCTTGCTCTCACTCACACTGTTTTTTAAAGACCAAACACTTCTCAGACCTCCTTCAAGTTTCAGCTGTGTGAGTGTAACCTGTAAAGCTGGCACAGCATTATTGGTGGGCCTGATGGGCTGAAGCCCACCCTACAACTCTTCATTGGGAAAAAAAAAATTAAAATTTAAAAAAAAAAATTAAAAAAAACATTTATTTTTTAGGGATTGGAAAAAAGAGAAGAAGAGTCATTTTAGCCTCTAATTAGTCTCACAAAGCATTATGGGAAACAAATATGGCCATTATTGTTGATGTAGACCTGTACCTGTTGTCCAGTCAAAAAATACATTTTAAAATAAAGCTTATTGGAGTGATAGGGGTGAGCCTACAATGCCATCCATATGCAAACAGCAGCAGCACATTTAATGTTCTCTGAGCTGTGGCGCTACTCTGTCATCTACAACACAGATGAAGGCACACACACACACACATATATATATATAACAATGTAACACTAACACAGCAATATAACACACACCCACACACGAAACAAGTTCTACTGTAAATACTGTGCTACTCTTTTCTTGTCTTAATTTATGAAATGCACTGATTTTTGTTTCATTGATTTCTGTTGCTTTGGCAATATTATTGTTTTAACATTCATGCCAATAAAGTGAGTGTGAGTGTTTGTGCTTGTGTGAGTTTGTGTGAGTGAAAGAGACACTTACCAGTACAGTGTAAATATGTAAACACCTGTAGACAGGTGAGAAGTCTACCAAATCCTGAGCTGTAAGAACCTGGAAGACAGGCACAAGGAAACATGGTTACTGTTCAGTATTTCTTCTACATGATATACAGTATATATGCTTGAAATAAGGTCTTGATCATGCAACATAAAAAAAAGACTCAAACACCTACCTACTGTTTATGAATATGGGTCAGTGACAATTAATGGATGGTAACATGAGCAAGATGAGATGCAAAACTTTTTAAAATGCAGTTTTAAGAAGCACTCCTCAGGTCTCTCAGAACGTACATTTTGTGTTCATTTTGGTTTCTTGTTATTTATGTCATTTATTTTAACAAATAAATCATGATTTTGTGCAATTTTCTAAATACAAAATATCAAATGGTGTAACCATTTGACAAGCAAATTTTAAATATATAATCCACCTAGAATATAAAACTTGTTGACAGCATGTGTTTTTAATAAAAAAAAAAATTAAGAGTTAAACTTTGAGGTACCAAGCTTTTAGTGTTACACCACATGACAGTTTTTCACTGACCCATATATAATTAATATTGTAGCCATTGCATTTGTAGAACACAACTTTGATTGAATTTCACACTCGTTTCTATGCCAAATATTGTGGGAGTTCTATAGATTTCTATTGGACTTCCTGAATAATGAAAATAAAACTAAAGTGGACCCCGTATATTGAAAAGTGACACTGAGGGATGTGACAAAACATTGGTATTTGGTGCCGTGGGAATGAGAACAGAATGGCATTTTCTATGGCTATCTTTGCATTATACTGATCGACTATAAGCATCCTGTCGTCTAAATAATTTTAGTCTGATCACTTCCTGTCACATCCAAAATACATGTGATGTTTCTTCACCTCATCATCGGCGTCCTCCTCGTCTCCCATGTCATCGTCTATCATCAGACCGTTGGGAGTGTGAGTTTGTGTTCGCCCGTTGAGGAAATACACAGGTTTGGGGTAGTGGCCCATACTGGCCCGTTTAGCTACTGCACTGTTAAAGGTCCTGTGCTGCTGTGCCTGCAGGCACAACACAGTAACATATGAATATGTATACAGTAATGTATGAATACGTTCACACAGCCAATGGGAGAATTATTTACATCACACTCTTGTACCTGTCTCATGGCGGTCTCTCCGACCTTGTCGGAATGCTTTCTGATGCTCTCCAGGAAGTCCTTGAGGTCAGACATGGAGATTTCTTTGATTTCTTCTCTCAGCCTGGGCAGGTTTTCAGCCATGATCTGACAGAACCTGTATTTGCTGACTCTGCAAGAGACACAGCAGAAGCCAAATTAATCCAATTTACCAGCAAAATCAAGGTGACATGAAAATGAATGCAAATCTTACAGATCAACCAAATCCAATAACAACATCATCTATCCATCATATTTTACATATAGGACTAAAGAAAGATAAATAATGACTGAAGGAAGTTCTTTCTGTGCAGACATAAGCATTGTATTACATCCAGAGAAGGGATCCTGTTGCAGATTGTAGTTGGGGAAGTTTAGTGAAAGGTTCCGTTCCTACCTGGGGATGTAGACCTTCTCCAGCTGCTCCATGGTTTTCAATGCAGCATAGTATCTGCAGAGGCAAACAGTATAACTTCAGTCAGGAAGCAAGTTCAGCTACTCACAAGCATAAAGTTTACATACGACCTGGTTACAGGGGAATCCACTTTGGTTGCTATCAGTCAATTCAATAAGCATTTTCAGTGATTATAGATAGATTATAGCTGCATAGATATAGATAAGAAAAGGCCTGCTATATTTGCTAGTAGTTATCCATCATAGACTGAATGCTTCCTTAGATTTTGTCCAATCATGTCTATGTATTTGTTTGTGTTGTATTTCATGTGTCAGGGACCTAAGTGAGATGTTTAGTTCTTGTGACCACTATATATTGTTGAGAAGAACTGTGTTGGATCGTATTTATTTGTAATATTGAAAAAATGTATTGATGTATGTGGGTCTGTGACAAAAAAAATGTGATGTAATGTAACCTAAAAACTTTGTACCTGTATTCTTAGATGGATTGCATATTTAAAATATATCATTCTTTTTCGGTTACACCATCACGTCAAAAAAAAAAAATATATATATATATATATATTATATATAAAATATATATATATATATATAATATATATATATATATATATATATATATATATATATATATATATATAT
Organism: Lepturacanthus savala; assembly: GCA_030544235.1. Taxonomy (NCBI): domain Eukaryota; kingdom Metazoa; phylum Chordata; class Actinopteri; order Scombriformes; family Trichiuridae; genus Lepturacanthus; species Lepturacanthus savala. Next base: position 3,942,044 of record CM060471.1, read on the forward strand.
ATATATATATATATATATATATATATTTGGAATGTGTTGGAATAGTGGTGCCCCTCCATGTGCTAAGTGAGCTATTTGCTGATATTTTAAGGCCTAACTGGGGAATCAAAGGCTGCATATATGTCTACATACATTACATTCTGTACAGTGTGAAATGTTATTTTCAAATACCTATTGTGAAACCTATTATTGTGGCCATTCATAGTGTGCACAGAACACAAGGGTTCAGCCCCGGGTCAGTGTGCTGAGCTCCCATCATTAGGCTGATAGGCAGGCTGTGAAGAGATCTAATTGGTCGGTCAGTGAGTGTAAAACGTGTTGTATACACATGAACAGAAGATAGTCTCATAAACTCTACAGTGAAAAGGTTTGTCAGAGTGCAGAGCAGCAGAGCACCAAGGCGGAGGACACAAAGACTGCAAGTGACAGGACATTGAACAGAATGACCTGAGTAGCAGCACATACAGTACAGAAAATAATGTGCATTGGTGCCATACAATCCCAGTTTATAGACGCAGGGTAGAGGCCATGTCATTAGTGCTTAAAGTAGACACACAGACACACACTCACACACACAAGGTGGCTAGCATGGTCTAATTGCCTTGGATTGTCTGTGGGCCGTGACAGGGCTGCAGTGAGGGGGTGTTGTTGTGAACAAGGGCATACTGAGGGTCAATTGTCCTGCTAGTGAATGGCCTCTTCCTTTGGTCCACAGCAATGAACAAGAAAGGGTCATTATTTTCCTGTCAATGAAGTTCATGGGGTAAAAATGAAGTTCAATCAAACCCACGTAGCAGGGGTGAGTAGGAAACCTGAATCATAAACATCACAATTCAACTCAGTGGTTTGGTCTTTGTTTACTGAGCTTGTTTTTTCTATTGTTGTAAAGCTGTTCAGATTTGATTTGTAGGTATGTTTGTTAGGTAATCGATAGATAGTAAACTTTAGTTAAGTTATTCTTACTGATTGTTACTGATTGTTAATGGTTAATAATTGTTTTTTAAAGCATCTATAAACATTATTTGGATGGCTATAAAAAAGTGGCAACTGATGGTTATAATACCTTATTAAACGCTTAGTAAATACTTTGCAAAGCATCTGTGAAAGATTATCTATTAAGCAATTGTAGCTTTATATACATCGGTTGCAATCTTATAATAGCCACCTAAATAATAATCATATAGATGGTCTACAAACCAATTATTAACCAATGAAAATCTATTAAAGGAGAATTTGGGCACTTTTCAAACTGGATTTTCCGAGCAGAGATTAGGAAATTTGCTCCAGTATTCAGGAAGAACCAGTTGCCCACTCTATAGCCCATGTGCAATAATAGACCTGAACAGAGTATATTATATTACTATAGGCTTAGATTTTATCATAAGGCAGATGATGAGAATAGAAGAGTTGTGCCGTTGTAAGGTTTGTAGAAGCATGACTTGCTGCTGGCTGACAGATGAGTACAAATTGCTGCTGCTGGAGGAATTAACACACACCAGTCACACTGGATAACGCAGAGCTGCTATTTACTTTTGTAAAACATTGGGAACAATGATTTATCTTCCCATTTGCTTCTCATTGGGCAAAATAACATCCCGTCACATACACATCCCGCAGCTGCCGGTGAGTTTGGAAGAAATGTTTTTCGCTGTGAACTCAACATTTTAATAACAATCTGAGCCTGACAGGTGAAAAATAATGCTTAGATGGGACATACACAGGTAGGTATTGATGCCTCACCAGCCTCCATTATAGCATGATCTCTGTGACCATTTCTGCTCATATCACTCTAATAGACACTAAATTGGAGAAAACTAGGGTCCAGGTTGAGAAATGTAGAACTTCTCCTTGATTTATTGATTTAAATATTGTTTATAAATGCTTTACAAAGTATGTATTTACAATTGAAATATTAGTAGTTAACAAGCAGTAAAATAACTTAAAAATGTTTACTATCTATTAACCATTTATAGATGATGGTCATTATATGTAGTGTTAACTTCTAGTCGTTTAGACGCTGGGAATTTCATATTCAGTTAAATGCAGGTGTACATGAAACAGATACCTTTTGGATTCCAGTTGCTCCTTTAGTTTGCTGTACATTTCTAGCACTGCAAAGGAAGAGAAGACAGGAAGCAGGGATCAGTTTGGAAGGGCAACAACAACTTTCAGCTTCCTTCTGCAGCAGTAGCAGCACAGATGAGGGGATTATTGAGTTTGTCCACTCTATCAGACTATTTGTATGAATATTGTAATTTTGTATTGTATTGTGTGTGCGCACGCGCATGTGCACACACACACACACACACACACACACCAATGTTGAGTCATTCGTTGATTTTTTTCAGTTTTCCTTAAAAATAAATAAAATGATTAAAAAATCAAATAGTTGTTAAATAATCTTCCTTCAATTGCCTAGTTGACTCAACTAACAGACTTATTTACTTATATTTTCTAGTCATCCACAAAAAAAGCAAACATTAAAAAAAAAAGTTTTTAAAAGAAAAAAAAAATGTGTGTGTTTTTTCTAGTGCTTGAATGAAGTGCTTTCATTTCAGGGCCCCTTCAGTTCATCCCTCTTGTGAGGGTCCCGACCCCCAGGATGGGAACCAATAAATATATATAATGTCTTTCTTTGCTTTCTTACCTGACTTTGTTTACTCTTTTTTTCCTTTTATATTTCCTTCTTTCTTTTTCTATCTGTTTTAATTTTCTGTTTACTTTGTAACAGAAGCTATTTAAATTTATTTTCACCAACATGCAAGAAAAAGTAAAGAAAATAACAAGAAAATACAAATAAATAAAGAGTCAGTCAGTCAGTCATTTTCTATACCTGCTTATTCCTCATTAGGGTCGCAGGGGTCTGCTGGAGCCTATCCCAGCGTGTTACGGCGAGAGGCAGGGATACACCCCAGATGGTCGCCAGCCAATCGTGGGGCACACACAACATTCACTCACACATTCACACCTATGGGCAATTTAGAGTTGCCAATTAACCTCAGCATGTTTTTGGACTGTGGGAGGAAGCCGGAGTACCCGGTGAAAACCCACACAGACACGGGGAGAACATGCAAACTCCACACAGAAAGGTCCCAGACCCCTGACCAAGGAGGTCTTGAACCTGCGACCTTCTTGCTGTGAGGCAACAGCGCTAACCCCTGCGCCACCGTGTCGCCCTAAATAAAGAGTTAAAAAAAAAAAAGTAATATCAATGACTACTCAATTTCAGTAAAGAGGGTAAATGCAACTCGTACATTTCACCCCCTGGTGATATTTGAAGTACATGAGATAGACACTGAGTACACCAACACCACATTAAAGCCAATCAGCAGCACTACCTGGTATACAGAGCTGCAACTTCTCCACAGTGGTGGCCATGTTCCTCTGCTGGATCCGACAGCGAATCACCTCCTCTGTCTGAGCTGTGATCTGAGGGAAGGAACACACAAAGGAATGAGAAGACGCCCAGTTATAGAACATTCCTGTCCAAAAGCTGAACTGCCTTTACACCTAGTGGTGGCCATTTTTGTCTTCTGTGCATTCATGTGTACAAATATACATGGTCTTACCTCCTTCCCAGCTTCTTGAAGTCTTCGATTAGTGTCTGTCACTTGGCCCTTGGTAAGAGCAAACACAGAATTTAGTTTAGAGGCAAAGATCTCTCTTCATTGGCCCTGCTCTCTGAAGAGTTCCCACAATGAATAATGTTCGCAGCGTCCAGTTCTTTTAGGAAATGAATGAGCATTTCTGAAACATATTATTGAGCTGCCTTTAAAGATTTACATCTACAGAGGGAACCAGTAGGCTTGGAATCGAGAGCCAAAGAACATGTATGGAAGTCAGAGAGTATTGACAGAGAGACTACGCACATTGCAAAAAACTGCATGAAAAGTGTGTAAACAACTGTTGGATTAGTGAGAAAGTCCCTAAAAGGAGGACTAAGCTATGATTGCTTGAGCAAAACTAGTGTGGTTTTACATTTTCAGCAGATACTTAGCTGCAGTAATGAAGAATATAGCTAAAGTAACACAGATACACCGGTAACCATAAATTAGACAATAACTGCTTGGGGTCTGTGTTAGTAGTGTACCTATTAAAGCAGAAAATCATAAGAAGTATATAGTTAATATGCACACTTCAATATATTTTTTATTTATCGCAAATCATATCATCATCGTCATATTGAACAACAATATTTCTCAGATTTTGTTGATATAATGCAACCCTATTGATAAGATATTTAGAATGTAGGAACAACTTTGGTCTTGGTTCAGTCATACATGTCACATGTTGATCTGTCCTTCCTCTCACTGTCTGCCCCCCCTCTCCATGCCCTCTCGTTTCCCTCTCTACCTCCCTCACTGCAGCTGCTCAGCCTTGTAATCAGCTCATTGTCCATGAAGGAGCAAGGACAAAGGCAGTCAAATTCAGATTAACCAGGCAGCGGGGACCTGAACCCATCGTCGGTGCACAGGGCCTTTCATGGCATTTAATGGCTTGTGACAGGCCCTTTCTCACAGATTCAGTGACAAACTTCTCGATTCTGGATGGGGATTTTTGAACTCTCGGCTCTTGTCACACGGCTGAGAGCCATGACCCAATTGACCAGTCGGCTTTTTGATGACAATCCTTTCAACAGCAAAGCTTCCAAACTGGAGGGACCAGCTACATAATCACTGGCTATTCTTTTTTTTTTTTACTCAGCGGTGGCACAGCACCAGACACAGAGAGAGAGGAGATAAGGGATATTTCCACATATTTTAACAATATAACATTGCACTGGTCGTAAAACGAGTAAACGAGTGCCTGCTATTGGGAGGAATTGACTCTCTGAGCAGCCTGTGACCTTTCCATTGTGGGACATTGGACCTCATGCAATGTTTGCGTTCTTACCCTAAATCTTTGCTCTGTGCAGGCTGATTCCAACTCAGATTCAACTCATGTTTGTGAGATTTGATCATTAGCAGAATCAACGCCCCTGAAGTCCATATAAGGTGATTTATTCCTCTTTGTTTGTGTGTGGATTTTATTCACAAAATGAAAAATTTGAGATTGTGGAGAATCCTGTCAGGGCATGTATTAGACTGAAATTATTTCAAAATATGAATCCATCAGACTGACAGAAAGACTAGGAAGACCGCTTTGACATCTTTTTACATCAATTAAAGAATCTTGATCTCTGTCCTTTGCATATTTTAAGAACCCTTCAATGCATGGACAAATTGTAGCTTCTACCAATAGCCCGCATGTGAGGTGTTTAGGGAACATGGGTGAAAAGGTTTTGATGCTAAAAAACAGACAGAAGAGAGAATATTACAGTCTAAAATAGCTGATGTTACACTGTCAGCTGCACCACAACATGATGCTTGACAGAGAGACACTGAAGCAGCTGTTACAATTAACAGCTACTGAACTCAATATCTCTTAAGCCTAGTTTAGTTTAGTTTGCTCTGGGGAATGCATGTTTCCTCTTCACAGTAGCAACCATACGCCAGGCAAAAAAGAAAAAAAGCCAGGCACAAGATAGAAAAAATGGGCAAAAAAAGCACACACACACCTTAAGACATATGTATGGTAGCATGTATGTACCAGACTTTTCTGCCCATTTTCTCTTTCGTTCTTGTAGCAGGTACAAACAGCATATGTTTTTCTTGCAACTGTTGAAATGCAGGTGAGAGAAAAAAAACTACAAAAAAAAACATTTCCCCTTGAATAACACATTTTTTCTCTTCCCTTCTTTCTTTTGCCTGTTTTTTTTATTGTAGCATACTGTTTTTTTTCGCTGGCCTTCTTTGTTCAACCAGGATCTAGGACATGTGTATGGAGCTCATTGATATCAAAGAGGAAATGCATCTACAACCACAGTGGCTGAGCTGTGGTTTGCGTCGAAGCGATGTGCAGTTAGTACTTTTTGAGGTGCGCGTCATCCTATGGCGTAGGGGTCTGCGTTGAAGCCATAGCTATGTATGCAGAAGTATAAACTAGGCTTTAGATGTCCTTTGACCGGAATGAATCTTTACAGATACCTGGTTGGTGTAACAAGGCTTGTGAAAGGCTTGTGAAATCATTAATTCCTGCAGACACTACTGTGTCTCTCACACACAGATTCTGCCTTGCACTTCAGGTCAGGGCTACAGCAGCTGCAGAGATACCACATTATGGCCCGTACTCTACTTTACATTCATCTCTCTTACCATTAGTTTCTCTGCATCAGTGCGGACTTTGAGGAGCTCTGTGATGGCGTCCACAAAGCCTTGGTGGTGGAAATTGCACATCTTCTCAATCTCACGATCATGGTTCCTTATCCTGGCGTCCAGCTTCTCCATGAACCGTTTGTGGGCATTGGGCTGGTCATCGTAAATAGACCTGACACAGACAAGAGGGCTTATATTTAGACAGGAAGGAAACAACAGCATCAACTTAATGGTCCAGATTTAACTTTTGGAAGACACCCTGATTGAGATTTAAAAAATAATTTATATCATAAGACTCCTGACACTTACACCTGTGGTAATGCAGTATTGATTCAAATGTGTCCTTACACCTGGTCTTTTGTTCTGACCTCATCTAATATATATATATATATATATATATATATATATATATATATATATATATATATATATATATATATATATATATATATATGTTCACACACACACGAGATAAATTAGTAAATGATAAAATAGGATCCCAAACTGAACAAAACTTCAGCATGAGCCCATCACCATTCACTTCACCTAGACTAACAGCTCCATCTAGTGCTGGTGTAGAGTAATGCTACTGCAATAATCCATAATTAAAGTGTATTGAAATGATTGTGTTTGACTTGGATATAACAATACCACTGAACCTACCATATACATTTATGAACAGGCACTACACACACACACAAAGTTTGGACACATCTTCTCATTCATTGTAGATTAGATGTAGAATATAGATCATGTACTTAACAAAAGGTGAAATAACTGAAAACATGTTTTATATTCTAGTTTCTTCTAAATAGCCATCCTTTGCTCTGATTACTGCTTTGCACAATCTTGGCATTCTCTTGATGAGCTTCAAGAGGTAGTCACCTGAAATGGTTTTCACTTCATAGGTGTGCCTTATCAGGGTTACTTAGTGGAATGTATTGCTTTAACAATCAAAGCAATCAGTGATGCAGTTGATTATGAACATGCTATGACTTTGAGTGCCAAATAGTATGTACAGAGGTGCAGTTAAATATGAACAGGATAATAAGTAATACCGTATTTTCCGGACTATAAGTCGCGTTTTTTTTCATAGTTTGTCCGGGTGTGCGACTTATACTCCGGAGCGATTTATGTGTGAAATTATTAACACATTATTACCGGTATATCATTTCACATGTTATTTTCATACTAAACCACCAGAGGGCGCTCTAGGCTTGTGTTGGTAATTTCAATGGGAATAACTCTTAATATGTTGTGTTAACATACCAGGCACGTTCTCAGTTGTGTCATGTAACGTCAGCACCGTTCAGCCTGTTGTTGCCTCTATTTTTATTTTAAATTGTTCGTCATTTAAATTTTAAATCTGTCTGTTCTTGTTGTTGGATTTTATCAAATAAATTGTGGCAACTTGTCAAAACAAAGGACCACAAACGCAGATGTTGAGTTTCACTTTTTATCGATAAACAAAAACAATACATTCCTTCCAGTCCCGGGGAGAATGACAACTCGCGCATGTGCAGAAACTTCACTCTTCTTCAGTAAACCTTCTTGCCACAATGATCACACAGCGGCACCCACTGGATACACAATCAATTGCCCCCTAATTACCTCTGCTTCACAATATAAATTTACCCCCAAAATGCGACTTATACTCCAGTGCGACTTATATATGTTTTTTCCTTCTTTATAATGCATTTTATGGCTGGTGCGACTTGTACTCCGGAGCGACTTATAGTCCGGAAAATACGGTAATAGTAATTTATTTGGCAAAACTTATATTTTGAAGCACAATGTTGACAGGAACATATACTGTCACTGAATATAACTTCACTACACATGTCGGATTGGACTGTTGTACAGAAAGTCCTTAGTGGCCAGGTTTTAATTTATTATTTGAATGATGTTCTCTTGAGATCAAATTAATTATTATGTTTTCATGAGATAACAAAGCTTGTATTCTTGTGATAAGTTATTTTTTGTCAACTGCAGTCAAGACAGCAAGATTGAAAGTTACCCTAGTGTCTTTTCAACGTAAAGCACTTCTGTGTTTTATGTGTATCTGTGTTGTGGGTGTAGATTTTATGATTCTGTTGCAAGTTGAGTTAATTTAAAATTGTGGCTATTTTTAAAATATGTTTATATATCATTTCACAGATCCACAACCTGAAAAAAGTGTTGTAATACAGAAACAAATGTATTAATTGCTGAGTTAATTATTAAGCCCTTAATGCAGATTGTCACAAATTTGCATGATACCATTTGCATTCCCACGGCAGCAGAGGTAGCATATACATTCTTCCCCCAATGCTGGTTTGTTAAAGTGAGTTTCAAAAGAAGAAACAGGGAGGTCCAGCTAAGGCTATTCCAACACAGGAGGTGATTCAGATGCTGTGGGTCACTGGTCAGTGGTTGAAAGTGAGCAGCAACGCTGTAAATGACCAAAATGTAAAGGCCAGACTGTCTTCAAATGCTTAAAATTCAATGTTCATCTGAGCCTCAACAAGAACCACAACTGATGAATGAATTCCACCAGTAAGAACCAAAGGGTCCAATTCACTGGATGACTTTACAAAGAGAAAAAAGTGGACACAGAATGTTTGTTTGACCCCTGTTCTAGTTGGTTATAGTATAGTAGTTAGTATATAGTTATAGTTAGTTATAGTATAGTAGTTAATATATTGTTATAGTTAGTTAGTTACAGTGTAACTAACTGTAAACAATTTTGTGGCTTCAATAAAAAAAAATTTACCATTGGTTACCATTAATGCCTATTGTCGCTAATTTGCATCATACCTATTTTATGCATTATAGACAAATTAACAATCTCTACTTAATTTAGCATCAGATGGAAAGCAAAAACACAATTACTGTTTTTATACAATTATAAATATTTTCAGGCTTCAAAGATACTTATCTTGGTTTTGTTTTATTTAGCATAAACACAGAAGTGCTTTATTTTGAAAAGATGCTATAGAACTACACTATGTGATGTTACACCATATGAGAAAGGTTCCAGAAGTCCAGGGGTCAGCATGCAGAGGATTGACATCTACCACATCCATCATGTTTTATTCAACACACAAGCATCTGAGTGACATGCCTCATACCCAGAGGCAATGTTGTCCAATTACCAGTTAACACTCCATTTTGAATTTGCACCATGTTGACTGATTTACGGTCAAAGAGCTGGTGAACATTATGCAAATTGAGAGATTTCATGTCATATCTGTATCAGGTCTGGTTTTGTTGGATATTTTTAACAGGTATAGAACTGGACACAATTCAATTTCTTATCCATACAAACAAAGTCTGTTGGAATGAAAACACCTGCCAGGGTAATGTTGTCTTAATGAAAGTCAGTAGTAAATGTTTTTTTGCACTCAGCTGTTAAGTTGTAAGCAGGTGAACAGCTGTAAAAGGCAATTCACAATTGGCAAAGGTTAGGGTTGGCAAAAAAACACACTGTTGGGTCACTGTCAAATCTGGTTACACTTTAGATGGTCGTGGAAAAGGCACGTCTTACGAACACATTTTGCAAATCGATGCATTTCATGTCATCAGTGCGATGTGCATTCACATTAGTTTCTTCAGTAAACAACTGAAAATCCAGTTCCATTTCTTATGCATATTTAGAACTATTCTGGCAGAATTTAGCAGAACAATGCTGGAGTCTCTCTGCTACTTACTTAAAAAACTGTAACTATGTCTTGGTATGTACCAAATAATCAAACTAGTGGTATGAAGCACCCAAAGGCTCACAACTTGGGTTGGAAAGATGTAAAACAGTTGAAAGTCCATATTGAACAATTGAAACATTTTATCTATGTGCATTCACATTAGTTCCTTCACTAAAATCTGAAAATCAAATTCCATTTCTTATGCATATTTAAAACTATTCTGGCAGAATTTTGCATGATGACCAACTTAATTACTTCCCAGATTTTATATTGGTTACCAAGAGTCCCTAACAGTATGTAGAATTGTAGAACATGGAATATTTAGGCAATTTATTTCTTGGGGAGGGCATCCAAATTCCCCATACTTTTATGCAAATCAACATACTTCATGTTTTATCAGTGAATGAAAATAAGAGAATAAAAGGACACAAGTCAGTCAGTAAAAAAAAACAAAAAACAAAAAAAAACAACTGTAAATTGAAAGAACAATCTATTCGAACAGATTTAAATTATAACCATGCACTTACATTGGATATAAAGGGTTAGGGTTATGGTTAAGGTTAAGTCTATACACCCCCGTTAAACTTTGTAATGTAAAAGAATAGATAATTAAGATAATTAATTTCACATTTTCCCCCTTTAATGTGACCTATAACCTTTACAATACAACTGAAAAAATCTCCTGAATACATGTGAGGAAAGGTGTTAATTTCCCCACATGTACTGAAACCAATGAAACCAAGGCTCAACTTTTTGGCCATAATTTCAAAAGGTATATTTGGCAGAAAAAAACAAGTACTCATTACCAAAAGCATGCCATATCTACAGTAAAGCATGGTGGTGGCAGCATCAGGATTTGATGCTGTTTTTCTTCAGCTGAAACAGCAGTCAATGGTGGCAGAAAACTACCAGGTGTCATTTAGAAAGCTGAAGATGAAGAGGAACTTTATTTTTCACACATCCAAATCAAGAAAAGAATGACTTCTTTAAGTTTTGTATAGTCCCACTAACTAAACTGACCTTTGCTGAATGATTCAAGATGCCATGTGGTGTAAATCAAAGGTGAAAATGATTGCTTTGGTTTTAAGATCAACGGTTCACAATAACATTATGTTTCCTTGGCAGCAAAACAGAGCCCGACTTCGACTATGATGTGCTTTTTTTTCTTCTTTAAAGGTTTATTTTTTTAATTGAGTTGTACAGGTTACAGGTCACAATAAAGGTGGAAAAGTTGTGAAATTATATTGGTGTAATTATTCTACATCACAATAACCTGGCAATTTAAAAGGAATGTGTAAACTTTTTACATCCACTGTACATACAACCGCACAGAGATTTGAAATGCCATGAAAACAGGGCAGGGGTTGCTAATTTCAGCTCGTTTGTTGCACTAGACACATGTAAAGTTGTATTGGCTGTACTTGTCTGTGGGACTAAGTCATGAACATGCAAGTAAATAACAAGGCCATATTGACGTTTGAATGTTAAATATGTAAACTTGCTTTTAAAACTCATAATATAATTTCTATTATTCTATTCTATGTAACTTGGCATTTATTGAGATGCTTTTTATTGGTATGACAGAGAATAATATCAATATTATTTTTAAGGAAACACAGTCAGCCTACATTTTAATTAATGGGGGTGGTAAGGATCCTGGATAACAGATAGTGTATTGGTGACCCAATAAAAATGATGAACGTTATGCAAATTGATTTATTGTCATATCATGTCATCGCTAGAGAGTCTCATGGAAATTATAAACCGGCCTATAATCAAAACCTCTTTTGGGCACCTGCAGCCCAACCCAAATGTTTTCTCCTGATATTCACTACAGACCACAGGTCTGACATTAGATTATATTTAGACTTTTTCATGGGAGTTTTTTTAGTCACACCTTATCTGATAATATGCAAATCAATATATTTCCTGTTTCATCTGCAGCCTTACAACAGAGATATTTTCTTTAACCGTGCTTTCACACCCACAGCAGACTCATTGGAGTCTATATGGTACTCAGTAAAAATTTTATTAAATTGCCTGGTGCAGACCAAATAATCAATCTAGTGGTGTGAAAGTGCCCTAAAGCTTACAACTTGGTTTGGAGCGATGTAAAATGAACTATATTAGCTATGTACATTCATATTTTATTCTTCAGTAAAAAAACCTGTAAATTCTAATTTTGATGTTATCATTTACTGTGCTGTTTTGTGCTTGTTTTCTTTCTTTTCTTTTCCATTTCTCTGCAGCATCCTATTCTTCAGAATTCTTGTATTATCCAAATTGTTCAAAATCAAATCAAACCCAATCAGCCATTGGTGTGTTTTCCTTCTGGTCCTGCTGCAGCAATTGTTGAATTTGATGGCCCGTAACGGCATAACACCACACAATTTCGTTTGTATCACAATATAGAAAAATGCTGCAATCACAGAATTGAAGCAGAAGCAAAGACTTACAAACCCACAAAACAAATGCAAAAGAAAAAATATTGAAAATATTAAAACATAACAAAAAAAAACATATAGACATTCAGACCCCCAAAACAACTGGGAGAGAGAATTACTGCACTTTCACTCCACGGTCCACCCCAGTCACTCACAAACAGCAGCTCGGCACAGTCCATAGATAGTCAGTCAGTCATTTTCTATACCTGCTTATTCCTCATTAGGGTCGCAGGGGTCTGCTGGAGCCAATCCCAGCGCGTTACGGCGAGAGGCAGGGATACACCCCAGATGGTCGCCGACCAATCGTGGGGCACACACACCATTCACACTCACACCTATGGGCAATTTAGAGTTGCCAATTAACCTGAGCATGTGTTTGGACTGTGGGAGGAAGCCGGAGTACCTGGTGAAAACCCACGCAGACACAGGGAGAACATGCAAACTCCACACAGAAAGGTCCCAGACCCAGGACCAAGGAGGTCTTGAACCTGCGACCTTCTTGCTGTGAGGCAACAGCGCTAACCCCTGCGCCACCATGTCGCCCACTCCATAGATAGTATACACATGAATATATCTATGGTCACAGTCGTAGTAGTGGTCCGTTTCCGTTGCTAAGGAAACAAGACGCTCTGCTCATAGCATGCCAGTGCACAGGGTTCAAAATTATTATTATTTTTTTATAACTCACATTTTTATTGAGTTTTCACATATATATTGACAAAATACAGTAAACAAGATACAAATCGAAAATCGAACAATCATAACAACACTAATAACAATCACACTAACAAACTGGAGATGTTTCCCTATTCATTTTTTGGCTTCAGGTTTAAGATAATCCATTATAAAATGAGGAGCACAGCACCTGCAGAATGAACACAGTTTATTCAATAAACGAATCATCAGGCTCCATATTGTCATCACATGAGCTTCCTCTTTCCTCCTATTAAACATTGAAAGCAGGTGGCGGCTGAAACAACTGGGTCACTGTCTTCCTGCTTCCTGCCAGGACAGGAAGTCCACTTTCAGCCAGCCTGAACTGGCCTCAGGGACTGGAAAAATTATCCATCCGAAATATGTTAACTAAAAAGTTAAGGAAATTAAACCGTAAAAACCACCATGTGATTGTCACATTGTGACTAAATGTGAGTCTAAATTCAGGGATTTGTCAATGTACAACTATTTAGCAAAGTCATGAAAACTACAACGTGCCACAGTCCATCCAACCATCATAAACACTGTCCCGATTTCTGGAGAGCAAGGATACACAAGTGCAGCATTTGAGGAAATATTTTAATAGCTGCCACACCTCTTACCACAACATCACTGCGGTTATTACATCATAGTGGACAGGCAAATAATGGATTAAAATAACTGATCCAAAAACAACTTTCTTTATTCTTCATAAAAACATATTTCCCCGTTTGATCCTTATCATGGATGATATGACAGAGACAGCTTTTAACCATTTAATTTTATAGAGCGTACACTTTTAAGAGAACATAGAGAAAACAATGCTGCACTGGCGGTGTACCATTAATATTATTTGGACAGTGAAAACGTCAAGGTCCATTTATTATTTATATCTTGCTTATTTTTTGTTTTTAATTTCAATTTCTTGATTTTTAATCTTATTTCATTTTAATTTATTTATTTTTTCCCTTTAATCAACTGTTTTTAAATTGTATCTTGATGCTTTTAATGTTTTATGTAAAGCACTTTGAATTATCTTATTATTGAAATGCGCTATACTAATAAACTTGCCTTATTTAATGTTTAATCTGGCACACTGTGTTTCACACATACAATTATTACTGTGGCGCAACATGCTGCAAGCTAACAAACAATTCAATAGCTGCTAGGACTACTCATGCAGTGGAATTTTATTCCACAGCTACTTTATCACACTGAACTTGTTTCTGCCCTGCACTTTTTCTTATGTCAAGTTATCCTCTTTCAAATCTCTTTCCATTGCCAGAGCTAACAGAGACAATTTATAATTAGCTTTGTATCAGGCTAATAACTGGCTCAGATGTACACAGTGAGTGATTCCCAGTCATGTATTGGTTCACACACCCAGGATGAAGTGCATATATTATAAATGTTAATGTATTATGAAAACTTCTGGACTTGAAAACATTCTACTTGACACACATACTTGTAAAAAAAATAGGTGTGTTAGGGTGGCCTGATGGTTCAGTTCTTGTTAAACATTGACCCATACAGTAGAACTGAATCACTATGTGGAAATGTGAATTTGAAACGAGCTGAGAGAGGTAACCTGAGGGCATACATTCATTGGCTCCAACAGGTATGCTGAAAAACAAGTGTGGCTTCAAGGCATGTCTGTGGGACGGGTGTGTGTGAAGAGGTGGAGAAAATAAATAAATAAAAAAATGTAATTCACATAAATCATTGCTCTTAAAAGGGGTGTATTTGGATCATTATGTTATCCTGATGACAGTACCATACCAACAAAATGAGTTATTATGACAGATCTAATCATACCCGTGTATTGGTTCAGCAGGGGTAATATTACATAAGAAGGTTAATCTAAAGGAGAAAAATATTAGAAAGCAACACAGAATGAGTGTTTGTGTTTTCCTTTACATATTTAAAGACGTCTCAACCCTAAATTGGTCCATTTAAATTCACCACAATGCAGAAAATAAAGAGTTTGACTCTAAGACATCCTGCTTAATCGAAATCTACATCCTTGATTCATCTGAAGCCCGTTTGGAAACAGAAACCTCTCAAACTAATGTTATCATTAGCTATGGCCTTGGGAGCTAGCTCGGAAGCTACCTAGCATTGCTAATGCAGTACAGCTTGAGTAATAAACATCCTTCATCGATTTCACCAAGTCCTTTGGTAGCTTAAACACAACAGCAGAAGGGTCAACATGACTCATCCAACCAGTGAATGTCAGTCCTGTCCTGAAACTACTAGCCGGTTAGCAGTTAGCAGCATGAGCTAACATCAGCTGCAGAATGACAACAGGACGTGAAGTGACACAGCCACACCCACACACACAGTGTTTACATGTGTTTACATGTCTGACAGGTCACCAGCTGTCCGCCAACACACACTCAACCAGGACACTCTCACACATACACACACACACTCACATACACGGTGTTTCATAAGGCTGCACTAAATCATCTCAGGCAGTGGCCAGTGTTAGCATGTTGCCTGAATAATGCTAATTAGCCTGGCTGTGGCTAGATGTGCTGAACTAGCTTTGGACAAAGGTCCGGTAGACGCGGCTCTTACCGGAGAGTGGGGCCGACGCAGGCCGTGTCTGTGCTCTCAATTTCCTGTAAGATCCGTTCGTGCTCCGTTATACACTCCAGGGTTTCATTCTCCGCCATGATTGTTATGTGTGTGTGTGTGTGTGTGTGTTAGGATGTGTGTAACACGGCTCACTGCAGCTGCGGAGGGGGGGGGGGGGGGGTCCGGCCTGTGGGGTCGCATGCGCACTACTGACTCAACGTCAGCATTCGCGTTGCTACACATCCTGGACTTTACAGGCAGTCATTTACTGGCTCCTGAAGATGATAATTTCAAGGCAATATTATGACCTGGCTCAGGGCCGTTTCTAACTTTTTAGGGGCCTTATGCAAAATCTTGTTTTGCATAGGGCACATATTTAGGGATTGTATTCATATTTTGGGAGTAAAGAAAAAAGATCTAGTACATAAGAAATAGACCAACCACTGTCAGGGGCACTGTTGCATGAATGGGTAGAATTTTAGCCATTTAGGAGGGTGGTAAAAAATAATAATAATTAAAAATCGAATAATCATGTTTTATTTTAAAAATGGGGGCCCCTCTGGTGTCTAGTGAAGCCATTATAGTTGTAAAATGTAAATGAGTAAAAACGGTCCTCACTACTAACGTTGTGCTTCATTATATAATGCATAGGCATAAAAAACCTATTGGAGTGAAGTGCATAAAGGTATACACATTATATTTAGATGCACATAAATAAATTAATATTTAAATTAACAACAAACCAAAAATTCAGGCAAATAAACCCAGAAGCATCTAACAGCACAGTATATGTAAATATCATCAGCACAGCTGTCCCTGTGATACAAATTGCCATGAACAATATAGTGAAGATGTAATTAACAAATCATTATTTTTTTTTTAGTTATAAATGTGAGTGTATAATTTTGAATGACAGATTTGTCATTTTGCATCTTTAGGTTAAAAGGGAAACTATTCTTTAACAACTCATCTTTGATTATGTTTTTTGTATGTATTTGTGGGTAAATCTTTGGCCTCATGTTGTCACACAGCTCTTACATGAGCTGCTGCCAGTCATGCAAGAACTTTGGTGTTTTGCTCTTACATACATTTGTTTAAAATGTACAATGTTAAATCACAGGTTTTAAGCAAAAGTCAATTACATGATGTTTTTGTGTGCATATTGTGTGAAAATATCAGCATTTCATATGTTTTCTTTGTGTGCTGAAGGCTGCATGAGCTTACCCTAAGGTGGTCTCCAGAGGCAGGTCAACAGATTCTAGCTCTGCAAAAATATTCCCAAAAGCCTTCTCGTCCTCTTTGTTGTTCTCTTCACTTTGATTGGGAGGGTCAGGTAGAGCAGCATGGACCCTGTCACTGGCCATGTCTCTGTTCAGGCTCTCTGAGTGTGACGACTTCATAGAGAAGAAGGACACTAAGTGTGTGTGTGGTGTGTGTGTTCCAAGGCACCTGCTATGGTCAGCAGAAAAATAGGAAGCTGCAGGAAAGCGAGACCTTGTGATTAAACAGACTTTGGAGCCAACAAAACTAACGTAATGTACTGTAAATCCTGAAGAAATCCCATGTAGCTCAGCCAACCCACAGTCCGACAGATAGAGAATACATGTAGCTGTAGATTCTTTTTTGTTCCAGGAAATAATAATTCTGTTGTTGACAGTGTTTTCAGATTTTAAATAATATTGTTGAATATGTTTTTTGTTCAGATTTATTTTCTGGAAATGTTTGCAAATATGCATATTTACTGACAATGACTACAATTAAACATACAATTAAAAAAAATGTAATAGAAAAAACAATTGTATTGGCTTAATTTAAGAAATCAATTGGGGAAGTTACTTTTCACCTGCAGTGTCTCATCTTAATACATCTTTATATAGTTTTTTGCCTATGACTTTTATTATTACAGTGTGTGGTAGCATATGTGTGTGTATATTTAGTGCTATAATCAGCCAGAGGCTTGAGATTCCACATATTATCCTTATTATTACCCAGTTGTTATGTTGACACAAAAGTCAAATTATACCAATGTGGAAATGAGCCACCTGAGAGGTGTGTATGTAAACAGATGGTACTGCTGGTTTCCACATTCTCTGACTCTACATTTTGAGTAATGCAGCAGACCAGGCGACCAGCTTACACAACCACTTTCTATTTCCTGCTATTCTTCTCTAAATGGATTGGCCCATTACGAGTGGGGATGTAGTGGGTGACAATAAACTCTTTACTAAAGCCCTGACTATGAGTTTCCTTATTACTGCACCAGAAAAAAGAAGTGGGTTACACATACACACACACACACACCCTGGCAGTAAAGGAAATGTGTCAGAGTTGCAGGAACAGATACACAGATGGCTTGATGCTGCACAATAGACAAGAAAGCGAGAGAGGCAAGAACCTTTGTAAGGATTTACAGTAAGATGACAGATGAATGGATGGAAAATACACATAAAGCTCTCTCCTTCTCTCAATTCCATTGAATTCAAATTAGCTTCACTGAATGTTACAACAATAATACTGCCAAAGCATCAGGAATGGAAATACCATTCATAAATTAAGACAAGAAAAGAAACAACAGTAGCACAGTATTTTTATAGTTCAACTTCTTGTGTGTGTTTGTCTTATATTGTTGTGTGTTATATTATACACACACACACACACACACAAACTGTGGTGGTGAAAAGGCCACATGCTCCGAGACATACATGTTACATAAGAAGGTTTAGGCATTTAATGGCACAAACTTTGGAAATACTTTATTTCAGCCATATTCATTCATATCTGATATCAAAAAACATTAAAATCTTCATCAGAATGCTCTAAGTAAGCTGAGGAGAAAATGAGAATTTATTATCCACAGCAAGTGATAATCACGTGTCCCTTTTGAAAAAGGATAAAGTGTACGTTTGTATCACAGCAGTGAGGCTCCACTGTGAACTGTCACCGTTCCTATTATTCTGTCCATGTGCTCTTCCTCTCCACGCTCTGCCAGCTTCCTGCCAGCTTCCCTTGTCTGTCCGGAGCACGAGCTCCGCTATACAACTGCTGACCCCCATTGTAAGTTACACTCCAAACAAATAGCAACGAAGGACATCCTGGACTGGAGACAGATCATGGCTAAGTCTAGGAAGAGGTTGTCCAGATGTTTCGGGCAAGGACGGGTCCCACTAGATCATATTTTAAGACTTTGTTTGAAAGTTTGGGAAATACACAGGTTTGCTATCAAATCAGAATACTGCCTCCAATAGAAAGGTCATGGATGTGTTTAACCCAGCTTAGCACAGGAGCAGAAAGATGGCCTAAAGTGGTAGAAAATAAAAGTTGTTCGATTTAGTTGAGTTGCGTTATTATCTATAAAGCAAATGAATCCAAGAATTCATATTTGAAAAGATAATCTTGGCTTTTTTACTCATATTTTAGCTTTAAAGAGGACAAAATGTGCTGATGTCTATATTTGTTGTTTTTGGACACTATTGTAATATCATTGCAGAATTTAAAAGGTCCCATATCTTCAATTTTATACGAAGTTGTGATGATATCCTTAACAAGATATAGTCATGGTTTTAAGTTAAAATCATCTCAGTATAGTTTTACATCTCCTCTCTCAAGCGTCTCCCTGGAGCTCTAGAAAGAACAGGTCCTTTTGCGTCTGCCTCATATGTATAAATATTAATGTAATATAAATGAGCTCTGATTTGCTGAATGGAATAACTGTAAATTAGGGGTATGTGGTGACTGTGTAATTGTGACATCACAACTTCACAGAAGTCCCAATGGCTGTTTTTAAGGCACAGCTTCTGAATCTGGGCTGAATACATTTCTCTGTGGGTTTGAGAGTTTTGAAAGATGGGATCATGCTACAGCAGGAACTGAAGCTGCCTAGATTGATACCCTTCAGGGAGTTTAGGTAGGTCTGCAGGGGTTTGCACATTTTTAATCAGATCTTAATCTGTCCTTGTACTTGTATTTAGTAAGTAATATTTTAATGTTTTGTGTTTACATTGTCTTTATTGTCTTTGTCGTAGGTCACTCTTGAAAATAAGACCCTGGGTTTCAGTGAGATACTTACCTGTATAAATAAAGATTAAACAAAAAATAATAAAAATGGGACAATATTTATACATACAAAGTTCACAGTTCAGACTGCAGCAATGGAAGGAAATTAAACCTTGAAGGTTGATGCATATAATTCCTGCAGATGTCCCAGCTTTAGCTGATGACTTTTGAACCCTCTGTCTGTATAAACACATGGAGGAGGAAGCATGATGGTCTCTGGGGTTCTTCTGCTGGATCCAGAGTCAGTGACTCTGCAGAGCCATGCAGCACCCTCTGTTCTACATTCAGCAGGTCAGGTGTTCTTCCTGCAGCAAGGCTGGTTTATTTGTACAGCACATTTCGGCACAAGGCAATCCTGTGTTTTACTGTGCTTTACCATAGAAAAGCATCAAGACAAAGTGCAAAAGAAAAACATTGTAAAAAGATATTAAATTACAATTGTTCAAGTTCATAAAAGACAACAGCAAACTTCAGCTCTGAGTTGCAGCAGGCCTACAGTTTTCTGGTTTACAGGTTTAGATGGTTCATAATGTAGCAGAGCAGAAATAGATTTAGGCCATAAACTGTTTTCTGCTTTATAAACCAACAGCAGTATTATAATAATATAATAAATTCTTTGAAAGCAATGTAACAACCTCAGAACTGGAGTAACACGTACACATGCATGTATACACACACACACATGCATGTATACAAACACACACACACACACACACACACACACACACACACACACACACACACACACACACACACACACACACACACACACACACACACATACCACATTCCTCTGTCCAAGTGGATCAATGACCTCTTTATTACTTTCACAACCTGCTACACAACAGCTTTTTGACATTTTCTGTTAGTGCTGTCTCACAATCACTTGAAACAGTTGATTGTGATGCAGCACTAACAAATGTTGTCCTACAGAGGGAGCCATAGAAAACACATGGAGGACTCCAGCTTGGCTTGAAAAGTGCCAAAAAGTGGTCCAATTTAGCTGATCTCACCCTATAATTTCCACTCTGGTCACTGAAATTAGCACACACCATTCACTCACACCTACAGGCAATTTAGAGTCACCAATTAACCTCAGCATGTGTTTGGACTGTGGGAGGAAGCAGGAGTACCCAGTGAAAACGGTAAAAATTAACTTATGGTTAAATGGGAAGCCTTCTAAACCTTCTACTTTTGCACACTTTTTTTTACCATCTTTTTAAAACTTTTTTTTGCCATTTTACTAACTATCACAAACATGTGGTGCCATCATACCCCTACTCATATCTAGAAGTATCTAGAAGTAATAATGCCCATTCAATAGGGTGATAATATATGAACTGTCTGTCTTAACTAACAACTGTCTTGACCTATCTAACAGAGTTGTAGAAGATATTGTCATAGTGGGTGTTCTAAAATTAATTTGCAGAACAACAACTATATTCAGCAAAAGAAAGAATATACTGCAGAGTAAGCTCTTAAACTCAGCTTGTTTTGTAAGGTAATCATGCAGTTGGAGGTAACGTGATGTGGTCTCAGTGGTCTCAGTGGTTTGAAAATGCTGTCAGGTGAGTGTTTGTCTCTGCAAAGAGCTCTTGTCAGCAGGACAAAAAGCTCTGATGGGTCTTTAAGTGTCTCTCTCAGTGTCGAGATCAATCACACACACACACACACACACAGACACACACACACACACACACACGTGACATGCATGATTATTGCTCAGCAGACATGAACCTCTCAGAGGCTATCAGCTCCCTCTCCTGTCTCCTTCAAGTGGGCGACAGGTTTTTACTGAGAACCAGCAGGAATGTTAACTTATGTGCACACGTCTGCTCTCTTCCCCGCTCTCTCTCTCTCTCTCTCTCTCTCTCTCTCTCTCTCTCTCTCTCTCTCTCTCTCTCTCTCTCTCTCTCTCTCTCTCTCTCCCTTCTCTTCTTTTCTCTTTCACACGCTGAAAAACGCTTGTCTGGCAGGGTTTCCACGTTTTCCACTTTGTCTGTCCTATAGAATGCTTCAGTCAAACTATCTGCCCAGTCATTTGCGATTGAATACACCTTGAGCTTCTTTAACTGATAGAAGAGACATTTTTTTCAAGCACATGCTAAGACAAGTAGTAATTAAGGCATGATTTATGTTTGTATTTGTGTTTGTATGAGTTAGTTATATCAAATGGATATTTGCCCCATTTCCAATCTTTTAGAATCAAGTCTTTCCATATTGAATTTTGGTGGAAGTATACTGTAACACAAAAAGAATATCAGCACGATTTCTGTCATTTGGACAACATATTAGTTTCGGATCAGCTTTGAAATATGTTTAGACAGTGTGTGTCCCCTATATTATATGGACACATGACTTGTTTTAAGAGACTTGAACATTTGTGAACCTGTCAGGGAAAGATGGCGGTCATGGTTAAACATTCAAAAGTCACTTGCTGCTTAGAAGCCAAAGACACTTGAGGCTCAGCCTACAAATGGAGCTGCAGTTTGCATGCTGAATCATAGCCTGCCAAACCTGTGAGTATTTGCTGTGTAGTCTTTCTGTCTGCACAACTGTGGATTCATCCTCACCTCGAGGTTAAGCTCATCCTGCCATGCAGATTCATCAAATACTAAAAAGAGGAAGTCAAACAAAGATAATGGCCTTCTTCCACCTTCTGTAGGCTCAAGGCATGGTCATGAACGGTAGTTGTATAAAAAAGTGCAATTTTGTGAAATGAGTTTCAAGTATGTTTCACAGCCTGCCATTATATATCACAGGAGTGATGCTGTAGGTCAAACCCTATCCTATATGGTCCATGGCTGGACCATATATTAGATGTTTGAAGATATATGCTTAGAAAACAGGAATTTCATTCCTAAATTTAAATTCTGTCTAAATAAACCAACTGAACAGTGCTGTTCATTGATGGGGAAATTAGGATTGTTTAAGATGAATATCTTATTAGAATTTTCCTTACCAAAGGATACTTTAAGATTGACTTTGAAAACCGAATAAACACATGTTCTAGTATTACCGCCATATATTTACAAACCAAGTATTCATCCTCTATATTAAGAGTATAAAAGCAACACACAATACTACAAGAACAGGTTGAATACAGAAGCTCTTCACAGTTTAATAGCTGCCTAACAACTAAAATGTTGGCAATTAACCAATTTTAATCTAACAGCTGCATGTCAAATATATCTAATCCCATGTGGCAGATGGATAATGGAAATTTAGTATAAGAAGAAAATCATGTGTTCACACACAGAAAATATACCTTTTTTCAATTTTTTTGTGGTCACCATTAAAGAGACATGACTGACTGACTGACTTTTTATTGTTGCTAAAGAACCACAGACCACAACTGGCGACACAAACCACTCCCCTAAATGGTCAACCACTATCCGAGAGCTACCAAGTAAAAAATAACAGTTTAAAAACCTGATGACAGTCTTGTTCTGACCTCATTAATGTACATGTTTGTATCAGCATGTGTGTGACAGTATATGTGTGCATTCTAATCTAGTCTGTCTGCTATTGTTGTGAAATTGGTTGAGTGTTCATTTAGAATGGGGAAGTGAAAGAGAGGCAGCGATAAGCACACAGACACACACACACATACACTAATATACCCACCAACACACACACACATATGCAGGGTGTTCAGTAAAGCAGTGCAGTCACACGCCCCAGCAGACACATGTGTGGTCTTAGATAGCCTGTTGTTTTTGAACAGGCAAACATGTGGTGCTGCTGATAGGCAAATCCTCTGGGCACCATCGCTGACTTCAGACGGCTTCAGTGAAGGAGCTTCTACCAGACAGAGTGAGAGCCAGAGGTCAGACAAAGACAGACAAAGGAGAGCACAATATGACACATATAATACATTTGACCTCATTATCTTGACTGATACTCAAAGCTTTGGAGGGTTGATGTTGGGGATAGAGCATGTAACTGTAAGGTTTTGAAAACTCAAGGAGCAGGTCTGCACGGGGGGAGATGAGAAGATCACAGTTGTGTCTCCATCTACTTGTTAGGCAAATTTAAAGGAAGCTTTTAAAATCTTACAGTTACAAACCGAGCTCATTTCGGGGAAAGGGGTGTAACACAAGGCAGGTGAAATATGAATTTATTCATAAACAGTGGAAATTAGGTTTACAACCAAAGTGGGCCACCAGGTGCTGTAAAAACAATGAAATAAATGGGACTCCATAAAACGAAGGGGGCTCGGTCTAATAACTAAGGAGATATTAAACCAACTGATCCTAAAACAAAACCTGTCTGACTACTCTAAGGAAAACAAAATTACAGCAAACAGCACCCTTGAACCTAATGTGTCTAAACAATAAAACACCTATAGTGAGTGCAAAACGTGTTGACAACGATAAGTTATACTTTACCCTAGCCCAACTCTGGAATACACAGAAACACAAGTGATATACTTCAAACAAAGCCCTACAACAATGGTGTCTGCCACCTCTAGCAAGAAAGGAAGGCAAGTTTATTTGTATAGCACATGTCACAATTAAATGATTGTAAAACATTACAAACATCAAAATACAATTTTTAAAAAGTTGTTAGAAAGGGGAAAATCTCACATTTTAAATTAAAAAACAAAATCAATAAAAATTTAAATTAATCCAAATTAAATACGATAAAAAATTCAAAAATGAAATTGAAATTTAAAACAAGAACAAAGTTAAAGTGCAGTGAAAAATAATTAAGAAAGCAATTGGCAGCAGCAAATAAGCAGAGTTGCAGCAGAGCTGCAATTCTCTGGGAGTTTGTTCCAGTTCTCTGGGAGTTTGTTCCAGTTCTCTGGGAGTTTGTTCCAGTTCTCTGGGAGTTGGTTCCACATGTGTGGGGCATAGAAAGTGAACGCTGCTTCTCCATCTTCAGTCCTGACTCTGGGAACAGAGAGCAGACCTGTCTGGATGGTTCATAAGGGATCAGCAGATCAGAGACATACTTGATACACTGTATGGCTCTAGACCATTCAGTGCTTTATAAACCAGTAAAAGTATTTTCAAGGACCTCAGAACTGGAGTGATATGATCTACTTAGTCTTAGTGAGGACTCTAGCAGCAGCATTTTGAATTAGCTGCAGCTGTCTGATTGACTTTAGAGGCCTGTAAAGACCCTGTTACAGTAGTCAAGTCTACTGAAAAATAAAAGCATGGACAAGCTTTTCCAATTTTTGCTCTCACATAAGGCCTTTAATCCTTGATATATTCTTCAGGTGGTAGTATGCTGACTTTGTGGTGGTTTTAGTGTGACTGTTGAAATTCAGGTGTCAGTTCTGAGTCCATAACTACACCTAGATTTCTAGCTTGGTTTGTAGGCTTTAACATTACTGACTAAAGCTGAGTGCTCACTTGTAATCATTCTTTATTTGATTGGAGAAAGTTTTGGCACATCCGAGTAGTTCTCAATGCATTTACTTAGTGTTTTTATAGGATTATAATCTCCTGGTGTGACATGGTGATGTAAATTTGTGTCATCTGCATAAATATGGTAATTTGTTTAGTTTTCTTCCAAAATCGTAGCTAGTGGGAGCATGTAAATGTTGAAAAGTAAAGGCCTCATAATCGAGTTGTTCAGATGTGACACAAAGTAGTCCTTGTCCTTTAAATAGGATTTAAACTAGAGATGGGCCGATACCCGGATATTGGCTCCGATACCTACAAATCAGCTGGATCGGATATCGGATGAAAGATGCTGATCCAGTGTTCCGATCCAGTCATGCATCTAGTTCCTTTGATTCTATGTTTGCTGCTGGTTACGTCATCACGCAGAGCAGCACAGCATTCAAGCAAAGAGTAACATGGAGCCACCACCAGACCAAGTCATTAGGAAACATTTAAACTTAATAAGAGAACAAATCCGACCGCTGTGTGTGACATATACAACGTGAAAATTGTGAGGGAGGTAATAACATTGTTAAATAAACACCACAAACAACAACTCTGAGTAGAGGGAACGTGTTGGTCTGATGAATCAATGCTTACTCTTCACAATAGCAACTGAACACCAGGTAAAAAAACAAAAGAAAATCCAGTACAAAAAATGAAAAAAAAAAACAGGCAAAAAAACACCTAAATAAGACATATTCAGGACTGGATGTAACAGGCTTTTTTCCCCGTTTTTTTCTTTCGTTCTTGTATCAGGATGCAGCGCGTGTGTTTGGAGCTTATTGATATCATGGAGCAAATGCTTTTATTGCATATGTTAAATCGCGAAATAAAACATATTCCGCACTGTATGTAGTGGAGTTTTTTTCCTTTTGCCTGCTTTTTCTTTTGGGTTTGTACCGGACTTTTTTGCTGTTTTTTTTCCTTGTGCCGTACTTTTTTTCCTGGTCCTGATCCTCCTTCATATAACATATGTTTGGATCCCATTGATATCAAAGAGAAAATGCTTTTGTGACAAAAGTGGGTTGTGCGATGATTCCACCTCATGTCCATGCAACAGTTCATTAATTCAACAGTACTATCGGATCGGTATCAGCCGATATGTTCAGTCCATGGATCATTATCGGATTGGATCGGAAAAACCTGGATTGGTACATCACTAATTTAAACCACAAACAAAACAGTTGTTTAGTTCCATAAAATTAGTCAGCTGTTTCTGGAGGTGTCAGAGAAGAAAAGATTGCCTTGCATTTCTCAAATTCAGAATATAAATGCAACGTTTCTCTTCATAGATTTAACAATGAACATAAAGATTAGTTTTTCTCCACCTGCGTTCAGCTATCCAGCACTTTCTGACCAGCATGTCATTTCTTCATGGAGATCTCTTCTTGCCAGAGATCACCTTCACTTTCACTATCAATATGATTTTTAACTTTATGTTTGAGATTGTCCACAAGTTCATTTGCTGTAATACAGGGAAGGGCAGATGTATGATAAAAAGCCTGGATAAACATCTCTCTAATGTTATCAGTGATGTCTGTTTTGAGATTAAAGATTAAAGAACGCACAGAGAAAATGGTCAGGAACGTGAAAAAGATGTCAGGAATGGTCCCCAACCTGCGAATGTTTAAACCTTTAGAAATGAGTAGAAACAAAGTGTGACCTTTGATATGTATTGGTTCCTTATCATGCTGAATTAATCCAGTTTCAAGGACACAACAGAGTCTTTTAGTGCTACTGTCCTGAGTGTGTCCACATAAATGTCAAAATCACCAAGTTCAATTGCACTTTTAAAGATACAATGTGTAAGGACTGACCATGCAAATCAAACAAATTCTGTGTGTGTGTCACTCACTCAACATAATATAAAGCCTTTTTTCAGTTAGTCTGTCAAAAATGATGTCCAAATGCTACAAAGACATTAGACCCAGAGGTAAATAATCAAATAGCTGCATGATTCATCATCACCTCGACCAGTGGAAAACCTCTTTGTAAGCGACTAAGTCATTTGGTTAAACTAACCAGATAGCTGGTCAAAATGATAATGTTCTCATATTAAAACTTCATAAAAGTGACATATTGACAGTCCCACAAGAAAAAATTATTTAAGCTTTTAGTCAACCTCCACTATTACTAACTCTGGGCAGCATTTTTCTTCTCTCATGTTGGACAGACTTGATGCTACAGTGACTCACTATCGCCCTTGAGGTACAAAGTGGTATTACAAGACAAGACAATTAGCTCCAGGTCACTCCCTTAATTATTCAGAACTCAAAACCTTAATGAACTTTACCTAAACTAACAGGTGAGTTTTTTTTTTAATTGTCATGAATGGGGAAATTATCTATTGAGACCAGAAGCTGTTTGTATCCGGCTGTAAAGACATTTATTTCTGGGTTAAAGTTGTGTATTTTAACAGGGTGTCTATGGGGTTTTGACTAGAGTCTCAATTGAGAAACTGCTGTTTTTGACACTTCTTTATTGGCTTAGTTTTTCAGCCACAGAGGGTTGCTGCTTGGTTAGCATGATCATTTATAACTCTGCAATACAATATTGTTCTTTGACATCATGCAATGCTATTGTTTCTTCACATTATGTCGACCATTTTGGTTATTTTTTAAAATGTTTTATATAAAGATTCTGGCCAAATCTAACACATTGCACCTTTAAAATTAATATTTTGTGTAACTTATGCACAATCCGTAGCCTGTAGAAAAACATGAAGAGAACATAAAGAAACGGAAAACTTGCTTTATACATTAACAACTTAAATAAGACAACAAACTGCCTGGCTGGATTTGATATGACATCTGACACCACTGAAGTTTCCATCTGTTCAACCCACACATACTTTTTACAGTGTAAAAAAGAGTCCTCAGAAGTTTCTCATGGTACCAGCACTGCCAGGAGCTCAGAGGATGATCCAAGCAACATGAGGAGTATACAGGAGGAAAATGACATGTTTTTTTGTTGTTGTTATTTCCCTATCTTTGTTTGTCCAATCTTATGTGTTTGTGGGGCAACAAGCAAGCACAGGATTTTTTTTTTAAATTGTAGTAACCGGAATCAAATTTTGGGCTAGTTTGTCACCCAACTTCCTCCTTATCCTTTCAATTCTTTAGTTTCTCTCCACCAACTTTTCTTTTCCTTCTCTCCCTGTGATGCATTCCTAAACAAAGTGGGACTGGGAGGAAGTGATAAAACAGCACATCCTGTTAACCCTAATTGTCTGAGATAACACTTTCCATGGATAACAAGAATCCAATAGGTCCACGGAGACCTTGTTTTCTTACATGAAATCACTAGATTGTATTATAGACCAACACTTTAGGCTACAAACACATCTGGTCTGCAGTACTAGACAGAATATTAGATTTCAAACCGAAATAGTTCAGTTAAGACATGTAGAGGAAATGATACTAGGACAAATTGGTGGCACTTTAACTTTAAGGACATTTTTTTAATTTGAATCATTATTTATGTAATGAACCACAAATTCAAATTAGACTGTTTAGTACATTATGGGCTGTTGGCACTTTGTTCATATAGGTGCCCACCAACAAAAGGAAATGTGACTCATGAACACAACAAACTCACAGACACTCTGCCCACCACTTTTCATGAAATGCTACACCTTGTGAGTTTTTGATAAGGGTTCCATACATAATCAGATTCAGTTTCAGAATAATACTTTATTGTCCCCAGGGGGAAATTCATTTTCATAGTCCATTACTTAGAAAAACATTCAGCAAAATTTATTTAGTTAACTAGGCAACAGTTTATGCCCGTCACATTTGCTTTATGAAATGAATGAAGGAATTGTCAAGTACTTGATCTGGGACCTTTCTGTGTGGAGTTTCATATTCTCCCTGTGTCATGATAGACTGGCGACCATCTGGGCTGTATCACCCCAGATGCCTCTCACTGCCTGCCTGCCTCTCACTTGTAATATGCTGGGATAGGCTCCAGCAGACCCCCACAACCCTAATGAGGAATAAGCAAATATAGAAAATGTATGAATGAGCGAATGACTTGTGTATAAGAATATTTGTTAAAGTCCGCCTCCCCTCAGAAAATGTATTTTTCTTCTTATTTACGCATTTAGCATCACTTTGTGGAATAATATACGGGTAAAAAGTCACACTGGAAAGCTGGCAGGATTTGGGACATCACAAAAGGTCTTGTTGATAATAGAAAGCCTTTATTAAAATATGTATAGTTAAACTCATAAAATTAAATGTATTCGCATATACATTGTTTTTAACAAGATAATTGTTTTGTAGAAAAAACATATAAGGCATACATATGATACATTATTATTCAAAGTAGAGTATTTTATATACATTTTAGAACATGTCATAGTGTGGATACACTATGACATATAAATATACATAAATATACCATTTCATTTAGTGTATTAGTGCTGATTTTCATAATATTTTGTGTCTCACAAGTCACCACAAGAGGACACACTTTAATTTCCTTGTCATCAACATAATAAGATGCATACCTCAATGCATAATTTATATATCTATTTATAATTGGATTTATAATACATGACTGAAAATGTTGTTTACAACAGTGAAAAACAAATAAATATGATCAATGAATATAAGCCTGTATGAGGTCTAATGATGGATGCATCAAAACTACCTGCAGATTAACTACTACCCTTAGTTTTGAGTTGTCTGGGCATCAATTATGAATATCTCATTGAGTCTTTAAGTGATATGTTGCAAAGCTTTGCTGACCACAGGCTTTCTTTGGTTCAAGTTGCTTTCTCTTCCAGTCTGTTGTCAGACTTCCATTAGACAGTCTTTAATGTCACCACTTCAAAAACATGTGTGGCCAAGGCAGAGCAGAAACACAGAAGAACAGGTTTTATTTTAAGTTTTGATATCCCTAACATTGTCATATTGTCATATTTTCATATTATGTCATATTTTGTATTCCTTTTCCTGTTATGGAGGGGGTGTTGTGTCCCTACATTTTACTGTTAATAGTTTTTGGAGCTGTTTCTAAATAAACATTTCTAGCCATTGTCTTCAGGGATGAAGGAACATGTAAATCAGTGCAGCTGTGTGACTCACTGACATGTTTTTAATAGTTTTAGCACACAGGAGATCTATGGCACAGACAAATAAGATGTTATCAGACTTTCATATGCAGCTGATACTTCTAGAGGTAGCAGGTTTGACTCGGCACATGAGATTTGCTGATGATAAGAAAAATATGGAAAATAGCCAGACTCATCCTTTGAATGAACTTATCCACAACCTAATAGTCAAATGCTCTGATGAACAGGTCTGGAAGCTGAAATGATGACAGACGCTTCCACCAATTCAACTTCTACATGGACAAAGTTTCTTTTCTTACATTCTCTTCAAATGCCATTTCAGTTTAGAAAGTGGATGTCGTCCATTGTCTGACAGTGTCTCAGAGGCAGTGTCATCATACACTCTCTGATACCACTACACGTTCTTTCTATTACAATCTATTGCTAACATGTTATCTTTTCACCTCTGTTTCTGTCCCACATCCTTCTTTGTCCTGCTCCCCCCGCCTCCCATCCTCTAGCATTCCTTCATCTATTAATGTCTTTCCTGCCTCTGTGGCCATCGCTGTTTTCACAGTCTTTCACCGGAAACCAAACAAATTAACACTGCATTGTTCTGGCCAGTCACATTATAGCTGGAAACATCAGCGCAGCAATAGTTTCCTGATACCCCACATTAATAAGCAAAGGCCACTGGTGAAACGTGTGTGTGTGTGTTGTATGAGCTTGTATGAGGTCTGGTAAATGACTTGAAGCTTCCACTCTTTCTTTGAATTACCCACCCTGTCCCTCTCTGCACATACTGCAGCTGAACGCACACTCCTGACTATATTCACAAGTAAAATTAATCAGGTTAATTATCATATTGTTCTGCAAAACTCAACAAAAAGTTAGATTCTTGTACCAGACTAGAACTAGTGGCTGAGTTATTCAGTTCATAAGGCAGAATTCTACTGGCCACGCCCACAAGAACCACTAGGGTTAGTGTTACATCAGTTCTGTCTTCGGATTATAGGCTCTTTCATACCTTTAATTTATTGTACATATAGTTATAATGTAGATGTCGATCAACTGTGCATGTGTGAAATGAGGACTCCAGAAAGTAGAACAAACACAAACATAAGATTTTGGCAAAAGCATATGTGGAAGTAACTTCAAGTGTCACTGACGACTGCTAATGCTCCCATTGACTTCTATTAAATCTTCTCTAAAGGTACTAAGTCAACACACCTCAAACTGAAAAGGTCAGTTGTTACTTTTCTTAACCTTCCTCTTGTTTTAGGGTCCCCACCGACCTGTTTTAGATTTTAAATGAATAAAAGAACCACTTAAATTTGTTCATTTGCATCAGGATTTTTTGACTTTGTCAGGTACCCCTAGTTCAACAGAACACTCATTTAGTGTTTGTATCAAAGTTCTATTGCTGAAAAAATAGATATTAGCTTTTGATTGAAATAAATACATATAGGTTGAAAATGACCCATAATACCATAAATGGAATTATAGATAATAATATTAAAATAAAATAAATAAATAAAACTAAGCTATTCAAGGGATTTGAATAGCTTAGTTTCACAAATAGTCACAAATAGTCAGATAACACAACAACCTTTTATTTATATGTATGATACTCTTGAGGTTCTTCTTGCCATTTTTCAAAACTGAAATCGAGGGCTATACTGATAAAAAAAAGGCCTAGGAGACACTCAACAAAAATTATTAAAAACTGAAAAAAATAAGAAAAAAACATTATTAAAAACAGATATTTTGATCAACTGGTTAAGGAAACCTAACAAGGTAACCAAGAGATGAGAAATTGGTTGATAGATAATTTTTTAGTATTTTACAGCTGACCGACCTATTAACATGGATGGAAACAGCAAACTAACACAAGAGGAAGGTTAATCCATGAGTTTGATCACATTGTGGAGATGAGGTAGCAGCTGTGATGTTGGTCTCCATTCCTTAATGATTGGCTCCCTGTCACATCACTCAATGGACCAATGGATGAGCAATAGGCGGACCTTTGAACATTACTAGGCATATGCTGGTTAAATGAAAAGTAAAATAAACAGAGTAAGACATTTTACAGCTCTTCGTCACAGCTTCCATATGTCAGGAGAAAGAGTTGCATCCCTAAACAGTGTCTCACATTGATTCTGAGATTATCACCATATCAATGAACCCAAACACACCAAATAACACAATCTGCCCAACCAACACATCTCTGTGAACTCATGCAGTTTTACAAGGAAGGCTGCTGTTTACACAGGCAGTAAAAATCAATGATCTGGAATGGGAACAGCAGCAAAGGCATGTCATAAAACACCCAGCAGCAGATCAATGAAAGCTCATAACTGCATCATTTAGGTGTGTTTGTCTGTAAAGAGTTGATAAGAGGCGCTATTCAGCACAGTAAAACTAGATACAGGTTGTATGTGTTAATCCTATTCACACATACCGTTACAGATATGCCCACACACACTGAAGCTGGAAGTGATTATAGACACATGACTCAGATATGAACTGATGATAAACTCTAGACCGATTCAAAAGTAACTGAGTCATATATGACAACTCAGCAGTGGTGGAAAGTAACTAGCGATAGTAAGTACAGTTTTCAGGTATTGAGTAATTCCCTTTGATGCTAATTTATACTTCTACTGCACTACATTTACCTGACAGGTTTAGATACTTTTCAAGATTTGCAATGAAATAATTGGAATATTCTCACTGTTAAAATGTTTGTTCTTTTCTTTTTTATGTTATGTAGTGAAAGATATTGTGAAAAATGTATAAAGTGTATTGAAGAGGCATGTGATACACTTGAGAGATAATATATTATGATGTATATCTGCCCATGTGTCCAGTGGAACCAGGATTTAAATCCGACATTTAGGTAACATAAATTAATCCAATAAATTTCAGGTCCTAGTTTTGATTCCTCTGTAAACTGTTTTCCACCAAATGAGCAGTGTTTCTTGAACTGGTTCTGTCTAGAAAACCAGGCCATTCCACCAGATTTGAGAGGAACAAAGAATGAATGGTGTTTTCTACAATTTTATTGTGATCATAATGCTCTGGGGTGCGTTTCCCACATACGTGTGTCACATTATCGTACAGCTCTACCATACAAAGTACCATAAGGTGCATCATATATTCTACTATAAGCAGCTGCTAAGGTAGGGTCTGGGAAACACTCATAGTTGGTGAATCTTCCTTAATTAAGTATTCCTTAGAAACCTTTATTGGATGTTGCACTGAACGGTTCAAAACTAGGTGCACAATCTGGAACAGAACCCAGGCCAGGGTGTGAGACAGATATCATTAAAACACAATGACAGTTGTTATGTATTGTCAGGTGAACAAAATGTTTCATTTACATCATAAATAATAGAAAATCTAAATAATAATCAAATAAAACAAGGGAAATTAGGGTGAAGTGGTGACAGTGGTAAACCTATGCAATCAATGATGAATGGTTTGTTTTGCTGTGGTTCACTGAGAAAAATCTTTGTGTTTAATTCAAGATAATAATGCTTCTCCTTTACTGGCAGCTTGTCATACTAAAATGGGAAAATATATTTGCCTTTTAGGAATGTGACCAGATTAAAAACAACAACAAAAGAAACAACAACAAAAAACAACCTGATGGTCTCATCACAATGGAAAAATTCAACAAGTCTATTTTCCATCAATTCCCCACCTTCCCTCAGGAGATATCCTGTTAATTGATCCCAAAATGTTACTTGTGCCCTAATATCACCTTAATTCAGTCGGATGTTTGGCCATAACTATTTATTATCGGTGTGCGTGCTCTGCTGGGAGGCTTGTTTGAGCAGCTAATCGTTCAGATGGACTCTATCTAAATTGGATGGTGAGGCAGAAAATCCTGTACTCCTTTAACTAGCATGTGAATACTTTTAAAACCTCCCTATCTTCCATTTGGATATGACCTAATTGAAAAGCAAATAGTACACTTGAGTGCACCCGTGAATCGGTGAGTGATATCTCCTTAGCTGCCTGAGGAATGAACCTGTCCTGCTCCTGCCCCCCTCAGCCCCGCTCCTGTTTTCCATTGCTTCAAATGGCCTCCCTCACACATTATCTATTGGATTATTGTTTTGTGGATTAACGTCTCAATGTGGATCCTTTTCACACACAGTAAGTGGTTTCTGGGACAACTCTGGGACTGGCTGTTGACTCACCAGATGGAAATACTGAACAAAGACGGGCTGATACATTCAACCTTCAAGGTGGATGTGGAGAGGATATATACCAAATTGTAAAATGAAAATAGAATCTATTCAGCCATGCCATCATCACATTTTATGCCTTTTTTATGAAAGGACCATGTTCTCTGTCCTATATATTTTATTGGGCAGTGTGCAACTCCACCACCGTGGAGCAGCTAACTGGATACTGAGGGAAAGGAGACAAGTCATCTTAAAAGACTTTGTGAAGCAACCTTCTCATTTCTGAGCTCACAATCAAGTCACAAACAATGAAATTAGAATGCAATTTCAATTGTTGAAAGTAAATGTAAGGTCTCATTTAAGGTTAAAACCAATCAAAAACCCAAACGTTATCCTGGCATGTAAGCTTACACAAACAATGATTCACATTATTGAACTAATCAAACCAACCAGTCTGGTTGCCATGGCAACATGTAAACAAGCTTCCCTTAGGCCAGACTGTGCTCGTCCTCAGCATTAATTGGGTTTCCATCCAAATGAACGTTATAGAGTGGATTTTTTGAAATGCACAAAAGAAAATGGGAATTGATGCCCGTTTCCATTCGTTATTGTTTTACGATTATTGGGAGAATTCACTGTGAGATGACATAATAATAGAGCATGAATGAATCCATGACAACAGTTGGCGATCAGCTGACACCCAACAGCCGATCATGGATAATTTACTGAGGAACAGTTTTGTCAGCGATATAGCTACAAAACTATGCTGAAGATTTTTTTATGTTACGATGCTGTTGGAGTTTTCTGGAGGGAGACTACTGTGTCGTGTTTCAGAGCACCGCCAGGTGAAAGAATGAATGAATTGCATGTTGTCAATCAATGTTCATAAATAAATAAATGTAATCTACTTTCTTTAGGAAGTACATTCATCTTCTATATCTGCTTATTCCTCATTAGGGTCACATGGTCTGCTGGAGCCTATCCCAGCACATTACAGGTGAGAGGCAGGGATACACCCCAGATGGTCACCAGTCTATCATGGGGCACACACACCATTCACTCACACACTCACACCTATGGACAATTTAGAGTCTCCAATTAACCTCAGCATGTGTTTGGACTGTGGGAGGAAGCTGGAGAACCTGGAGAAAACCCACCAGACACAGAGAGAACATGAAACTCCACACAGAAAGATCCCAGCTCTAAGACTTTCTATAGGAAGTAGACTTTTACAATAAATTAACTCTGATGGTTGACCCTGGTGACCTTTGACTTTTTCCAAGCTGCTACGGCTCTGAAATCAGTAATCTAAGGCAGCTTGCTTGAGAGGATATGTGTCTTTACATGATGGTTTTCCAATCCAACAAAGAGCCTCTGATATATCTCAGCAGTTTTGGTGGGCACTTCAGCATCAGGACAGATAGATCCAGAGAGAAGGCAACATGCTTTTGACAGACTGGTCAGCCCTCTGATCACTGGACGGCCTTCTTTGATGCTACCCCAAATTTTTCATTATGAAATTTGTATGACGATTGTTTGAATTTGTTTTAGTGGCTATTAGTGGCTCCTGCTTGTCAATGAAATGTTGATAGGTAAATGAACAGTTGACAGAACTATGACAGAACACCTTTCTAATAGTTTTGAAATATAGCAATACATATTGGTTATGCTGAGCATTTGCATATGAGGTAGAAGATTAACCATTCACTTAGTCAAATATTCAATATTGCATATGTACTACTTTTAAATGGAAGTGATATTGATATTTTTAGAGTAAAACAAATAATATAAATTATATCTAAAGTATCCTACATGGAAACAATGAAATCTGCAGCATGTAAATGCGTAATTAACAACACCAAATAATTATACTGATTTGACCTGTGTTACAAAAAGAAAAAAAGCAAGGTATGCTTTAGAGTGTGGCTACATGATTCAGTGAACATTTCCCTTCACAAGCTTTCTAATTATTTATTCCTAAAAGGACTCATTTCTCCATTGTGGTACTTAAAGCACCAGACCACAGGGCCAGCAGTGTTGTGTTTGCGTGTGTGTGTGTTTACATATGTGACATATCTTTAATAGGGCTCTTTGTTCCTCGTTCTCTGTAAAGATTAGAAAAGATTTCAATCAACCAACATAGCTTCAGTCAAATCTAAGACTCGTTAACTGATTAAATTATATCAAATCTGTGATCATGATTGCAGGTGTAAGATTGGATGTGTTTGGCAACAGTGTAGTAGTGGACAGACAAATTCGAGAGTGACTGCAATGATGGGTACAAATATACAAAATGTAAATAATAAAACAGCCCTAAGGGCACAGCACACTCTCCTAATGGCAAGTTAATGGCAGAAGAAGCAGCTTTCCTTCATGGTAGACCCAGAAACATTCATCTGTCATCATTACAAGTCTTTAGAAAGCTGTT
Source organism: Lepturacanthus savala (assembly GCA_030544235.1). NCBI lineage: Eukaryota > Metazoa > Chordata > Actinopteri > Scombriformes > Trichiuridae > Lepturacanthus > Lepturacanthus savala. Next base: position 3,978,770 of record CM060471.1, read on the forward strand.
TGGTCCTGTGTGCTGCCTGGCACATGAGCCGCTGTTTACTCTATTTCAACAAAAATCAGCACACAGCCAATTTAACTCCTAGTTCCTCTGCACTGAGAGGTGTAGACATGACTAAATGGTTTCAGGCTGCCGTGATCGTTCACATAGACTTAGTTGTCTGTGTAGAAACCCCATGGAGTCGTCATCAATGTTCTCAGTAAAGCTTAATCTGCTCTACTCTCTTTCCCACTGAAGCATTGTTGGTGTTTTTAACAACAAAGATATTGATGTTTAGCACTATACTGTATTTACATCTGACTAAAAAACAAATCTCAGATGTAATGATTTGTTGTTTTTCTTTGTGGAACATGGATGATAAACTTGGGGAAGTATGATGGACATTTTTTACTATTATATTTTTTTCTGAATAAAATCAATAATCGGTGATGCCACAGCCCAAAATCATTGAAAATCACTTTATAAGTGAACAATTGTGAAATTAATACTGCAAGTAAAACATAAATAGATGCTAGGCTGTGTTAACAAATAAAACGGCAGGTGTTTTTTTTTTTCAATTTCATTCCTAACTGCCTATTTGTGACTCACTGGCAGATATTTACCACAGATATTTGTCTCTCTCCACGTCTGTCTCTCTGTTTCCTCCTCCCTCCCTCTTGTCTCTGTGGCCAGTGGCGACACGAGTATCGATGTAAGCGCTTGTTTTCTCTCATTAATTTATCAGCTCAGCAGAGGAGGGGAGATAATGGCTTCCATTTAGCCAAGGTCAACAGTCAACACATTCCTCAGTCGTTCAAATATAACCACACATTAACTTGTGTCCACCAATACACACACACATGCACACATGCACGCATGCACACGCGCATACACACACACACACACACACACAGCTAATAGATAGTTGCTGAGCTGCGGCTGTACCATCTGTACTACACTGCAAGAGCAGCTAATACAAAGTCTGTGTCCCCTGCTCAGCTGAATGTCAGAATGGTTAACTTCAGATAACAGCTACAGAGAGATAAAGTACTTTACCATCAGTACCCAGATGACCCCTCATATCTGTTTGGGAGATGAAAAGTCATAAACCGTTGAAGATGAAAAATTTACCTGCCCAGTATTGGCTCAGTTTTTCAGGGTTGTGATTAGGTAAGATTACTTGGGTCAGAGTAATCGTAGGTATAAGTTGAAGGATGAATTTACTGTCACAGTTTCACTGAATTTAATAAATGAATCATAGTGGTTGAGTCAACATGGTCTACAGTTGTTGTTTTCTAGTTAACTCATTGTGTTTTTTTTGTTGTTGTTTTTTAAAGATTTATGTTTTCAGAAAGAGAGATAACACATGTTGGTCTTTTCATGGGAAGTGTTGCCATTAGGAAAACATTTTTAGGAAAGGAATCTTTCTGATACTGTGTCACTAAAATAATAGTGTATTGCAGTTGGGAGCAAGAACTTCTTTACATGTTGATGCTACCCGGTGAGGCTTCTAAGTGACTTTTAGCACTCTAGCACACCAGGTTTTACTGTTGCATAGTATTCATATGTTTATTCTCACAGTATTTCTCTTTGATAGTGCATGCATGAATGTAAGCATAACATATTAATCAAATTAATTGTTTTAAGACAAGGCGGGTAATGCAGCACTGTAAAAAAGTAAAGAAAAATACAAACTAAAATTCAAGCAAGATACCAAGAAATCACTATTCAATAAAAACAAATAACATAACATTTCATAACATGTCTAAAATAATTTTCTGTGCCTAAAATATAGTTTATAGCTTTATATTGGAAATGAAAACTTTTGTATTTCTTGGATTTTTAATTTTAAAAAAATGTATATTTCCACCTACAGGAACTATTCAATTTCGTACGAAAATCTAATATCTAATATATATAATATTTACCATTAAATTAAGTACAATGTTTATTCAGTAAATTATGGCCCCATTTTTAGCTAAATTAGAAGAGGTAAAGCAGTGCCAATGCTGGCTACATGCACTACTTTATACAGTCTAAGTTTGACACTCGGGACTTGGGAATGAGAACTCACGTTACCAGAATTGATCGTGTGTGGTGTGTGTGTGTGTGTGTGTGTGTGTGTGTGTGTGTGTGTGTGTGTGTGTGTGTGTGTGTGTGTGTGTGTGTGTGTGTGTGTGTGTGTGTGAATTGACCTGATCAGACCGGCACTTTGGAATCAACCTGGCTATCTGCTGAACATTTCACCCGCCAACTGTGTGTGCTATTCCTCCAAATGTTGACTTTACCCTGTGAAATTTGTGAACCATTACACAATACAGGGGCTGAGATCAATGTGCATATTGTTGGTTTTGGAACAGTCTTGTAGGTGTGAGGCCATTGAACCCTACTAGTGAAGCAAATTTATGACAGCAATGAGCTTTAATCATCAGAAATTTCACCCAATGCCAAAATGACTTAATGACCCTATAACCACATCCCACATTCTTAGTTTATCTGTAGGTCTCCACAACTATAATGATCTTTTACATTCTATTTCTATTCTATATCTATCTAATCATCTTTTTCTAAATGTTCTGGGAACATCCAGGCTAGTGACATATTAAAGGACAATCCTAGAATAAACTAGAAGGGAACTCAGAGAGCATAAACTTTTGCCAGAGCTGATTGGTCAGTCATGGAAATGAGCAAATATGTGGCTATATTTCTAAGGATGGTGCAGAGCTGAATCAGAAAGGCAGAGTTCTTCAGAGTTCTCAATCAACTGTTAACATTCCATTGAAAAGGCAGGAGCCACTGGTAGAAAAAACATTTGCTATGCAAATTTCGTGAGTGGAATCTGTCCAAAATTTATTGGGTTCCTCCTTGGTCAAGTCTATACCCAACCACCAAGTTTCATGAAAAAAAATCAGCCCTACAGTACAGAAAACAAAACCTCCTGGTGACAGTGACACATGTAGAAAGCTAATGAATGCAGATGTGTCTACACCAGTGCATTTCATGGTAACATCCATCCAGGATCTGTGTTATGTATACAAATGCTGAGCAAGATCCAGATGTTTGTATCAAAGTGACTTGATTGTTGGTGCATGAGCTTCAGTCACAGACTGTTCAACTGGCTTCAATAGGATCAGTGATTAAAGTGGAGTCTGCACATATTAGGTTTATGGAAAAGATGCCAGTAAGCAGGGTTAAACATTGTGGTCGACGGCACACATTCGATGAGCATGATGCTTGTGCAATAGAGCAATATGTTCGGAACAACAGAAGAGCAACTCGTCCTCAGGTGACTGTGAATGTCAATGCAGGATGTGATCCGACTGGGTCAGCAGGAACAGTCCGTCCACGATTCAATAAAGAGGAATTTATAGTAGGGACACAGAGCACAAACCCCTCATTTCAAAGATCATCGTGCATTTGAGAGTTCAGTGGTGTGACCATAGGCAGGGGTCTACAGATCCCATCAGATGAGTCTCTTTTATGCTGGCATGGTTTGGGTCCATTTGACCCATTGGAAGGATGGGTGACTACAAATCAATACTAAGGTGTTGTTACTGATCACCTTTATCATATGATGCAACATTTCTTTTCTGATGGGAGTGGTCTCTTCCATCCATAAAGCATATAATGTGGTGATGTGAATCATATGTTACAGCCTTTGCATTGACCAGATCTTAACCCAGTTAAACATCTCTGTGAAACTTTGGACAGCGACAAAACTACATGAGGAACTATCTTCTGAAAGAACAGTGATCCTCTCTCCAGTAGAGATCAGAGACTTCAGAATCAATCTGAATCAATGCAGAGGAGCACTGAAGCTGTTCTGGTGTTAAGTCATGGCCCAACAGCTTACTAAGGCAATTTATATTAGCTTTTCCTTTAATTTATCACCGTCTGTATATTGTATGAGTATCAATCAGTCTCTCTGCTCTCTGTCCCTGCTGTTCTGAGGGTTCACTCAATCATTAACCTTATCTACCTACTGAAAAACTCCCACTCACAGTGTTTGCATGAGAGCTCAATGATAAGCTATTTGAAGTTGAATGTGGTGATGGGACAACCATTGACATGGACTAAACTGTTTGCTAATCTGAGGTTGCCTTTGATTTTTCACAAAGTCAGGAAGCAGTGAAACAGCAGAATGAAGAGCAATGATTGGCTTTTAATTTAAGCGTTTATGTATAATGCATCTATCTTCTGTCTTAACAGCAACATACTTTAGCATTAATGTCTTGTTTTAAAGCCATCGTTAACAGTCCCATTAGGGGTTTGACATCTTCCTAAAGAGCACATTGAGGGTCCTGTGTTATCTTTGCTGTGAGATGAGGTGGGCCGAAACTGAAAAATCCTGAGTTGAGGACCAAGTTGAGTCCAACTAATCCAAATCCTTTTTCAGAATGCTGCCTGTAAATCAAAGTGTATGAGTTTATGTAATTTATTAGTATTAAGTATTTAAGATATACAGTGGTCAGACCTGTCTGCAAACATCATGAATCAAACAGCCACATAAAAATCACTGTGTTCAAGTTTTGTGACATTTATACCTCTATAAAATAAAATGAAAAGGTTTGGATTTGCTTTTATTTAATGGGTTAAACATGCAAAACTTGCATACTGCTGTACCATGTTCTTATATATGATATGCATTACCCTTAAAACCAACAGGTGGATTGGAATATTTATGCATAATTACCTTTAAAAGTCCCACAATAAGCTGGTGACCATCTGGGGTGTATCCCTGCGTCTTGCCTGTAATGTGCTGGGATAGGCTCCAGCAGACCACAGCGACCCTAATGAGGAATACGCGGGTATAGAAGATGAATGAGTGACCTTTGAAAGTTCATATATAATATTAAAAAAATAACATTGTGCCATCTGCATGGTTTTCCCATGCTTACACACCTTCATACTATATGGTTGATGGTTGGATCATAGATGATCTCTCTTCATGGCCCTCAGCTCACACAATACTTCTCATTTTATAACAATTTCTTACTTTAATGTCATCAACCCTGCAGGGCCCACACATGGATTGTTGTGTAGCCAATATTGTTCAGAACTCATGCAGAATTATGAGAGAATGTAAATCCAATGGGAAACATCTAATTCAGTCAGTGATTCTAAGGGTTTGTGAGGATACAGAATATGTATCATGCAGTGTAGGAAAACAAACATTACATATTCAAGGGTAATTGAAGAAGAATTGTTGTAAAGTTGAAGAAGAAGAGAGCTTCTAATTGTAATGTCTTTAAATTAGAATGCATGCTTTTGCAATAACTGTAAATATAGGCAAGATTGACATATTTGTATTAATATTGTGCAGAAAATAACAGTATAATGTGCAATTAATAAATAATTAAGAATTGTGCCATTCTATTTGTGTTGCACTGTGTAGTTAGTATTGAGTAACAAGTGGTGCAGTATGAATGGACTATTCAGCAACCCCATGAAAATCAATATGCTTTACTGGTCAGAGGGAGTGTCAATCATGATACTCAGGCCAACACCTTCTTTTGGTATTTGGAAAAGCACAACATTTTTCCGCAATTGCTTTCCTAGAATAAATATTCCCTAAATAAACGTATGTGTTCTGGTAAGTGTTATTATCTTGCAGTGTTGTCACATAACTCAAAAAATGTTCTCATCAGCTGGGGAATTTTAGTTTTTTCAGTTTACAAAAGTTGCATTTTGGTGATTTGGAGCTTTAAGTGAAGCTTAGTGCAAATACACATTTTCCTCAGTGAATCACAGATTGGATATTGTATTGGGTGATTTAAAGAAGATATTGTGAAGATATATAAATATTTTGGTCACTATTTGGTCACTATCACCTCTGATCATTGCAACTTCATCACCTAAACTTAATGAAATTCAGTTGTAATTTTCATTTATTTCAGTTCAGAGCTGTATTTCTATTATTTCTAAAGGACTATCAATTTTTAACATAGTATTACTTTGAAATGGCTGGATACACACATCAACTGTCAATCCTTAACATTTTTTGTTCCCTATAGCTGCCTCACAGCAAATCACATTGTTCAATTCAACCAGACACCTTCTGTCTTTGTGTGTGAAATCAAATGTGATAGCAGTTATTAGGCCTAAGTTTATTTAATGTTTTTAATTTGTTCATTTTCTTAAATATTTTAAGAAATGCAAAATAAATTTTAGTCAAATTCCTTTTGAGCTCCAACCGAAAAGGACAAATTTATTATCACAAAAAATAGTTTATTAGACATCAACCAACAAAACAGAATCTGCGCTACATTGATTATTTAATGAAATATCAGAAGTAAGAGTGTTAATCATTCAAAACAATGAACAGTACAGAGAAAAGATTTATATTCATTTACAGAAACACAGAAACAATCAACACTAACAACTGAAGGCTACATTCTAGGCCTACAAATTTTTCAAAGTTGGAAATTTTCCATGGGAATTAATGGAAATAAATTGGAAATTTATATTAACCGTATATACCTTGTCATATACAGACATAAAGCAGACATGCATGCAAATATTTCTAAAATGACATTTTTTTATTTAATCTAGTGTAATCTATTGAAAAACAGAAATGGTGCATTTCATTCACACACAATTGTCACCATAAGGCTCCATCTTACCTGGATGAATATTATTATAATTACTACCATTCAATACATATAATCTATGATGTGTATTTAAAGGAACCTTTTGTGAAATCATTATTTTTTAAGATAGATGTCCCTCAGTTACAAAACAAATGGTCACAAATAAAGTCAAAAAGTCATTTTTTGTGTAATAGTCATGTTAATACCTGTGGAAAATTACCAACTTTAAATACTGGGAAACAGGAAAAAAGGAGGGAAAACAACAACAAAAAAAATATATGTTTTTTTTAATTCCCGAGTTTAGCGTCCTATGGAAAATTTCCGGATATTTTCCACACCTTGCAACACTGGACAGGCCGAGGAGAAAAGTGGCATTACATGACAATCCTATGTGAAGGCACTAATGGTTGTAACGATGATGAAATCAAAGTTCCGGCAACTCGTGGATTTTTCACCGAAAATCGGGATCTAGTCTATCACCCGCCAGTCTGCGGGTTCCCGTCGGTCTGCGGGGTTCCCGTCGGTCTGCGGGGTTCCCGTCGGTCTGCGGGGTTCCCGTTGTCCTTATCAGAGCTGCGGGTTCAGTGAGAACTCTTCGTCGTCCTCTATGTCGAGCTCCTGGTCCGTGTCGTCGGACACGTCAGAGTCCAGCTCTGTGTGCGGCTGCTGCGGCGCCGCGGAGCGCGCACAGCGGCCCGCCGCCTGCGGCAGCTCGGAGACCGGCGCAGCTTGTCTCTGCTCCGGGTTCTGGATCCCGCACGGATCCGTCGTCTCGTCACCATTAGTCCTCCCGGTGGACCCGTCGTCCTCCAGCTCCCGCTTCGCTCCAGGATTCTCCTGGTCATCCAAACGGAGAAATGTATGAATAAAAAGGACTTTTACGTGTCAATAATTTGCTTTGGTTCATAATCGTTTAATGTAAAAATGAGAGAAACACGCTGACGGCTGAGTGACGCACCTGTTTTAGTCTGCGCCACTTTGCGCGTCGATTTTGGAACCAGGTTTTAACCTGAAAGACGAAATAAAGGATTTATGTTCATTCTGCAGTGTTTCTTTATTTTAACCAACACAAACATACACACACACGCGCGCGTGGAGTGCTTTATTGGATGAGGTGGATCAATTTTAAATGAGAAAGATTCTACGTTTTAAGAATAATGATTCTCATAATTTTTTTTATCTATCTATCTATCTATCTATCTATCTATCTCCTCATTTGAGGTTTATTTTGTTGTTCAATGACATTTCTTCTTCTTTCTTCGTCTTTCTTTTCTAATCACAAGGATGAAAACACGTGGCCAAACGATAAGAATGTAGCGGTTATAGTTGTAGTTTGTAATTTCATATATATATATATATATATATATATATATATATATATATATATATATATATATATATATATATATATATATATATATATATATATATATATATATATATATATATATATATATATATATATATATATATATATTCTTTAGTTTCACGAAAGTTTGGTGAAAAAAGGGAAATGTGCATTTAAATGTGGGGAATATTGTACGAAATGATGTTTAAATTACCACAGTAAAAAGTATTGGCATTTATCTGACAGCTTTAAGTCTAATAATAACAAGACGGTTATAGAATAATTTTGTATTTTATTGTCCCGTGAGGGAAATTTGTTGGCTCCCATCTAAATAATTGTGACAGATATTCCAATAATCCTCTTTTTTTCGAAATGGAGTTATTGTGTTACATTATGTCACGGGTCTGATTTAGAGGTTTATATTGTTCAAAATCACACAGAACTCATTTTCACAAACCGACTGTGTGAAACAGGCTTATTGATGTTTCTGCTGCCAAGAGGTTGAAACCATTTCCGACGTTAGGAACAGTTCTGCTATTTCTGTTTCTGGCGGCCAGTTATGCTGAGTAGCTGCATATTCTCAGTGGTCTGAGGCCGTGGAGTCTGGGTTTATTCAAGAGCTGATAAGACGGAGTCTTAGAGGGAATAAAACAAACAGATATTGTTTTATTTTTCATTTTGATAATAAAATTATTTCTTAGTGAGTATGACGTTAAATACTTAGCGACAGCTCTTGTGTTCAGTATCAATCGTCTTCATCAATTGACTTTACAACAAATCTAAGACTAGGCATAAAGGAATAAATGAGGTTTTCTGAACTTTTCATTAATTATAATTACTTGAATAAAACGAACATTTTTAGTAATAAATATTTTATAGATATTATGCTTAAATTCATGTTTCATATTTATTTTTTTACTAAAAAAATAAAACGAAAAAAAATGATTTTCAATTCCTCCATATCCACTGCGTTGCAAGCAAGTGTAAAGTATAATGATCACTTTTTCGTTACTAAAACTAATTCTAAAGAAGAATATCATCAATTCATCAACACAAGGTATTTTGTAGAGGCGCCAATGTTTGATTTATTTCATATTGAAAGTCCTCAGAATGGGGGAAAAAGCTATTTTCGTGCTTTGAAGTCGCTTCATCATCCTCATCTCGTTCAGATCAGTGCGCACCTGTCTCTCGCTGAGCTGCAGCATCTTAGCCAGTCGTTTCCTCTCCGGAGGCGACAGGTACTTCTGCGTCTCGAACTTCTTCTCCAGCTCGATGGTCTGGTCGTTAGAGAACCGGACCTGGCCGCCTTTTCTTTTATGTAAAGGCCGCTGGATGAAGGGAGTCCACAGCAGAGGTTTCCCTGCAGGGACAGGATAGAGGTTAGAGGAGACAATAACACACACACACACACACACACACACACACACACACACACATACACACACACACACACACACACACACACACGCACACACACACACACACACGCACGCACACACACACACACACACACACACAATTATTATTTATTAGGATAGTATTATTTTTCTTCTTTTTTTGGATATTTTTACTGTCACTATTAGGATATTATTCATAGATATAGGCTCCAGTATGATATCATTGTTGTTGATCTTATTGTTGAAGAGTTAACAGCTGCATCTGCTCCAAGTGTTGTCTCTGACGGACACTGAGGATGTTTGTTAGAGACGCGGCCGCGGCTGAGTGATCTGGAGTTTATGGAGTTATCCAGAGTGTTTCAGGAGTGATCGATTGTTTTAGCAATGATCCGGATATTTTAGGGGTGATCCAGAGTGTTTCGGGAGTATTCGAAGTGATCCAGAGTTTATGGAGTGATCAAAAGTGTTTCAGTGGTGATTCTGGGTGTTTCAGGAGTGAATGGCAGTGTTTTCAGCAGTGATTCTAGATGTTTTAGTACTGATCCGGAGGATTGTATGAGAGTGGTTTGAGTGATCCAGAGTCTTTCAGGAGTTATCCAACATATTTTCAGTGGCCTGGACTGATCCGGACTTTATGGAGCGATTCTAAGTGTCTCGCCAGTAATCTGGATGTTTCAGGAATGATACTGTTTTTCAAGAGTGATTCTGGGTGTTTCTGGAGTGATTCTAAATTATTCTGACTGTTTCTGGGTGTTTCTGGAGTGATTCTACATTATTCTGACTGTTTCTGGAGTGATTCTGGGTGTTTCTGGAGTGATTCTAAATTATTCTGACTGTTTCTGGAGTGATTCTGGGTGTTTCTGGAGTGATTCTAAATTATTCTGACTGTTTCTGGGGTGATTCTAAATTATTCTGACTGTTTCTGGAGTGATTCTGGGTGTTTCTGGGGTGATTCTAAATTATTCTGACTGTTTCTGGGGTGATTCTGGGTGTTTCTGGGGTGATTCTAAATTATTCTGACTGTTTCTGGGGTGATTCTGGGTGTTTCTGGAGTGATTCTAAATTATTCTGACTGTTTCTGGGGTGATTCTAAATTATTCTGACTGTTTCTGGAGTGATTCTGGGTGTTTCTGGAGTGATTCTAAATTATTCTGACTGTTTCTGAAGTGATTCTGGGTGTTTCTGGAGTGATTCTAAATTATTCTGACTGTTTCTGGGGTGATTCTGGATGTTTCTGGAGTGACTGTAAATGGATCTGGGTGTTTCTGGAGTGACCATCGCTGTTTGGTGTAATCAGGGTGTTTTGTCCCTGCTCTGGTTTCCTCTCGGACAGTTAATGGCCTGCTGGTACAACAATAGCAGCCTGCGGCCGCCGCACCGCCTGCTGCACGCTGCTGGTTTTAAGGAAGGTCGTGACAAGAGTGAAAACTATGGCCAAATATCCGCTTCATGTGCTTCCTGCTCTGTGGTGATTAGAGGCGACGCATCCACCAACAGACGCTCATGTCCTCACTGACACAATACAAATCTGTTGTGGTCGAAACTGCTGTCAAAGAGCTTCTTATTGCTGCTGTGGCCCAGAGGAAGTTAGCTAATCCATGAAAGAGGCTCCAACACTACAGATAATAGGCGAACAACAAACTGCTGCCTAATTAAAAACCTCAATTACAACATCATGTGGAAATTATAATTCGTTATTACGAATTAATTCGATTCATTCATTATTCATAATAAAGCTGATTTGGCGCTAATACGTTTTTAATTGATATGAATAAAGGAAAATTTGCTCATATTTTCTTTCGGTCTATGCGATGAAATAGAATTAGTTTGTGCCTTTACTCGAGTACTGTATAATTTTGAGGTACTTTTACTTTTCCATTTGACTTCATAATTTACCACACGTTTAAAGGAATATTGTACTTTTTACTCTACATTTACCTGACAGCTTTAATAACTTATCAGACAGATTTTTAAACATATTTTACATACCCTTAATATACTTTAATATGTATATTTTATGAAATGTATGCCGTTTCTTTTTTTAATATGCACTTTGGGTGAAAAGTGACATATTGAAGTATTATGATACAGCACTTTTACTGATAATCTTTCTAAATTATCTTAAATTTGCTGCACATGGTAAACTAAATCATTCAAATGTTCCTATGTATTATGTGATTATTATACTATTATTAATGTACTATATTAATATAGACTACTCCCTGGTGGAAGAAGTACTCACATCCTTTATTTTAGAAGAAAAAAAGAAATACTGTTGTTTAAAAAATACTCAATAAGTAAAGGTTCTGAATTGGAAATGTTACTTTAAAGTGAAGAAGTATTATCAAATACACATGAGAACATTTTAATGTTTTAGTTTATCAGTGCGGAGCCAATTGAAGATAATTTGGGTGGATGAATAATAAAAGCCCTGCATCATGGTATTTGGCACTTTTTTATACAAAGAAAACAAAAACAAAAAAGACAAAAAACAACAAAAAAGAGTGACAATGTAATAGAATATTAAAGAAAATAATTTGATTTAATTTATAATCTCCATCTGAATATTAAATAAAGCTATTATATAAATGGAGTTTCCCTCTGAAATGTAGTGAAGTGGAAATATAAAGCAGCATCATATGGAAGTACCACAAGTAAACTTACTTGTACTTTTGATACTTTAAATACATTTTGCTTATATACTACTACTTCGCTAACATTTTCAATTCGGTTTTTCTTCTTTTACTCTTGTTAAGGAACAGAGTTTGTCTATTACCTCTGGTGTTTTTATCCAGTTAAACGTGATTGATGCTGAGCGAAGTATTAATTGCTTCTTTATTGGAGTCGTCAGTGAGCTGTTGTGCTGCTGTGTTACAGTGAGTCAGGCTCAGTCAGCCACATCCTCGCTGGCCGCCAGAGGAAGTGCAACAATAAGACTCTGTGAAAAACGGATCCCGGGCTATCAGAGGCCGAGTGTTTCCTGAATATGTCTGTATTGAGGATGTCGATAAAATAATCAGCAGCGTGCAGCGGGCTCCCGAGGAAGCGGCTGGCCGGGGTGAGCCAGGAAAACATTTAACAGCTTCTGAAACCAGATTTACTCCTATCGACAGCCTCACGGCTTCCGCCAGGAACGGAAAAGAGAAGGGGGCCGCGTTGTTTCAGACGGTCTGATGGTCTGGGTCTGCTTCACAGGACCAGAACTCATCAGAGACCCCACACAAACCCACACACGTCGTCTTTAATGCTCCTTCACGCCTGTCTGGGCGTTGAAATTCTAATAACTTTGGTCTAACTGCGTTGGTTGCAGCTGCCGTCCAGATGTTCAACTTTTATTTATTTTTAATTCTTTCTTGTAATTGTGAGTTTTTTTTTCATTTTTAATAATATTAATATTTTGAATGTATTATTTATTTATATATATTTGTCTTTGATTTATTTTATTAGATTACAAAAAACAACAACATCTGGATAACACAATAAGGTCACCGGACCCATTTCCATTGTGGTGCATGAATTTAAGGCAAAGAGGCAGGAAAAGGAAATGACGTGTATTCTGCTGAAATATCATGTTTCAAACGAATATACCAAAATAACAATAATAATAAAAACATTAGCATCATACAGTCACGACATTTTAATAAGTAATAACAAACCACGCAAGTTCAGGATCATGAACAGATTTCTTGTGTCAGGTGATGTTGTTCTGTTGCCTCCTTATAATAAACCAAATAACACCGTTATATCTATAACTGAAAGTGAATGTGTCCTGAGATTGTAGTTATTGTGTCACGGATTTAAACCACTAAACAAACTGGCATATTTTAATATATTTTTTATTATTGTATGGGTTTAAGTTTATTCTGATATGTGGTTTCTTCCAGATTGTGGATCAGGATAGTGTTTTATATTCCAACATATAAATATCCAAACACAAAAACTGAATCTGATTCTGATCATATTCAGATCGTCATCTGATCGTTTTGTATTTGGCACAATTATATCAAGACGTAACTTATTCCGCATAACCCACTGCCAAATCATTTTGCTTAGTTCAAGTTGTTTTTTCCTGAATTTTACCTGAAAATGTTAATCAGTTATTAATATTAATAAGTTAATTCTGTTTAAGAAAGAACGACGATATTTTCACTTATTGTGATTTTTTTTGCAGTGGTATGGTCCTCACAAGTATAAGGAAGCACACACACACACACACACACACACACACACACACACACACACACACACACACACACACACACACACACACACACACACACACACAGCAATGAAATAACAAGTGATTTAGCGTCCAGTTATGTTTTAGTCACTTGCTCCTCTGATGTTTCAGAACAATGGGAGTCAGGAAAACGAGTCAAGGTTGCCAGCCCTCCCTCCTCCCCGCGCGCTCCCCCTTCTCCCCCCTGAATGGATAAGGCTGCTGCTATTGTGGCCCCAAATATGTCTGTCACAATAACAATGTGACTCATAGGTGCGTGGCCTGCAATGCATAGTGCAAAAAAAAGTTCTCATTGAAGACGGAAATTAGCTGAATGTCATTTCATCCAAATGACATTCAGCTCGGTTTTGCGCGGACCTGCACGTAAAGAGTGTCTTCTAGAGTTCGACATGCATGCATGGCCAAGCGTGATATACTTATGCAAAATAGTTTCGTTGGAGCTAAAACGAAGCCTATGAAGACAGAAAAGTTTGGGGTAAAAAAAACAACCTCTTAATGCCACATCATCAAAGCAACGGTGATCGTTTTCTTTTGCGCTTAAATGGATAAATTACATATGTCCCGTTTGTCATAGAAGACAGAGAATAGACCGTTGTTCAAGTCAGTAATAAAAACGCTTTGCCATGCAGTCACATAAATCACATTCCCCCATGAAGAACACTCTAAAGACTTTAACGCACGCGTTGTGGCCAACTCACCGAGCGGGTCGTGTCTCAGCAGCGCCTGTGCGTACTCCCCCATGGAGCGGTGGTGCTGGTGGTGGTGGAACGGGTAGATGGAGCCGGCAAACGCCCCGGCGGAGGCGTACGTCGCTGTCAAAGCCGCCGCGGCGTGGTGCGACAGCGCCGGGTGGATCGGCGTGGGCTCGTAAATCGGCGTCCGGTACGGCGAGATGAGACTCGTGAAGGAGGAGTTGGGCGACGGTAGAGTCGGTGTGGGGACGACCGGGTTGGAACAGGAGGATGAAGAGGAGGCGCAGGAGGAAGATGAGGAGGGAGAGGAGGAGGAGGAGGTGGCGGTGCCGTTCCTCCCCAGTATGTCCTCGATGTAGAAGGGAGTCGGGTGAGCCGGCTGGATGGGAGTCGGTGCGTAAAGCGGGACGCTCATGGTGCCAATATGCCCCCGCTGCGCGTTAGAAGCGAAATAACGGAAAGCTGCGTCCCTTCCTTCTCTCCTAACAGCCGCCCTCTTTATCGACAAGGTCGCACAAACACTTATTTACATACTACCACACGTCTACCCTTCCTCCAAACAGGCCACTGACTAGCGAGCAGAGAGCCGCGACCGTTAGAGCGTGTTGGTGTCCATCGGTTTGCGGTGGTTAACTTTTGGTACTCGGTCCAACTGTTGGGTCTGTTATCTGGCTGCAGGCGGAGGAGGGAGGAGATAAGTGGACGGCCAACTTCCTGCAGGTGGCCAGCGGCCGTTTCTGATTGGCTCGTTCGCGGCTCCAATCGACCCGCGTATGATCAGACGACAGTAGTGAAGAGATAATTGTTCTCCAGGAGAATCAGTTCACTGCAGCCAATCATCTGGCAACAAGCTAAACGACTACATCTATGGTTTATGGGGACATCAGTGAGGGAAGAAGTCAGATCATTTCCTTAAGTAAGAGGAACAATACAGAAGTGAATACTACTGTATACTACATAACAAGTAAAAGTACTACATGAAAAGACTACTTAAATACAAGTACATAACAGCAAAATATACTTAAAAGTGAAAGTACACATTTCCTCTGTTTATATTGTTCTATATGACATCATTAGATTATTATTATTATGTGGCATGAAGCTGTAGGTGGAGCTAGTTTTAAATACTTTATACACAGTTAGTTTAGTCCAAATGGTTCCCAACCTAGGGCTCGGACCTATCCAGAGGGTCAGCAGGTAAATGTGATGGGTCATAAGATGATTAATGGGAGAGGAAAAAATAACAAAGATTCATAAATCAGTTTTCTCTTTTTGGACTTTTCCTCTTTGATTTTTTTGTGAAATACTCAATGATTTGAGCATTTATTTTAATGAAAGGAGGGAAAAATCACAATTTGCTGGAACTTTACACAAACTGCTGTTTTAAGGACGTCAAAAGATTAAAATGTTGAAACCATTGGTTTCATCTTTAATCATGTCTTGTATTTAAAACCTTGTTATATTGTCTATTGAGTCAAATCTGCATCTGAAAAGTAACAAGCTGTAATAAATAAATATAGTGGATTAGAAAATACAATATTTACATCTGAAACATACTCATGTAAAGTACACATGCTTTAACATTTTAATCTACTTAAGTCAGTACATGAGTGAATGTACAATGTTCTTATTTAACTTTTTAAATTAATTACAAAGAATCAAATTCACTAGGAAAACAAAAAGGAAAACTTTATTTATTATCAACACACCTGTCAAACAGCCTCCATGTGAAACTGTGGAGGTAATTCAGCTGAGATCCGGATGACTTCTGTAATGTCTTTTAATGTCTTTACACAGTGCGTTAAACGGCTTTTGACTAATCAAACAGCGTGTTATCTTTAACCATGTAATACAAGGGAAGTGAATCCACATCCCTAACGCAGCAGCTCAATGAGCGAGTGATTAACTCATGATTGAAATGTTTGGCGTCCACTGCGGTTGAGCTGATAGACTCCATACACTCAGAATGACTACAAATGCAAATGGCTTGAATCACTCAGTAAGCGTGTCTGCGTCTTGTTAAACAATAACTGAGACTAACTTCTGCTGCAGCTCATCTGGAATACTTCCCCATTTGATTTGTTATATTACAACATTTGTTTTTTTGTATAAGAAGTTTTCTTCATATTATATACATTTTTTACTTATTAAAATCAAAGTTTTTTTATACAAATAATATTGGATATGTATGAAATGTATGGAAATACTGTAACTACTCTCATTATTTTAATATCATGTTCTATAAATCAGGCTATGAAAGATATATGAATAAAATCCTCTGTGAAATATTTCAGAATAAAACAGTAAAACTGGAACTGGTTTGGTGGAGAGTTTTGGCTCAGTGAAAAGAAAAAACGTCATAATTTGGCATCATCCAATGAATTGTAGAGTTTGGCTTTCAACCCTCCTTTGCACATTTAGGATTGGTTGTTAATTCAAAGGATATTACCATATTTGGGGAGTTTTACAATCAGACCCCCACATGACCTGCAGACAACTACAGACGCAACATGAACAAAGTGAAGTCAAAGAAATGTATATTTTGAATGTTTTATTTCACTAATTTGAAAGAAAAGCCCTAGCTCTAATCATTGCATAAAACGTGTTGTTTTTGCTACAGTGTGTGGGCTCCTTCATGATCTACTTAGGATTTGGTGTTGCCAGGAAGCCTGTTATAGTCTGTTATAGCCTGTTATAGTCTGTTATAGCCTGTTATAGTCTGTTGTAGTCTGCTATAGCCTGTTATAGTCTGTTATAGTCTGTTATAGCCTGTTATAGCCTGTTATAGTCTGTTATAGTCTGTTATAGTCTGTTATAGCCTGTTATAGTCTGTTATAGCCTGTTATAGTCTGTTATAGTCTGTTATAGCCTGTTATAGTCTGTTATAGTCTGTTATAGTCTGTTATAGTCTGTTATAGCCTGTTATAGTCTGTTATAGCCTGTTATAGTCTGTTATAGTCTGTTATAGCCTGTTATAGTCTGTTATAGCCTGTTATAGTCTGTTATAGTCTGTTATAGTCTGCTATAGCCTGTTATAGTCTGTTATAGTCTGTTATAGCCTGTTATAGTCTGTTATAGCCTGTTATAGTCTGTTGTAGTCTGCTATAGCCTGTTATAGCCTGTTATAGCCTGTTATAGCCTGTTATAGTCTGTTATAGCCTGTTATAGTCTGTTGTAGTCTGCTATAGCCTGTTATAGCCTGTTATAGCCTGTTATAGCCTGTTATAGCCTGTTATAGTCTGTTATAGTCTGTTATAGCCTGTTATAGCCTGTTATAGTCTGTTATAGTCTGTTATAGCCTGTTATAGCCTGTTATAGTCTGCTATAGCCTGTTATAGTCTGTTATAGCCTGTTATAGCCTGTTATAGTCTGTTATAGTCTGTTATAGTCTGTTATAGTCTGTTATAGCCTGTTATAGTCTGTTATAGTCTGTTATAGCCTGTTATAGCCTGTTATAGCCTGTTATAGCCTGTTATAGCCTGTTATAGTCTGTTATAGTCTGTTATAGCCTGTTATAGCCTGTTATAGCCTGTTATAGTCTGTTATAGTCTGTTATAGCCTGTTATAGTCTGTTATAGTCTGCTATAGTCTGTTATAGCCTGTTATAGTCTGTTATAGTCTGTTATAGTCTGTTATAGTCTGTTATAGTCTGTTATAGTCTGTTATAGCCTGTTATAGCCTGTTATAGTCTGTTATAGTCTGTTATAGCCTGTTATAGCCTGTTATAGTCTGTTATAGTCTGCTATAGCCTGTTATAGTCTGTTATAGTCTGTTATAGTCTGCTATAGCCTGTTATAGTCTGTTATAGCCTGTTATAGTCTGTTATAGCCTGTTATAGCCTGTTATAGCCTGTTATAGTCTGTTATAGCCTGTTATAGCCTGTTATAGTCTGTTATAGTCTGCTATAGCCTGTTATAGTCTGTTATAGCCTGTTATAGCCTGTTATAGTCTGTTATAGTCTGTTATAGCCTGTTATAGCCTGTTATAGCCTGTTATAGTCTGTTATAGCCTGTTATAGCCTGTTATAGTCTGTTATATTCTGCTATAGCCTGTTATAGTCTGTTATAGCCTGTTATAGCCTGTTATAGCCCGTTATAGTCTGTTATAGTCTGTTATAGTCTGCTATAGCCTCTTATAGCCTGTTATAGCCTGTTATAGCCCGTTATAGTCTGTTATAGTCTGTTATAGTCTGCTATAGCCTCTTATAGCCTGTTATAGTCTGTTATAGCCTGTTATAGTCTGTTATAGCCTGTTATAGCCTGTTATAGCCTGTTATAGTCTGTTATATTCTGCTATAGCCTGTTATAGTCTGTTATAGCCTGTTATAGCCTGTTATAGCCCGTTATAGTCTGTTATAGTCTGCTATAGCCTCTTATAGCCTGTTATAGTCTGTTATAGTCTGTTATAGCCTGTTATAGCCTGTTATAGCCTGTTATAGCCTGTTATAGTCTGTTATAGCCTGTTATAGTCTGTTATAGTCTGTTATAGTCTGTTATAGCCTGTTATAGTCTGTTATATTCTGCTATAGCCTGTTATAGTCTGTTATAGTCTGTTATAGTCTGTTATAGCCTGTTATAGTCTGTTATAGCCTGTTATAGTCTGTTATATTCTGCTATAGCCTGTTATAGTCTGTTATAGCCTGTTATAGTCTGTTATAGCCTGTTATAGTCTGTTATAGCCTGTTATAGCCTGTTATAGCCTGTTATAGTCTGTTATAGTCTGTTATATTCTGCTATAGCCTGTTATAGTCTGTTATAGCCTGTTATAGTCTGTTATAGTCTGTTATAGTCTGTTATAGTCTGTTATAGCCTGTTATAGCCTGTTATAGCCTGTTATAGTCTGTTATAGTCTGTTATAGTCTGCTATAGCCTGTTATAGTCTGTTATAGCCTGTTATAGCCTGTTATAGCCTGTTATAGCCTGTTATAGTCTGTTATAGCCTGTTATAGCCTGTTATAGTCTCTTATAGTCTGTTATAGCCTGTTATAGTCTGTTATATTCTGCTATAGCCTGTTATAGTCTGTTACAGCCTGTTATAGCCTGTTATAGCCCGTTATAGTCTGTTATAGCCTGTTATAGTCTGTTATAGCCTGTTATAGCCTGTTATAGCCTGTTATAGTCTGTTATATTCTGCTATAGCCTGTTATAGTCTGTTATAGCCTGTTATAGCCTGTTATAGCCCGTTATAGTCTGTTATAGTCTGCTATAGCCTCTTATAGCCTGTTATAGTCTGTTATAGTCTGTTATAGCCTGTTATAGCCTGTTATAGCCTGTTATAGCCTGTTATAGCCTGTTATAGCCTGTTATAGCCTGTTATAGTCTGTTATAGCCTGTTATAGTCTGTTATAGTCTGTTATAGTCTGTTATAGCCTGTTATAGTCTGTTATATTCTGCTATAGCCTGTTATAGTCTGTTATAGTCTGTTATAGTCTGTTATAGCCTGTTATAGTCTGTTATAGCCTGTTATAGTCTGTTATAGCCTGTTATAGTCTGTTATAGCCTGTTATAGTCTGTTATAGCCTGTTATAGTCTGTTATAGTCTGTTATATTCTGCTATAGCCTGTTATAGTCTGTTATAGCCTGTTATAGCCTGTTATAGTCTGTTATAGCCTGTTATAGTCTGTTATAGTCTGTTATAGTCTGTTATAGTCTTTTATAGCCTGTTATAGCCTGTTTTAGCCTGTTATAGTCTGTTATAGTCTGTTATAGCCTGTTATAGTCTGTTATAGCCTGTTATAGTCTGTTATAGCCTGTTATAGCCTGTTATAGTCTGTTATAGCCTGTTATAGTCTGTTATAGCCTGTTATAGTCTGTTATAGTCTGTTATAGCCTGTTATAGCCTGTTATAGTCTGTTATAGCCTGTTATAATCTGTTATAGCCTGTTATAGCCTGTTATAGTCTGTTATATTCTGCTATAGCCTGTTATAGTCTGTTATAGCCTGTTATAGTCTGTTATAGCCTGTTATAGCCTGTTATAGTCTGTTATAGCCTGTTATAGTCTGTTATAGTCTGTTATAGCCTGTTATAGTCTGTTATAGCCTGTTATAGTCTGTTATAGTCTGTTATAGCCTGTTATAGCCTGTTATAGTCTGTTATAGTCTGTTATAGCCTGTTATAGTCTGTTATATTCTGCTATAGCCTGTTATAGTCTGTTATAGCCTGTTATAGCCTGTTATAGCCCGTTATAGTCTGTTAGTCTGTTATAGTCTGTTATAGCCTGTTATAGTCTGTTATATTCTGCTATAGCCTGTTATAGTCTGTTATAGCCTGTTATAGTCTGTTATAGTCTGTTATAGCCTGTTATAGCCTGTTATAGCCTGTTATAGTCTGTTATAGTCTGTTATAGCCTGTTATAGTCTGTTATAGCCTGTTATAGTCTGTTATATTCTGCTATAGCCTGTTATAGTCTGTTATAGCCTGTTATAGTCTGTTATAGTCTGTTATAGCCTGTTATAGCCTGTTATAGTCTGTTATAGTCTGTTATAGCCTGTTATAGTCTGTTATATTCTGCTATAGCCTGTTATAGTCTGTTATAGCCTGTTATAGCCTGTTATAGCCCGTTATAGTCTGTTATAGTCTGTTATAGTCTGCTATAGCCTCTTATAGCCTGTTATAGTCTGTTATAGCCTGTTATAGTCTGTTATAGCCTGTTATAGCCTGTTATAGCCTGTTATAGTCTGTTATATTCTGCTATAGCCTGTTATAGTCTGTTATAGCCTGTTATAGCCTGTTATAGCCCGTTATAGTCTGTTATAGTCTGCTATAGCCTCTTATAGCCTGTTATAGTCTGTTATAGTCTGTTATAGCCTGTTATAGCCTGTTATAGCCTGTTATAGTCTGTTATAGCCTGTTATAGCCTGTTATAGCCTGTTATAGCCTGTTATAGCCTGTTATAGTCTGTTATAGCCTGTTATAGTCTGTTATAGTCTGTTATAGTCTGTTATAGCCTGTTATAGTCTGTTATATTCTGCTATAGCCTGTTATAGTCTGTTATAGTCTGTTATAGTCTGTTATAGCCTGTTATAGTCTGTTATAGCCTGTTATAGTCTGTTATATTCTGCTATAGCCTGTTATAGTCTGTTATAGCCTGTTATAGTCTGTTATAGCCTGTTATAGTCTGTTATAGCCTGTTATAGCCTGTTATAGCCTGTTATAGTCTGTTATAGTCTGTTATATTCTGCTATAGCCTGTTATAGTCTGTTATAGCCTGTTATAGTCTGTTATAGTCTGTTATAGTCTGTTATAGTCTGTTATAGCCTGTTATAGCCTGTTATAGTCTGTTATAGTCTGTTATAGTCTGCTATAGCCTGTTATAGTCTGTTATAGCCTGTTATAGTCTGTTATAGCCTGTTATAGCCTGTTATAGCCTGTTATAGTCTGTTATAGTCTGTTATATTCTGCTATAGCCTGTTATAGTCTGTTATAGCCTGTTATAGCCTGTTATAGTCTGTTATAGCCTGTTATAGTCTGTTATAGTCTGTTATAGTCTGTTATAGCCTGTTATAGCCTGTTATAGCCTGTTATAGTCTGTTATAGTCTGTTATAGCCTGTTATAGTCTGTTATAGCCTGTTATAGTCTGTTATAGCCTGTTATAGCCTGTTATAGTCTGTTATAGCCTGTTATAGTCTGTTATAGTCTGTTATAGTCTGTTATAGTCTGTTATAGCCTGTTATAGCCTGTTATAGTCTGTTATAGCCTGTTATAATCTGTTATAGCCTGTTATAGCCTGTTATAGTCTGTTATATTCTGCTATAGCCTGTTATAGTCTGTTATAGCCTGTTATAGTCTGTTATAGCCTGTTATAGCCTGTTATAGTCTGTTATAGCCTGTTATAGTCTGTTATAGTCTGTTATAGCCTGTTATAGCCTGTTATAGCCTGTTATAGTCTGTTATAATCTGTTAGTCTGTTATAGTCTGTTATAGCCTGTTATAGTCTGTTATATTCTGCTATAGCCTGTTATAGTCTGTTATAGCCTGTTATAGTCTGTTATAGCCTGTTATAGCCTGTTATAGCCTGTTATAGTCTGTTATAGTCTGTTATATTCTGCTATAGCCTGTTATAGTCTGTTATAGCCTGTTATAGCCTGTTATAGTCTGTTATAGTCTGTTATAGTCTGTTATATTCTGCTATAGCCTGTTATAGTCTGTTATAGCCTGTTATAGCCTGTTATAGTCTGTTATAGCCTGTTATAGTCTGTTATAGTCTGTTATAGTCTGTTATAGTCTGCTATAGCCTGTTATAGTCTGGTATAGCCTTTTATAGCCTGTTATAGTCTGTTATAGCCTGTTATAGTCTGTTATAGTCTGTTATAGTCTGTTATAGTCTGCTATAGCCTGTTATAGTCTGTTATAGCCTGTTATAGTCTGTTATAGCCTGTTATAGTCTGTTATAGTCTGCTATAGCCTGTTATAGTCTGTTATAGCCTGTTATAGTCTGTTATAGCCTGTTATAGCCTGTTATAGTCTGTTATAGCCTGTTATAGTCTGTTATAGTCTGTTATAGTCTGTTATAGTCTGTTATAGCCTGTTATAGCCTGTTATAGTCTGTTATAGCCTGTTATAATCTGTTATAGCCTGTTATAGCCTGTTATAGTCTGTTATATTCTGCTATAGCCTGTTATAGTCTGTTATAGCCTGTTATAGTCTGTTATAGCCTGTTATAGCCTGTTATAGTCTGTTATAGCCTGTTATAGTCTGTTATAGTCTGTTATAGCCTGTTATAGCCTGTTATAGCCTGTTATAGTCTGTTATAATCTGTTAGTCTGTTATAGTCTGTTATAGCCTGTTATAGTCTGTTATATTCTGCTATAGCCTGTTATAGTCTGTTATAGCCTGTTATAGTCTGTTATAGCCTGTTATAGTCTGTTATAGCCTGTTATAGCCTGTTATAGCCTGTTATAGTCTGTTATAGTCTGTTATATTCTGCTATAGCCTGTTATAGTCTGTTATAGCCTGTTATAGCCTGTTATAGTCTGTTATAGTCTGTTATAGTCTGTTATATTCTGCTATAGCCTGTTATAGTCTGTTATAGCCTGTTATAGCCTGTTATAGTCTGTTATAGCCTGTTATAGTCTGTTATAGTCTGTTATAGTCTGTTATAGCCTGTTATAGCCTGTTATAGTCTGTTATAGTCTGTTATAGTCTGTTATATTCTGCTATAGCCTGTTATAGTCTGTTATAGCCTGTTATAGCCTGTTATAGTCTGTTATAGCCTGTTATAGTCTGTTATAGCCTGTTATAGCCTGTTATAGTCTGCTATAGCCTGTTATAGTCTGGTATAGCCTGTTATAGCCTGTTATAGCCTGTTATAGTCTGTTATAGTCTGTTATAGTCTGCTATAGCCTGTTATAGTCTGTTATAGTCTGTTATAGTCTGTTATAGTCTGTTATAGTCTGTTATAGTCTGGTATAGCCTGTTATAGTCTGGTATAGCCTGTTATAGCCTGTTATAGTCTGTTATAGCCTGTTATAGCCTGTTATAGTCTGTTATAGTCTGTTATAGTCTGTTATAGTCTGCTATAGCCTGTTATAGTCTGGTATAGCCTGTTATAGCCTGTTATAGTCTGTTATAGCCTGTTATAGTCTGTTATAGTCTGTTATAGTCTGTTACAGCTTTGTAATTGTTAAACTCACTTATCGTAGCAAATAGTTCGATTTTCTGATGCGTCTTTAAAGCGCAGCGCCGCTAAGCTCACAACTTTCCAACGGCTGTGATTTAGATAAAGTGGACTTGGGGAGCAAACAGGAATATCCCTGCCTTAAAGACATGAAAGAAGTCCCCACACCGCTAATATTTGGACTGAGACAATCATTGCAGCTCATTGATCCGGTGTCAGTGGCGTCAGACCTCTGTCCAAAAAAAAAAAGATTAATAACTTCTCCACAGAGGTGCTGCAGCAGCTCCATGGCAGCTGGCGCCATATAGACTATATAGTATAGTGGAAGAAGTAGTCAGTACTTCACACGGTTCGAATGATAAATTCCACAATACCAGAATGTATGATCATTTGTATAGAGGGCTGCCATAATTTAAAATAAATACATTTAATTTAGTAGTATGTATTTGCACATTAATTTATCTAATTTAAAATTGTATTTTCCATTGAATATATTGAGGTTAAAATGAATGTGGTGAGTGAATAAATAAGTAAATACATTTAATTAATACATAATAAATAAGATGTAAAATCATATAAATGTGAAAATAATACACAAATAAATTAATTATATTAATTAATGAGACAATTATATAAATATGGAAATTTACTGGTATATCTATGTACTGAGTCATTTTTTATTTATATTCTTTATTTTTGATTAAGACGGATTCAGTCTTCCATAAATTTGGCCTTGGGTTTCTGACACTATCTTTATATATATATACATACATATATAAATTTGGACCATTGAAGTATGCCAATTTTCATAAAAATATAGGAAAATTAAATGATTAAACCAGAAAAATGTCACAATGTGGCCTTGTCTTCATTAAAGGCTATTTCTGTATCATAAAGAACAGACTGGATTGACAAAGGTAGCTTTATGCTACTTTATCATCTGTAACAGCTGAGGTTTATTACAATAATAGAAGAAAAAGCATTTTTATCCTGTCAGGATGTGAATAACATGCATTTATAATAATATTTTATATTTTAATATCTTACTGATCCTTTCTGACGTGGTAACAACTCACTGTCGTATTAATGGCCACTAAAGAAACAGAAATCCTCTGCTGTGGATGATGTTAGTAATGTTGGTGTGAAATCATAGTAGACAAAACTGTTAGTTTCACTTGAGTATTTATTTAATCTGCAAATGCAGACAAAAATAAATCAGACATGCTGTTTACAACACTAGTGATTCACCGAGTGAACACTTTCAGAGCACATCAGTCTTCAACAAATAAAAAAATAAACGATCAGCGCTATACTGTATATTGGAAGAACACCTGAATTTGAAATGTCTATCTTCAGAGCACAAATTAAACTTGAGGTAAATTGACTAATATAAAGATATTTAAGTGCATTTCCAGCTACATGAGGTGGAGTTTCTTATGAGACCAACTAAATGAAGAAAATGTCCTAAACAAATATATGGCAAAATACAATCACACTACTCATGATCAGTACTGATATGCAGGATATCACAATATAAACAAAGTCAATATTTTTGCTTATCTTAGAGTTTCCCCAGAATTGTAGTTGCAAACCAAACAAATCTATTCCACTATAGACATTATACCAAAAAGCACAAAGGTATTTTATAGAAATCCTGCAGTGTGAATGTTTTTGTTTAACATGCTAATTTTCATTTTATTCTTTTATGGAGCCAAATCCAGACCAATGGTTTCAACTATTTGAAAAAACTGAAATTGAAAAACTAC
Organism: Lepturacanthus savala; assembly: GCA_030544235.1. Taxonomy (NCBI): domain Eukaryota; kingdom Metazoa; phylum Chordata; class Actinopteri; order Scombriformes; family Trichiuridae; genus Lepturacanthus; species Lepturacanthus savala. The sequence goes on from CM060471.1 coordinate 4,004,396, forward strand.
CAATTCAAACTTCAAGTTTAAGTTTTAATTGTGAATTGTGAAAAATACAAATGAAAAAAAGTGAATGAAAAGTGTATATGAATAGGATTTTGATTCAGTTCTAGAATAATACTTTCTAGAATACTTTCTTATATATTTTGATAATGAGGTCTTATTTTTTCGGTTCCAGATTTTGTTTTCGCTTCTTCTTTTTCATTTTTTGAGCACATTGTTGTATTATTCAAGATCAAAACCTAAACATTCAGTTTCAAATTGTAGTTTTTCCCCAAACAAATTCTTTGTTTTTTTCAAATGAAAAAATATTGGCCTTGATTTGAATGAATGCTCCATCACAGTATACAGTAGAGTTTTGTTGGGATGGGTATATACAGAAATTAAATCTCAACATTAACTGTAACCAGGTGAAACAAACATAAAAGTGAGACCACAGGAATGTGAGCTAGACAGCACAGTCTCATCTGCAAACAAACACCTTTAATATCCAGGAGAACTGGACACCTGATGTTCAGACCTGATTTTCTCTTCACTGGAGGATCTAAGCCAGCAAGTCATGATGAACCATGACAGCGTTTACGGTTTAGAAGCCGTTCCTCAGGTTTTGGCCTCTGGTGGTTTGGGAGATTCATGATCCTCCTCCGATGGAGGGCAGGGCTGCAGTGATCGGAGGATGTGTTCCAGTGTCCACTGCTCCTCGTGTAAGGTGTGCTCCTCCAGGGTGAACTGACCCTGCTTGGTGCGGGTCAGCTCCTTGACATGAGCACACGACGACAGAGCTGCAGCAAGAGAAGTACAAGAGTGTTCACTTCTTTTTTTATTTTTAATATTAGAGTGCACAAACAGGGATCAAGACATTAAAGAGAGAAAATATGGAAAAAACAAGACAAAACTCTAAATTAAACGCAAGAAAAACAAAAACAGTCTGTGTATGTCAACAGAACAGAAAATAAAAAAAAGTAAAAATATGATAAATAAAATGTTAAGTAAGGATTAACTGAAAAAAGGGAAAATGTCAAATGAAGATGAAACAAGTGTCAAAAATATATTAAATTAACAAAAGAAATGTATTAATAAGCCTGCTTACTTCTGATTTCTGCATTATGTTTATCGAATTTCCATGAACATGCTAATAAGAATTGTGGAAACACTGAATTTCATCTCACCTTTTCCAAGGTCATCCACCAAGCTTCTGACATAAAATCCTCCACCACATTCAATATCTATTATGGAGATAAAAAACTTTGTCTGAATGCACAATTTAACATTAAAACTTGAATGTAAAATGCAGGAAATGACATCAATAATGCTAGATGTTAGCCAGTGTTACATAGAGCAGTGTTTCTCAATAAATATTTGACAAAAACAAAAATTGCATTAGACAAATTGTTTGGGACAAGCTACATTACTTCAATGAAGTACGGCTGAATAAAATAGCATGTCTGCATGATCTTCAAGGACAACACCAAATACCAACAAACCAGCATATTTATTATGACCAGTGTTTCAAACATTTCTCCACATGTCTAATGCTATGGTGAAAAACATTTCTTCTTGTTATTTGTGTTGCTTTATGGCAGTCGAAGAGCATCCGCAACACCGTCCTACAAAGGTTTCACAATAAAAGAAAATAAAGGTTTCTATCCACTGAAATACTACAGGGCTATTAATTTAGGATAAAATTATAGTTATTATACTGTCAAACAGTGAGAATTAGAAATAAAGAATACAAGCTTCTTTAGTTGCATTACGTTCTGCAGGGGAAGAAATTAAAGGATTTGAGAAAATTTGCAATATCTGCAATGGGATCTTTTTAAAATATATATTTTCTTATTTCACAGAAACTTTGTAATTACACTAGAGCTACACAGATCCCCAGTTGAGAAACAGTGCTATAAAGGAAGAGAGAAAAACATATCTTGTGGCCGATGCTAACCCAGAGTGAAGACGGGAGGCTTGAACTCCTGCAGGGTCAGGTTGTACACCGTCACTGCTCGGGCAGGTTTAGCCTCGACCTTGTGACCTTTCTTCAGCAGGACGGACAGACGCTGGCCATCTTTCTTCAGTGCAGAGTAACTAAAATGAAAAATAATTTCAGGTCATGGTTGCAAATCACAGAAAGTCTGGCAGGGAGGGTTCTTCACAGGGGGAGCTTCACACAAACAAACCAACAGTCACAAGCAGTCATGACTTATGTGAAGTTGTGATGTCTATGAAAACTATACTGAGATGATCTTTGCTGCTTCAAATCTTGTTAGTGATGAAAAATCCACAATAAAAAACAGGAAAGTGTAGAATATGGGACATTTAAATGGTACAAAAATATTCTGTTAACTATCTGACCTAAAAAAGAGAGATATTAATTTTCAGGAATTAAGTAATAGTTAACAACTTAGACATCCAGCTGTTCTGCAGTAATAGACTTAAATAAAGTGTGTAAAGTTGATCCAACCAAGTTTCTCTGGTTAATTAACCCCCGTCTGTATATCAGCATGGATGAAGACTGATGTCTGGGTCTTTTCTAGGACTAGAGCTCTAGAGCTAAGCAGAACCCCATGATCTAGACCTAGTTAGTCAGGAGTTCATCCTACAGCAACATAATCCACATCAGACCTCTGGGCTGTCACATCATCATCTGTCACATGACACATTAAACTAGGACAATTTAGAGAAAAACTCAACAAATCAAGGTGTTCGAAAAGTTTTGACCGGTGGTGTATGACGTATTGTGTACTTTGCAAGTAAAAAGATTATTTTCTCCCATTAATCTTTGGTCTACAAAATAAATTGTCAAAAAGTTGATTTAAAATAGTATTAAATAGTTTCTCAAAGTCAAAGGTGACCTCTTGAAATTGTATGAATAACATAAAAAAACAAAGAAATTTCACATGAAACAAAGAAAGGTGGAAAAATAACAGCTGAGAAGCTGGAGTGAGTCAATATTTTGGCATTTTTTGTGTGAAATATGTCTCTATTGACATAAATGTTACTGTCATAGAAACATTTCCTCTGATTGGAGGTCATGTATTGTTTGGCTCAACCCACGAGGGACAACAACACAGTTAAAGTGGAAGGCTTTACTCACAGTGGAGGGACTTGCATAATATCACCAATAAAACTTTTCAGCTTCTCCTCGATGTCCACCCTGGTGACGTGTCCTGTGGAGGAGAAACAAGCAGGTCCATGTTTGACCCAGCAAAGACTGAGGCTCATCCACAACATGAAACCATTTGTACTGGTGTAATTACCAAAGTCTTTCTCCAGAGTCACAATGCCGGTGGCGTCAAGAGTATCTGTTGCTTTTCCCAGTTCCCCCACAGCGACGTATTTCTGCAGAACAAACAGCACATTATTGATTGTTTATATAAATCTGTTGAATACTGAAAATGCTTTACAATATCCTAACTTGAGCCCTTTTCTAACACTTTCAAGACATTAGTTAAATTAAAATGCAAAAGCATAGTTTGAAACTTTATTATACAGACTGAGTTGCAAATGAATATACAGGTGCTGGTCATATAATTCAAATATCAAGAAATTATTTCAGGATTTCCGTTCAAAAGGGGACACATACATGTACATTCATTTTACACAGACTGACATTTCTTTTGATTTTGATGATTATAACTGACAATTAATGAAAATCCCTAATTCAGTATTGCAAAAAATGCCAATATTACTTAAGACCTAACCAGCATCCCTTGATTCATGATATAGACAGTGGATATGGTATGGAATTACATCATACTCCTCACTAGTGAAGGATGGGAAATTAATGGACTTTCAATCTATATCTGGAAAGTATGGTCTAGAAAGACTAGATTTGTATCGACACACAAATACAACACTATTATCAAAATGAGGTGAAAGGACAGGGTACAGAAGAATAATCTGGGGTTACACAAATGTTCATGAGAGCTTATAATTCTAAACCCTCCTGTCGAATTATTGAGAATCTGTACTCAAATATTTCATTGATGAAGATCCACTCAACGGACTACAGTGGGGAAAACAAGTATTTGAACACCCTGCTATTTTGCTATTTCTCCCACTTAGAAATCATGGAGGGGTCTGAAATTTTCATCGTAGGTGCATGTCCACTGTGAGAGAGATAAACTAAAAAGAAAAATCCAGAAATCACAATGCATGATTTTTGCACATTTTTTGCACATTTTTTGGACCTGTCCTGCCTTGCAACCTTTCTGGACTCAAGTTCAAGCCACACAGGATTTTGGGATTTGATATCGACTACACCTGTGCTTCATTTTATTTGGGGAACGTATCAAAAGATTTGCATAACAGGGAGCTGTGGCAAGCTTCTTTATGTTTTACCAAATGCAACTGAATGATTGTATATAACCTCATGTTTGTGTTCAGAAAAAAATAAAATAAAAATAAAGTATAAAAAAAAGAAAAAATATTACTTAAGACCAGGTTGCTCTGATAGTGGCCTTCAGCTCTTCTGAATTGTTGGGTCTGGTGTATCTTCCTCTTCACAATGTCCCATAGATTTTCTATGGAGTTAAGGTCAGGTGAGTTTGCTGACTAATTAAGAACAGGGACACCATGGTCCTTGAACCAGGTACTAGTAGCTTTGGCACTGTGTGCAGGTACCGAGTCCTGTTGGAAAATTTAAATCTGGTCTGAAAAGTCAGCAGCAGGAAGCATAAATGTTGCTACGTTGACCTTGGAAATAAGAAAACACAGTGGACCAACACCATTAGATGACATGTCACCCAAACCATCACTGACTGTGGAAACTTTACATTTGACCTCAAGCAACATGGATTCTGACCCTCTCTTCTGTTTCTCCAGACTCTGAGACCTTGATTTCCAAAGGACATGTAAAATTAGTTTCATCAGAGAAACATAACTTTAGACAACTCAGCAGCAGTCCAGTCCTTTTTTGCCTTCAGTCCAGGCGCTTCTGACTCTATCTCTAGTTCCAGAGTGGCTTGACACAAAGAATGCGAGAGCTGAAACTCATGTCTTCATGTCTGTACGTGGTGGTTCTTGAAGCACTTACTCCAGCTTTGAACAACTCTCAGGTAAACAGTCTTCACCATGATTGTGTAGCCTACAGAACTTGTCTGAGACCATTTAAAGGCCTTTTGAGGAGTTTGAGTTAATTAGCTCATTAGAGTGTGGCACCAGGTATCTTCAATATTGAATCTTTCCACAATATTCCAATTTCTAATATCTTAAATATGGGAGTTTCATAAGTTGTCAATTATAATCATCAATGTAAAATATGTCTGTGTGTGTCTAATTATATATGACTAGCACCTTTATATGTTTGCAGTGAAAATGATTTATTGATTCATTTTCTTTGTTGTTGGTTTTCCCCCTCTTTAAATGTATTATTTTTAATTCCTATTTCCCCCCTTTTCCCAATTAATACCAGATTCAATAACATTTAATTTGATCATTTATTTTGTAGACAAGCATACAGATATATCATAATTTACATATTTTTTATTTTTCTTGTTCATTTTTTCTAAGTGTTTAGGTTTTAATAATATTGTCACAGACATTGACATGGAACCAAACTCACCTTAGAACCAGTCAACATGGTACTGAGCATTTTTGTACCATTCCCAACACCAACAACTGAAAGAAAAGTAGTAAAGGAATGATTAGGTTTTTCTGAATCAAATGTTCTAATTGTAATCAAAGGAAACAATTAGTGTGGATTATTGTTCTGATAAAAGAAAATCCCAGTTTTCATCACACCATAGTCTTATGTTATTCTGAATTAAAAAAGTAATTTAGAAAAATCCTCCACACGGTCAGCGGTCATGCTGGACATAAAATAAACTTTGCACAATCAAAACACAGCTAAAATCATCATGTGTTTAGTGTCATAAAACGACCTCTGCTTGTTAGAAGCTGTGTTTTAAAACCAGAGTGGTAACAGGAAACTGGAACAATATCTCCACTGAACTATAAAATATAGGTAATTTTTCTTGCCACTTTGTTGCAAACTCTGGACTTTTGTCCATATCAGGCTCCTGTACAAATGATGACTCCTATTTCCAACGTTCTGAGTGGTCAGTGGTCAGTGCTGTTATGTTGTTATGATAATGTACTGCAATGGACCTTCCTTGTCTCAACAGTCCAGGTTGCTGGTTTAATGTTGTGTTGAAATTTTCTTGGTCCTTAATACCAATCAATGATCATTTGAACTCCACAGCTTATTTTAGCCGTCTATTAATACAGACCATGTGACTGCCTTCATGGACACAATTTACCATATGACTGCTTCCAGCATGATGAATTCACCATGTCTCAAAAGTCATGAGTCCCGTGGACTCCAGCGACCTGTCCCAGTCACCAGATGTGAATTCAATCCTTTAGGTCGTGGTAGGATGGTACGTTTACAGAATTAATGTGCAGCTGACCAAGCTGCATGCATGCATGCATGCATGCATGCATATATATATATATATATATATATATATATATATATATATATATATATTATAATTTTAATTAAAGGGGCATGAAACCTGACTGAGCTGAGATGCTCACAGAAATGCACTGGGAGGGAATACTCTGCAGAGACCAAAAGCAGTGTTCCTGATAAGTGTGTGAATGTCCGTGCACTGAAAGCTTCAATTGTCCATATCACACTCATGTATGTTGTTATGTTGCATACCAGACCATAACTGCCCCCAAGATAGTTGTGATATCAAAAATCTAGCTTGAGCCGGTTTTAATTAAAGCACAGAGAGACTGCATGTATAAATGAACAGTCTAGGTAGTCTATGAAAACCCAGCTCCCCGCTCACCCAGCACGCCGCTAGCAGCGCTGTCCAGCGTCCCCCCATGTCCCATCTTCAGACACTGCTTCTTCCTCTTTCGTGGGTTTGGGTTCTGAACACCAGCCTCTGAAAGGAACAGTAAACAGGAATTTCTTATCTATTTACTATTTAATCTTTAGCATCAACAACATCACATTCAGTATTAAAGCAGTAACAGAGAAATAATATACAAACAAATATACATACAAATATGCCAGGGGTTACAGACATACATTTGCACAATCAAATAAAAAACTGAAAATTGTGCAGTAATATATATATAAATAAAAAAGTGTGGCCAGATGGTCTCTAAGAGAGGCAAGATGATAAGAACTGAAGGGGTCGACCTACCAGAGGGCAACATAGGTGAAATCCAAGGCAGCTACAAGCACCTTGTTATCCCACAAACTATTGGAAACAATGAGGTGGTTGCAAGGAAGTCAGCCATAACAAAATACCTCCAGAGAGTAAGGCAAGCCCTGAAAAGTCAGCTGGATGGCAAGAACAAGGTCAGAGCCTTCAACATGTATGCTCTGCTGGTCATCAGATACCCTGCTAGGATCATGAGTTGGCCAAAGGAGGGGATAGAAGCCACTGATATCAAGACGAGAAAACTCCTCACCGTGCACAGAGGGTTCCACACCCTCAATCCAGCACCCTGAGACTCTACGCTAAGTGGAAAGAGGAAGGCTGAGGTCTCGTGAGCATCAAGAACAGGCCAAAGGTACAAGAGCCATAGAGGCCAGGGTCTAGTAGATCAGACCCAAGGTGCAGATGTGCAAAGAGACAATCCAGCACATAGTGGCAGGGTGTACGAAGCTAGTCGATTCAGCTACATTGAGAGGTACAACCAGGTAGCTGGAATAGTGTACAGGAACATCTGGAACCAGTATGGAATAGAAGTACCCACATCCCAATGGGCCGGGTCACAGAAGGTGGCTGAGAACAGCAGTACCTGGCTAACCAACCAAACATAGTGGTGGTGGACAGTTCAGCAGAAGGTATGGGTGATAGATGTAGGGATACCAGCTGATGCCAACATCAGAAAGAAGGAACGTGGAAAGGTTGAAAAGTACCAAGGGTTCAAAGAACAGCTGGAACAGATGTTGGAAGGTCAAGGCGAGTGTGATCCTTGTGGTAATAGGAGCACTTGGTGCAATGACCCCCAAACTGGGAGAGTGGCTCCATCACATTCCAGGAACAACATCTGAAGTCTCAGTCCAGCTACTGAAAAACCTGAAGAACTCCCAGGAAGACCAAAGCCTGATAATAACACACACACATATACCACCCAGGAGGGTGAGAAGAAGATATATACGCTCACTGGCCACTTTATTAGGTACACCTGTCCAACTGCTCATTAACACTTAATTTCTAATCAGCCAATCACATGGCGGCAACTCAATGCATTTAGGCATGTAGACATGGTCAAGACAATCTCCTGCAGTTCAAACCGAGCATCAGTATGGGGAAGAAAGGTGATTTGAGTGACTTTGAACGTGGCATGGTTGTTGGTGCCAGAAGGGCTGGTCTGAGTATTTCAGAAACTGCTGATCTACTGGGATTTTCACGCACAACCATCTCTAGGGTTTACAGAGAATGGTCCGAAAAACAAAAAAATTCTGTGGGCGGAAATGCCTTGTTGATGCCAGAGGTCAGAGGAGAATGGCCAGACTGGTTTGAGCTGATAGAAAGGCAACAGTGACTCAAATAACCACCCGTTACAACCAAGGTAGGCAGAAGAGCATCTCTGAACGCACAGTACATGGAACTTTGAGGCAGATGGGCTACAGCAGCAGAAGACCACGCCGGGTGCCACTCCTTTCAGCTAAGAACAGGAAACTGAGGCTACAATTTGCACAAGCTCATCGAAATTGGACAATAGAAGATTGGAAAAACCTTGCCTGGTCTGATGAGTCTCGATTTCTGCTGCGACATTCGGATCGGTATCAGCCTGAACCGTTGATACCGATGTATCAACGGTTCAGGCTGCTGGTGGTGGTGTAATGGTGTGGGGAATATTTTCTTGCCACTCTTTGGGCCCCTTGGTACCAATTGAGCTTCGTTGCAACACCACAGCCTACCTGAGTGTTGTTGCTGACCATGTCCATCCCTTTATGACCACAATGTACCCAACTTCTGATGGCTACTTTCAGCAGGATAATGCGCCATGTCATAAAGCTGGAATCATCTCAGACTGGTTTCTTGAACATGACAATGAGTTCACTGTACTCAAATGGCCTCCACAGTCACCAGATCTCAATCCAATAGAGCATCTTTGGGATGTGGTGGAACGGGAGATTCGCATCATGGATGTGCAGCCGACAAATCTGCACCAACTGTGTGATGCCATCATGTCAATATGGACCAAACTCTCTGAGGAATGCTTACTAGCATGGTGTACCTAATAAAGTGGCCGGTGAGTGTATGTTAAATATGGTGTACAAATTTAAGATTTTCACTGCTTTCTTTTTACATGAGTTAAAGTTATACATTTATAAACCCTACCTTTACATACTTACTAAGATACATACATACTCATTTTCTATTTCTCTTCTGTTTTTGTCAACAATGACATCCTTGAAGCAAAGCACAGATGTATCAACATATTAAAATGTGTAAGACCAAAACAAATGGAAGACAGACTCTGGGCGTTTGTTACATCAATGTCGTCCCTGAGTCTTAGCAAAACATACATGACAGGATAACAACGATGAATTAAATCTCTTTAACTTCACTATATTATTATTAAATTATATATATATTTGTCAGGAAACAGGACTTTCAATGACATGTGTGTGTCCTGTGGCAGCCCCGCAGTCACTCACCCTTCAGTAAAGATTCTTTAAGCGCATTCAGGACGTCTGCAGACGTCGGTCCTCGTTTTTTATAAATTGCGAACAGTCCGTTCAGAGACTGTAGTTTAGGCAGGGAGCTGCTGATAGGAACAGCAGTGCTGCTGATGTTTCCAGCCATGCTTGTTTTCTACGTCTTCTTCCTCTTCTTTCCGTTTTATGGAGGGTGACAACAACCGGTGTGGAGATGCATTATCGCCACCTATTGTTAGGTGGTGGGAACCACAATTGTCCCAAAAAATAAAATAAAATAAAATAAAATAAATCTTCTTCTGTAAATAAACTTCTTTTAGTTGTCAAGTAACTAACACTCTTCTGTATTTATAATTTGTCTGAAAGGTGCCCCATATTTTAATTCACTACTGTTAATATTAATGCTAATATTCCACATTAATAAATGAAAACATTAAATTGTCTCACATATATTTAATTATTTAAAACAAATAATATAATTCATTCATCTTCTATACCCGCTTATTCCTCATTAGGGTCATGGGGGTCTGCTGGAGCCTAGGTGAGAGGCAGGGATACACCCCAGATGGTCACCAGTCTATCATGGGGCACACACACCATTCACTTACACACTCACACCTACAGGCAATTTAGAGTCTCCAATTAACCTCAGCATGTTTTTGGACTGTGGGAGGAAGCTGGAGTACCTGGTGAAAACCCACCAGACACAGAGAGAACATGAAACTCCACACACAGAAAGATCCAGACCAAGGACTTGAACCTATGACCTTCTGGCTGTGAGGAAACAGCACTAACCACTATAATACAATATACTATTACTATACTAGCATTTTCAATTCAGGACTTCTTCTTATTATTGATTTTTTTTTGGACAACAGTGTTTCTACTTTTACTCCAGTGAATAATCTGAGTGCTTGGTCTATCCACACTCTGGATCACAGCAGATGGAATTCAGGAATAAATCACGGTGCTAGGACAAACATAAATTATTTAAAAAATAATTATTTAAAAGTAAGAGGAACAATATACATGAATAATAAAGATATTTTTGGGTTAGTTTATTTGGTTTGGGTTTGAATTGTTTTGTTCTTATTAATTTGAGTTAAATTCATTGTCCAGTAGATGGCGGTAATGTACGTATAAACTCGTTTGTCAACCGCCAATGAATCCAAAGACGAAGAAGTACCGGGCGGAAACAAAACAACCGTTTCGAGACTACACTAACCAAGATACTTTGCGTCAAAACACGCTTCCTGGTTACTTTAGTCGCTTGGCTTTCTTCGCCTGTCAGCGTTAACAACAGAAGCTGCTGTCATTCTGTTATATCTGTGGAGCCGTCTCTCAGGTCTGTGTTCTTAATATTGATGATATTCATAATATTATTTCAGGAAGTGAACATCCGTCCTCATTTGGCGGGTCTTTGGAGCCGTTAAACTTTCAAACACTCTCGTTCAAAATATTCAGAATTTATCTCCTCAATTTACAAAACGTTGTTGAATATAACACAAAACCATTCCAGGAAATGACGACTGTTCCTTCTAAATCGGTTCATGTGTGGTTCCCCAGGCAGCATTTGTCAATGGTGAAAGTTTTAGGATAAAGTGTGTGTGTGTGTGTGTGTGTGTGTGTGTGTGTGTGTGTGTGTGTGTGTGTGTGTGTGTGTGTGTGTGTGTTTGTGTGTGTGTGTGTGTATGTTTGTGTGCGTGTGCACTCTTTTAGATGTATGTATGTATGTTTAGACTATTATATAGACTACATTAATAGGCAGATACAGATACATAAATACAGTCTGTATGTATTTAATCATTTTGTTTTTTATGAAAATGAGAACATTGAAGTAAAATTGACCATTCCGTATATTATTACATTTATAGTATCAATCATAGCAATCACATTTTTCATCATTCAGTCCTAGAGTAAACTGTATGTGCTATAAAATTCTTAGTCAATACTGATCCTGAAATTCAGTGGTTTCTGCTTCATTTAAATCCACAGGGACACGGTTCCCCAGGAAGGAAGAAGTGAAGACAGTGCACCTCAGATGAAAAGGAAAGACTAGTGAACCAGAAGGAGGAGATGGAGGATTTCAGGCGGACGTACTTGCGTTTGTGTAAAGAGGGAGGTGTGGAGCCCCAGGAAAGCGTGGTGGTCCAGCTCCAGGAGAGCAGGGCTGCTCAGGGCTCCAGACTGGACCTGAGTGGACAGAGCTTGTCTGCAGATACGTGCTCAGTGCTGGCCAGGGTCTTCCAAAAAGATACTGTCTTTACAGAAGTGTCACTCAGTGACTGCATGCTCAGTGAGGAAGGTGAGGAGTTTCTATTATGCAGACAAGTAGCCTGATAGATTGACATTTTGCATATAAATAAATGCATGATACATATTTGGTCCATTATTCTATGTGTCAGAAAACAATCAAATTAAAAAAATCACCTTGTCTAATTAGGGCGACACGTTGGTGCAGGGGTTAGCGCTGTTGCCTCACAGCAAGAAGGTCACAGGTTCAAGATCTCCTTGGTCCTGGGTCTGGGACCTTTCTGTGTGGAGTTTGCATGTTCTCTCCCTGTCTGCGTGGGTTTTCACCGGTTACTCCAGGTTCCTCCCACAGTCCAAAAACATGCTGAGGTTAATTGGAGACTCTAAATTGCCCGTAGGTGTGAATGTGTGAGTGAATGGTTTGTGTGCCCCATGATTGGCTGGCGACCATCTGGGGTGTATCCCTGCCTCTCGGGGGTAAGGTATAGAAAATGACTGACTGACCTTGTCTAATTGTTGGTTTGGATCTGTATATTTTGATGTAAAACTGTATCCCATGTGTGTGACTATCAGGTGCCAAAGTTCTCCTGACTGGACTATTTAACAACACAACTGTGAAAGTTCTGGATCTGAAGGTATTTCCACTGCACACACACTCTCAGACAAAACTGGATTTTATATTTCACGCAGCATGGGTGTTGATGGTCAGTTGACAGAAAAATATGATTCACAGGGAAATAATCTGAGATCGACAGGGGCTGAGGTGTTGGGGAAGTTGTTAGCTCGGAACAAGACTCTGCGCAGGTGAGATTTATGCTCCTCATGTAAAAATATTTTCTGGATGTGTATATTTAAATATAAAAATATGTCGATGGTGTAATATTAGCAAGTATGAGGTTTGAGAGAATAATATTCAAACTCATAAAAAACAAAAACTAAACAACAGTTGTAAAAAACAAACAAATATAAACTGAAACATACTTTTGTAAAAGAAAAAGATATGTATTTTTTTCAGGGAAGGCCTAGAAGAGGCTTTTTTTCAATATGATTAATAGGAAAAAGAAACAAACTCCTGCACATTGTCAATCACTTAGCAAATAGCTATTTTAATATAACAACATTTCGGTCCTCAGACCTTCATCAGGTTGTTTCAGGTTTGCATTTTTTTGCCCCTCCTACGCACCTGTCTTCTGCCTAGGTGTGTGCAACCTTTTCTTTTGAACTTCTATCAATATGATTAATACAAATCTTTACACAATATTGAGAGCCTTACTTTGGTAATTTAATTAATCAATTTTTATTTTTAATGGAGAAAATATTTCTTTTAATTTTGCCTTGATCTGTAATCGGCAGATTTTTTTTTTTATAATAAGTATTATTTGTGAACAACTAATTTGTTCACATATGCATAGTGTCAAGGCCTAGTCTACTTTGGGAATAATTCATTTCTATTGAATAAATATTTCTTAAATATTTTCTTCTTCTTCTTGCCTTTTATATATTTAGAGAAAAATGGTAAAAATAAAGATTTAAATAAAAAAATTGTACATTAGTTTGAAAGAAATCCAAATTTTATTTTCAGGAGAAATTGTTACTGTCTAACACGAAGCTTATAAATGTTGTGTGCAGGCTGGTGTTGGAGTGGAATGCGTTGGGGGTGTGGGACGAAGCCTTCTCTCTCTTCTGTGAGGGCCTGGCCTCCAACAGTGTGCTGACGCACCTCGACCTGCGCAACAATCAGATCAACCACCACGGAGCGTCTGAGCTTGCCCTGGCACTCAAACACAACAGCACCCTGGAAATGCTAGGTGACACCCAATGTTAACCTGTGAACAGGATTACTGAAAAACTACCGGGCCAATGTTTGTGAAACTTGGTTGATTTGGTCAAGGACGATTCCATTAAAAGTTGTTTGCTGTTGCAAGAAACTGGTTCCACAAATTTGAAGAGTCTTGCAACTGTTGTGGCTGAGTTTCAGACATGTTTCTTGTGCGTAAGCAGAGGGCTTTACACCATTCAACTCAGTTTTACCTAAGATTCACACGACCAAAGTTGCACCATGTCAAACCAGCCTTATAGGACTAATACTCAAATGTATTCACAGTAATCATAATCTCTGTCCATGTGACAATATCTAGTTGTGTTTCTTTTGTTATAGACAAACAAATAGTGTTTATCTTCCACTGCAACAGTATTTTACTGTAACACAATAGTGGGATAGTTTCACTTGTCCTCTGTCTTGAACCACTTCTGCTTTAAAATAATAACTCTAACGTTCACCCTCTATTGCATGAAATATTACTTAGACATGGTCAAAAATGTTTTGAATGTTTTTATAACTTAAAATGGCCTAAATTATTGATATAATTTAAAAAAAAAATATGTACGAAAAAGTTGTGAACATAGCCTCAGAATAGTAGTCAATGAGACTCAATTAGGTTGTATACACTAGGACTTTTTCAGCATTTGCATATTGTTTCCATATGACAACATATTGGGAAAAAAAATTATAACATCAAAATTGAATTAAATGTAAATAAATACAGTTTAATTACCATAGATAGTGAGTTAAATGTTTTATTTGGTGAAAGTTTTCCAAAATTCTGAGTAAAAGACAACCTTCAGTTGTGAGACAGTGATGGTCACATGTCTAATGCCCATAAGCAACAGAGACTGGTAAACAGGATATACTGGTCATGTGATCTTGTAAATTGTATGTTGTTCAAAAATAAAAGCCCCATCTCACACCTAACTGTAAAAATATAGATTTTATATCCCAGCTTTTTAGAAAAATTAAGATAAAGTAATTGTTGCCATAAGGCAACATTATGCAATAGAGGGTTAAATTGTGGAAAAGTCAAAGGACAAACATTCTTTCTGTATCACAGTGTTTTATTGTCTTCTCTCACTGCCTGTTGACAGATCTGAGGTGGAACAACATTGGTCTGCTGGGTGGCCGCTCTCTCCTGGAGGCTCTGCAGAAGAACAAGAGCATAGTGCAGCTGGAGATGGCAGGAAACAACATACCCAGTGACACACTAAAAGCACTTGGTATGGTGTGTGTGTGAGTGTGTATGAGAATGTAATTCATCCTGGACTTTTTATGATGTGTGGTTGCTTCCTGTTGATAACAATACTTATCATACTCTTAAAAATACTTTTCTATCCTTTGTTAAACTGGTATTTCCTTCTCTAATATTTATTTTTGTATCTCTGGAAAAACACATTTCTCACCCAAACTTCTGTATTTATTCAAGTTTCTTCACCTAATACTCATTTTACTAAGCACATCTTGAACTTATGGCACCGTGTCTAACTAGTTAAACATTTCTAATCCTGTTGATTATCTGCATTTTCACACCCTTTGAACATTTTTCCCTATCAGCCATGACTGGTGAGCATTGAAAACATGAAGCAGCAGCATCCGATGATGGCAGCTATGTCATTATTAGAGGATGGTTGAAATGACATAAAATAATGTAACTTTAAATACTAATAGAAGAAGCTCATCAGTACTCAGTAACTATCCATAGTTCAGATACATTCAGATGGAGTAGTGACTGAAGGAGCATCTGTAACAGTATTTGAATAATAATTTATTATGCTGGGAAGTAATGTCATTACTATAAAGTGTCACCTATGATACCTGTGATCATGCACACCGCCCTCTACTCTTTACTTCCTGTTTAATCCTTTCAGAGCAGACCACAGGACACAACTCAGACAGACAGACCACCCTGAGAGAAAGCCATAGCAAGACTCAGATCCTCAGCAAGGAGATTCATGCTCTGAAAGAGGAGAAAGGCCGGCAGGTAACCCTGACACTAAAGATGTGTGTGCTTCACTGCTGTGGCTGTGGCTAGTTTGGTTCAAAACCAGAAAAAAGCACAGTTACTGCTGATGAACAAGTCTTGGGTCTCTTTTAATGGCTGACAAAAGTTTGGGTGGAGGATTCATTTTAAATAATTCATAAAATATTCTGGAATAAGATTCAAGTGTGTGTTTCAGTTCCTGAGCCTAATGGAGACTATCGACAGGCAGAGGGATGAGATGGGACGCTCCACCAGGTGAGAGCACTTCCATTTTCATTATCAGTCTTTAGTCGTTTACGTGTACACAGGAAAGAAAATGAACCCTGAATAATATGTAGATTTGATTTCTCTATCAATCATTTCTCTACCCGTTTTGTTTTTATTAGGTCCACATCCATCCAGATAGGTCAACTCCAGGAAGCTCTGAATGAGAGGAAGTCAGCTGTCAGCTCACTCACTGCCAAGTAATCATTTCATCTTCCTGTATTCTATATTCACAACATGAAGAACAACGGAGTGTGTATGTGTGCAATATAAGTGACATTCTTCATTTTCAGTCAGGCAAAGGTGGTATGAATCAGAGGCCCAGGCTTCCTGAAATACTTAAAAATGCTGAATAGTTCATCAGCTGCTTGGAAGGACAGATATTAAGTAAGGGTTAGTCACTGAGTAGCTGTGCCTTAAACAATATTGATGCACGATGCAAAGCGTGTGAAAGATGCCAAATTATATTTTGGAGTAGATGTACTACAATACATGAATGTGATGTTGTATTACTTGGACTACTGCACATACAGTGACTTTAACCACATGATGCCATGGCATTGTTCAGACTGCAGATGATGGAGGCTGCCCTCACCCTCTCTGAGCAGAAGAACCACAACATGGGAGAGCTGCTGACACGACTGAAGTCTGAGAAAGAAGAACTGAAGGAACGGCAGAGACGAGAGAGGACCAAAGAGCAGGAGGTACAAAAGAGATGGAGAGGTGTTGTGTTTTGTTCTTTTAATGATAATTATATAAACACACACAAACCCAACAATATAACCCAAACCCAAACACACAACAATATAACATTAACACTCACACATGAACACAAAAATATAACATGAACACACAAACACAAATATAACATGAACACACACACACACACATATAATATGAACACACACACAAACACAACAATATAATACGTGCACACATAATAAACAACAATATATCATGAATACATGCAAATGATCACAAAAATCTGAAGTGCACAATTTTTATTGTGAAAACACTGTGCTATATTTTTCTTGTCATAATTTATAAATTGTATTGATTTTGTTTAATTGATTGATTCTTGGTGTTCTAATAATAGTGTTGTTGTAACATCCATGACAATAAAGTTATATTTATATTATATATATATATTTTATATATATATTATATATTTATTATATATATTATTAAGAGAGTCTTTTGCTGTACTGCAGTTGTGCTTGTTGGTTGAGATATTGCTGTTCGTATGTGTTGTCATGTAGCTCAGCTGTTCTTATGGGATTTCTTTTCACCCCCAAGGACAGTGTACTCAGGGAGGGCAAGCTTCTCCGAGAGACCCAAAACCTGACAGAAAACAATGTCCAACTCAAGAATCAGGTAAGAGGTGTGTGTGAATGTGTATGCATATGTATGCATGTGTGTGTATGTGTGCATTTAGGCATTAAAGTTGTCCTAAAGCTTAGGCTGAAACTTTCATGCAACTATTTGCAGGTTTCCTGCAAATAGTTGCATTGTCAATTGCATCTCATCCAAAACTAGTTTATTTTACTAAATCTTTCCATTTTGTTCATTTTAATAAGTTGATCCAGTTTGTCAGTTAATGTGAAACAGCTGTTACTTAAGCAAAGCACTTAATTAGTAGTTGAAAGAAACTAGTTTCATATAGTTGGGTGTCTTGCGACTGCTGTGGCAGTATTTCAGACAAGTTTCAAGAGGATTCTTAAATCAATCGCAACTGAGATTTGCCCAAGTTTCACACCACTTTAGTTTTCTATGTAAAGCCAGCCAGCCTAAGGGCCTGATTTATTTGTGCTTCTGTTTTAGGTAGAAGAGATAAAGCGCAGGTGTAAGTCTCAGCAGCAGCAGATCTTTGAGCTGAAACAGGAACTGACCAACAGCACGGCAGAGTTCAAGCTGCGACTAGCACAGACAGAAGGTAAAGCACACTAAAAAGACTGCGCGCACACACACACACACACACACACACATACACACAAACACACATTTTCACAGACAGGCATCAAGATTTTCCAGATGAAACCTAGGAGAGATTTCCCATTTCTGGCCCTTTGACAGATCGTCTGGAATTAGAGAAGCGAAGGTCCAAACAAGCTGTGGAGGACATAGACAATCTGCGACAGAAAGAGGTGCTCCTTGGATTTTTGTTCTGGTTCTAAATATGGTTTACATTAAAAATTGATTTCTGTGTAGCATTTTTACTTGTTATGAGTATTTGTGTGACAGTTGGCCTGTTTTATGTAATTACCTTCGCAAGGAGATGTTATTTTCGATGTTATTTGTCTGTAGCCACTAAAACACTAAAAGAATTTTCTGTAAATTTCATATGAGCAATCCACCTTCACAAAAATTGTAAGAGTGGTTTTACCGTAATCCGAAAACAATACTTCCTTGATGAAGGTAATGACCCACTGTGGGGAAAAAGCAACGTTTTCTTATCTTTTTGTTCAGCTAATTCTAGCTTTTCTATTTGTAATCTGAAGCTTATTTCATATCATAAATTGTGAAATATTAAAGGTTCTCATTCCTGTGTAGGTGGAGCATGTAAATCGTCATCTAGAAGAGACTGAGAGAGCTCTGCAGGAGCGCATCTTTAAACTGGAGGGACAGCGAATACAACTGGAAGAGGTCAAATCTTAATTCCACAATATAACAATGAACTATTAAGGCTTTAATAATAATATATATATATATATATATATATATATATATATATATATATATATATATATATATAGTAGTTAATTGTTCATTTTGTTAAGAACTATTGTTTCTTATAAATTAGTTATTTAAGAATTATATTTCTAATGCTTTTATTAACATTTCTCAATGCATATTAATGATAATAACCATCTTATGACGGTCTTATTACATACTCTGCATTTTATCACAGTAACCAAACATGCAGTTCCTGTAGGATATTTAGTTATAAGTTGTCTATTGCAGTGGAGCTATCAGCATGTAAAATCAAACAGATCTACACACTCTGTAATCAAGTAATTTAGGTTAAAGACTATATTTATAGAAAGGGGGAGTTATTTACTTTCCTTAATACTATTTGTCCAGTTCAGTTATTCAAATCTGCATGTTTGCTTCTCTGTTCAGGCTGGCAACCGACCTCTCATTCAGGCTAGAAGTCAATGTAGAATGTGTGTTAAATCATATATATTGTGCTGTCTTTGTCTATTATGTACACATAACATGTAGTGCTGTTTCTGTTTCATGTTTCTCTTTCTGAGAGTTCTTCCTTGTTTATTTAACCTACTGAAGAATACATAGACAAAGAAACACCTGGGGCCTTATTTATATCCATTGTGTGACCACAGAAGAAGGTGTAGGTGGTATAAAAACAAACCTGATGGGAGATGTGATGTTCCTCCACAGATAGCTTCACTGATGTGGATGCACATTTTGTATACTAGATACACTGGTGACACAGACCTGTTTACTTCATTATTTGTTTATTATTTCTAAAGAGTCCATCTCTTTTTAGGAGCTGAGTAAAGCGAAGGCAGTATGTGTGACAGAGAGAGCTCAGGCAGAGGAGGAGCTGGGGAGAGTTCGTGCTCAAGTGCGTTTGGAAGAGGTGAGGAAAAAAAACATATCTTTGATCCAATAGAAAAATGACACCACTCATCTAGTGAATTGTGAGGATGGAGAAATACCTTGACTTATTAAAAACAATTAAAATAAATTAAAATAATGACATGACCTGCACCTGCAGCCTTTCACAAACAATTTCTTGATTTTATTCAGAGCAGTTATAGCTGATTTTATTACTTCTGCTGCATGTCTGTTCTGTTCATACAGCTAAGTTCATGACGTCACTTTATCTGAGAAATAGAAGACCAGCAGAAACACCTCCCGTTAAACATGTATCCAATTGTATTTTTTAAAAAATGTAAAGTGCTGAAAAACCCAAGAAGCAAAAGACAAACTAGGCAGAAAATCATGCTAAAGCTGTGGTTTTGGAGGCAAATCACATTGTAGCTCTTTGTCATATTTTGGAATCCCTATATTGATGGGTATATTGCTGGGGACCCAAAGATGTACAGTTTTGTATTCAGTGTAATTTGTCCAGACAGTGGTGCTATATAGAAAAATGTACATTTTTGGTCTATAACCTTTTACACAGCTTTTACAGAGGTTATAAAGAAAAATGTAGACACTGCTGTTTTTGAACAACCTAATATTCATTTTTTGTATTTTTTGTAAAGTAATTTAAAAAATTCATACATTTTAGTTTAGGATATAAAAGGTGGTGTTCCAAATGCATTGAAATTGGCTTTACTCACGTAACACACTGCTATCATTTTGAACACAACTGTATATAACACAAATCAGTCATAATGCCTAAATGCTTGGGCCTTTGCAGCTTCATTTGTTTTACATTTGTAGAAATAATGTGACTTTGACAAATTTGGTGCCAGTTGGCAAATAGATCATTCCATAGCAGCAAGAATATCTGTATGTAGGACATGTATTCACATATCTCACCCCCCCCCTCCTTCATTTTGAGTAGAAAACAGTACTCTGACTGTTTACACTGTAATTATGATTTGTTTAATGGAAATAGTTGATATATGAAATATGCGTATGGATAAACAACAAAGAATTTGACATCAAAATGCCTCTTTCTTCATCCTCCCCATCCTTTCTTCCTGTGAGCAGCAGGAGCATGTGTCGTCCTTGGAGGAGAAGCTGCGCTCAGTGCGCTCCTCCCTGCAGGAGGTGCAGCTCCACTGCTCCCAGCAGAAACAGACC
This sequence comes from Lepturacanthus savala, assembly GCA_030544235.1. Taxonomy (NCBI): domain Eukaryota; kingdom Metazoa; phylum Chordata; class Actinopteri; order Scombriformes; family Trichiuridae; genus Lepturacanthus; species Lepturacanthus savala. Next base: position 4,025,129 of record CM060471.1, read on the forward strand.
ATCTCTGAGCTGCAGGCCAAGAACAGCCAGCAGAGCATCGAGACGGACGGACTGCGCCGCAGGATAGACGAGCTGCAGCAGGTCAGGACACCAGCTGGTGTAGACGTCACTATATTCAACAAGCAACTCCTATAAGTGAACTCTGTTTCAATGGAAGTAACATTGGTGGAGAGCAGACAGGATTGTCTACTTTATGATGTATCAATTATTTAGATAAACGGAAAGTTTATCTAAATAGGGAGTAGGATGATGTATTGAAGATTTTTGATTTAAAAAAAAAGAAAATGGATTCTACAGTGTGGGAAGTCATCTCATTCTTGGTCTGTGCAATACACAACCATTGTTATTATATTTTAGAGGATTTTATTGGCATTTCTGTCTTTATTTTTATATGTATTATATTTTATAGAACAGTAGTTAGACAGGAAAGGGGAAAGAGTCTGGCTATGCGGGATTTGACTTTGCTGCTCAAGACATGTCTGCCCATATTGTACATGCCTTAACCACTCAGCTATTAGGTTGTCCATACACAACCATCATAAAAAACTAAAACAATCATTATGCAAAGTTTGTAAGTTGGATCCTTGGCCAATTCTATACTCTACCACCAAATTTCCAGAAAGTCACCCCTAGTTGTTGTGTAATTCTGTTCACAGCTTCACAAAAACCAACAGATCAAAAACAATACCTCCTTGGTGATTTCACACCATAAATAACCATAAATAATTCAATCTGTTTATGTAGTCATATCATCAGATATCTGATTCTCCTCAGGTTTATTTTGACATATGGATGTGGGCCTCACATTTAATGAACACTGGACACTGAACATGATAAATGTGTCTGTTCCAGAGAAAGTAAACTGTGGTGAGCAGCAAGCTGGCAGGCCTGAAGCCAGCCTGACCAGCTGAGTCCTGTCTGTGTTGGTTTCCTCTCACAGTCCAAAGACTCTGAACTGATTGTGTGTTTATGTGCATTACACTTCATTTCACTGCTTTTCTTACTCTATATTATGTGTGTGGTAATATGAAACTATTCCCAATGTAACAACTCCCAGATAAGTGTTTCCTAATGTTATATATATGGGCAGTACACAATCCTGATATACAATTTGAGATATCACCCGAACCTCATACTGTATATTATACTGTATGATTCTGTTGATCAGCCTGACGCTATATGTTGGACTTTATGATGCATGTCTGGATGTTTCTTTGTTTGCATCAACAATCTCTGTGTGTCGTTGCAGGAGCTGTCGGGTAAAGACCAGGAGAAGGTGGCCGAGGTGAGTCGGGTGAGGGTGGAGCTGCAGGAGCAGATCGGACACCTACAGGCAGAGAGGACAGCACAAGGAGGACTGAAAGAGAAAATTAGTGCTCTGGAGAGAGAGATTAAAGGTTCACCCTCACTTCATTCGTTTCCAGCTTTTCCAAACACTCTAGTTGATAACTGAGCTTGTTTCTATGTGAATCAGTTTCAGCATAAATTTTAATCAATTTGACTACTGAGAGGGCGACATGGTGGCACAGGGGTTAGCGCTGTTGCCTCACAGCAAGAAGGTCGCAGGTTCAAGACCTCCTTGGTCCTGGGTCTGGGACCTTTCTGTGTGGAGTTTGCATGTTCTCCCCGTGTCTGCGTGGGTTTTCATCGGGTACTCCAGCTTCCTCCCACAGTCCAAAAACATGCTGAGGTTAATTGGTGACTCTAAATTGCCCATAGGTGTGAGTGTGTGAGTGAATGGTGTGTGTGCCCCACGATTGGCTGGCGACCATCTGGGGTGTATCCCTGACTCTCGCCGTAACGCGCTGGGACAGGCTCCAGCAGACCCCTGCGACCCTAATGAGGAATAAGCAGGTATAGAAAATGACTGACTGACTGACTGAGTACTGAGATTTAAATACAGATTGTACAGAGAAACCACAAAATGGTAACAGTGAAATATCTATTAACTAAAATTCAATCAGCTATCCAGTAACCATTTTAGATGCTGTTAACATATTCTGATAGTGAAACAAGTCATTCGGCAGCGGTTGACTGCAACTCAAGGCTGTGCATGTGTTTCAGTCTCGGGTTCAGAATGTCTACAAGTTGCTTTCAGACTTTCAAACGTAATCATTCTTAACCAAACCAAACCCATACTCTGCAATTAACCAGGGTTCAATAATACCTTAAATTTTCCTCTCACCCCCCGATGTAACCACTGACATTTTATCTCTTCATTGTCAAATTTCAAATCTTTTTGCTTTTTTTCACAAATGTATCTGTAGGAAAGTAAAAAAAAAATAAATAATTGATTGAATCTATAAAACGTATCCTGTCTGAAATCTGAAACCTTTTCCATACTGCTCTTTAATGCCTTTTTGTGTTGTCTGTTGTGTCCTGCAGTACTAAGCAGTAACCACCGAGAGGCGCTCCTTGACAAAGAGAGTGAGATGTCTTCTCTGCTGGAGAAGCTGCGACTAAAGGAGGCAGAGATCCATCGGATCAGGGAGGATGAGGCCCAAAGAGCGAGCTACCTGCAGAGCGCTATCCTCACCTATGTTCAGGGCTCACCTCTGGGACACTACAGCAGCCCAAAGAAATGATCCAAAGATTTGTATCCTCAGGACTTAATAGTTCCCAGGAGGACTAGCAGTCACTACAGTGGAAGCTAATGGGGATCCTAATTAAATTAATCCAAACTAAACCAAACTCACTGGATTCCTGCACAGGTCTGGGAGTCTGACAACCTGCAGGATAGAAAAAAAACATCATGAATTTCTGGACTTGAAACATTTAAAAACAAAATCAGGAGTTTTACAGTAATGGGAGAGATAATTGGTGCTGGGAAATATGACTAAGATCGATAATTACACCTAATAGAACAGATATAGTTAGGAAATAAATGTTTTTAAAGTAGGGCTAGGCAATTTCTTTTTTTTAATATTTAATTGATCAATTTGATTTTTTTATTTTCCTATGGCTCAAATTTTTTAAATTATTATTTATTCAGTTCAAATACAAAAAATCAATTTGATTTTATTTTCATATATATTTTTAAAAATATATATGAAGATTTGGTCAAATAGTCGTCGACTACTTTGGCATATCATTTATTTTTATAGTTAAAAGAGAAAATATTTTAATATTGTCTTTATTTTGTTTTAGAGGAAAAAATCACCCAGCCTTATTTTAAAGTTTGGATTGTATGAATTGTATGAACCTCATTAGGTTAGTAGTTTAATAGTTTAATTTGAGCTGTGGTCAGGTTTATTGCTGGGACTCTACATCCCACACACACTGACTCAACACAGCTCTGAACAAAACATGTACAGTAAGACATACTGTGCAGGTTTTACCCAGTAAAATTAGACTGGCTGATAACACAAACTTTCTGCCTCACTGTGACAATCTATGTTAAAAATGTAAAGGCATGTCTGCATTTTTCAACTTCGTTGCTGTTTATAACCATTGTTTCTATGAGTTCTTATAAGCATTGTCCTTACCAGAATAACAGCTGAGATCTGGAAACGGGGTGACACCACTGCAGTGAAAGTCCCCACAAACACAAGCAATCAGACACAGGCAGGTTTAAAAATGATGATCCAGATTTTCCTACCTACATTATATCAGTGCACCTAAATATTGCCTCATTGAACAAGTAGGTTGCAGACTGGCAGGAAGTTGGTCTGTAAACTTTGCTCGATGTTTACACAGTGAAGAGTGACGAAACAGACCATGGGGGTATAATGCTCATTTCCAGCCCAACAATTGATAAACTAATCAATATGGTGGTTATTCAGTCCAGCATTTGCATGTCACACTTCACTGCATTAGACTGTTACCTTATTAATTTTAACAACTGCAAAAGTTGTCCTGCTTGATGAGATTATTACCAGTTTTGCATGTTCAATTTGCAAACACCTTGTCGAGTGATTAAAGCTCCTAAAATTGTCTAAAGGTGCAAGAAATGCTAATGTTAGCAGATAAGCACTTTGCCATTGATTATAGTCCAACTCATTTTAAAGTAACAGTACAGCATTTTTGGAAATATGTTTTCTTAGTTTTCTTTCTGAAAGTGAGATGAGAAAATAGACATCAATGTCATGTTTGAAATCTGACATTTAAATTTAGGTTGCTACAGAACCCACAAGTGGCCTTGTTTGCATATTTTTTTATGTTTTTAATGTCTATTTTAATGTCATAATTTTTAGATCACAATTCAATTGTTTAGTTTTCTTTACGATAAATTCCACAAGGTGCTGTTCGAAATTGTTGAAACAATAGACTAATCTTGAAACCTGAATAAACATATTTCCAAAAATGCTGAACTATACCTTTTTTAAGAAATTATTTTAGTGCTTGATATGAGATGAACTGTCTGCTATGATCACAGACCTCTTAAAGTTTAATATTGCCAAAAATGTCTGTTTAGTTCTTCAGTTCTTGCATTAACTTGCATTTCCAAACTGTGGTTATAATTAGCTGTACAGTCCCAATCTGTTCAACTTCTTCTTCTTTTTCTCCTGATTATATGAATTTAAGGCAGTCTAGCATTGTTAGTGTTTATGTGTAAAATGAGATTCATACTGTATCTGAAGCCCTGATACAAAAAACACTTGCCTTTTGCAGACAATATTATCCAAGTTAGTCCCTGGATGCAGTCTTTTATATAATGTTATGACAATTGCTGTTAAATATCTTGAGATTGTTTCAGATATGTGATATTTTTTTGTGTTTTTACCACTTTTGCCACATGTTATTTTTTGATGACATGTTTTTATATCAGTAAAACGTGGTCATTTCTGAGGAATGCATCTTGTAGCTTCTCTTCATGTGTGAATGGTTTAGTGATTGATCTTCGTCTCAGGTCTATTTCAGCAGATAATGTTACAGTATTCAATGTGGTGTGCTGATTGGGTCAGAATACAAGGTCACTGGGCATTCTAGGAGCTGCAGTTTTTGGTAGTTGTAGTCTTTTTAAAATAACTTATTTTCAACAGTTTTAGGATGCAGTGTGATTTTTTTTTTTTAACTTGCAAATGTATCTTTTAAATCAAACATAATCAAAAGATAAATTTTCTCTTCAATAACCACAAAACATTTTTTTCTGGTAGGGTCCTGTGGACTAACCAGAAGGTGTAAGTACGTAGGCTCACTATAGCACATAAATAAAATAAACAGGATTTCCTGCAAGATTATGTTCTTCTTAGAGAGTTCCATGGTTTCAAATGAGTCGTTGTTAGAAAGCCGGAAGTAAAGGCGGAAATAGAAGAAGTAAAGCAACACCTCCGCGAAAAAAAACAATCAAAAGCTCACTTCCGCTGTCTGTCGCTTTAAACGCGCTCGGCAATTTCCGGACTCGCTCGGCGCTGCTCGTCATCGACACCTTTCACTGCGGCTCCATCGCCGAGCGGACTGGCCCGCTGCTCTCATCCGAGACCTCAGCGCACGCTGTCGGATCTATTACCGCAACCAGCGCCGGCTCCTCAAAGCCTCCATCTTCTGCACAAATGCAGGCGATCAAATGCGTGGTGGTGGGCGACGGGTAAGCGCGTTTTTACGGACAAACAGCGGCGGCTGCTCCCTCCGCTCCTTGTGTGACTCAGTGATGTGTCCGCGGATGGATGGATGGTGGGAGGATGCTATGTAGGAAAAAAGGGGCTGGGGCTCACAGAGCTTGTCGTCGCCCTGAATTTTCTCTCGATAGATTTCCATCAGTCTGCTGCTTTGCGGCCGGTTTGTTCGCGTCGTGGCCGCCGGCTCACGCAGCTGCGGGAGCGCAGAGGCTCCGGGAGTGTGCGGGAACACCTCCACGCCTCGTAGGCCACTGGAGGCTGGCTGAAGTGCTGATGCACGCTAAGGAATTTGTGGCCCTGTCGGTAGCAAACAGGCCCTGCTGCCCTCATTCTGTCCTCAGAGAGCGGCTCTTACTGCATCCACAACTCGTCAATATACGTGTGTAATGCCCTTCTGTATGGAGCCTAGATCTTTATGTCAGAAAACAATTTGTCCACACATGTCAATGTGTGGAAACAGCATGATAGGTCTAGAAATTACAAATTGCTGGAATTGTCTAATGCTGTTAAGTCAATGTTCCTGAAAATACTCAAAATAAATTGTGGAATTAATATCAAAGAGATTTGGGCATTAATCATCCTCTAAAATACAAGACACTGTAAAATAAATGTTAATATTCCAGCAGCTTGGGGCAATACTAGAATACTAAGCAATAAATAAACGCTTAGTTTACTAATATTCATCCGAATAATCAATGAGTTTATTTCATCAACAGATCTGTAAAATTTGAGTTTTTCATGTGCAGTAATGCAGATGGGCCTTTTTAAATGCAATGATACCACATGTTGACAAAATTAATCAGAATATGACTAATCTAACAGGAGAGTAACATAAAAATAATTGACTTACCAATCCTGACTTACTATCACCAAATAGATGAATTAACTAATCATCTGTAAGGGGTTAGCCCTAGAATACAATAAAATAAGAATATAATAATTATGTAGATTAATGTAGATTAAATACAGTTTATAGATTTAATTTTAACTAAATTGTGTGTATTTCTTGGCGTTTTAATGATAATTAAGGGTATTTCCACATATAAGAAGTATTAAATTTCATATAAATTCTACTGACACTGTTATAATACAAATAATCATGCTTCAGCTACAGAAATGTTTAAAGTGACACAATGATATAGCACTGATTACACATTTGTGTGTTATTTTACATGAGACATCTTAATTCATGGTATATTTTTGTAGTTTTATTGACAATTTATTGTATCTCTAACAGGAATGATCTGTAAAATGAAAAAAAGAAGAAATCTGTAAAATAAAAGTGCTTCAGCCTGTGTTTCAGATGATATGTGCAGGGAGACATTGTTCAGGGTCCTCAGAGGTAATAAATCTCCTAAAGGAACATTCAGTGGTCTCATGTTTTTCAGACTTACAGTAGGTACAATGGAGGGTTCAGAGATGTTTTTAACAGAAAGCCTGCCTTACAAACTGGAAGTGTGGTGTTTGACAGTGGTTCATGTTTACCAGGCAGTCTGTGACTAAAGGTGTGGTCACACTGATCAGGATGCACATTTTTGCATGTGGAATGTTTTTTCAGTATGTTTTAGTTTGTAATAGAAATCAGCAGAGTAGCTGGCAGTTTATGTACTGACTGTGTGTGTGTGGTTTGACTGTTTTCCTCTTAGTAGTAGCAGCTTGTGACTGTGGTGTGTAGCGGTCTGTGATGTTTATTTGCTCCAAACAGCCAGTGTACCAACTGTACAACATGTCTGTATTGTGCTCCAATATTTTGCTCAAGCAGGAATATTTTTTACTCACAAAAATGTTGTATGGTGCTTCAAGGAGTGAATTTGCGTCTTATTTTCTCTTACTTCCATTAATATTGTATGTAATCATTGAATCTGATGACGCCTTGACAGCTCCGACATCTGAAGGAAATCCAGCTGTTATTTTTCCTCTTGTCTTCATTAGTTCATATAAAGTTATCAAAAGCCTGAGAGCTGCGAAATAAGTCAATTAATCAATTAATTGATCAAAGGATAATTCATTTTCATAATGAAATGGTGGATGCTAGTCATATTTTAACTTTTTACTGATAATCACACACAATAGTACATGTGAAATTACCACTACAGACTCTAAGAAGTTACAACAGGAATCATTTACTATTTACTGACAATGAAAATAATTAACAGATAAGTAAACAGATAAAAATTGAAATAATTGCTGATTGCAGCCCAAAGCAAGGTGAACATTTTCCTCCCACAGTTTGCACCGCCCAGAGCAAACTGTACTTTCTATGCAACATTGCCTCATTTTAAATTCTTTTGACATTCAGTCTGAACTCTCTTGGGTTAAGTCAGGCCAACTGAGCCGAGAATTTACAAGGAACTCTTTATTCTGTCATCCTCCTTGAGACTAGTACTCTATGTGCCATGGTCTGCTCTGTATTAGTAGTAATCATAGAATAGTACACTAGTAGTGGTTTATATTAGTAGTAGTAGTAATGGTAGTTTAAAAGGCCAGTAGTGGTCTCTAGTAGTAGTAGTAGTAACAATAGTATACAACTATATAGTAGTAGTAATGCAAGTATAGTAGGCAAGTAGTGGTCTTTAATAATAATAATAGTAGTATAGTAGGCTAGTAGTATTTCCCAGTGAGAATAGTAGTAGTAGTAGTAGAGTAGTATTTCCCAGTGAGAATAGTAGTAGTAGTAGTAGAGTAGTATTTCCCAGTGAGAATAGTAGTAGTAGAATAGTGATGAAAAGACCAAGTATAAACTAGACACTGTTTATTAATGATAGACAGTGGTACATGGTACCAGAAAGAGATGATAGAGCTCAGTGACTGTACTTCCCCCAGCATTCTCACTCCTAGGGCAGCTTAGACTGAACTGTGGGTTGAAGTCTACCTCTAGCTACCCTGACCATAGGCCTTTTGGAACAGAAATGTTTTCAGTCTAACCTTAAATGCACAGACTGTGTCGGCCTCTTTAATATCATTTGGGAGTTGGTTCCATAAAACAGGGGCTTGGTAGCTAAAGGCTCTAGCTCCTACTGTACTTTTATGGACCCGTGGAACTACCAGTAGACCTGCATTCTGAGACCGCAGTGTAGTGTGTAATGGTTTTATAAGTTAGAAGTAAGATTTTAAATTTAATTCTAAACTCAACAGGAAGCCAATGAAGGGCTTGGAGTATGGGGCTGATGTGTTCTCTTCTATTAGTTCCTGTTAGTAAACGAGCCGCTGCGTTTTGAACCAGCTGAAAACTAGGGAACTTTTAGGACACGCTACGAGTAGGGAGTTACAGTCTAGATGTAACAAACTCATGGATTAGTTTTTCAGTGTCATTTTTAGACAGGATATTTCTAATTTTGGCTATGTTATGCAGGTGAAAGAAGGCTGTTCTACAGGCTTGATTAATATGAGCTTTGAATGATAAGTCTGGCTCAAATAAAACTCTGCTCAGATAGGGACTCTAACACTTTTACAACCTAATATAATAACTTCTGTACTTCTGTATTATACTACTAGTCATAGTAGTATAGTAGGCTAGTAGTGGTCTATTGTAGTAGTAATAGTAGTATAGTAGGCTAGTAGTTGTCCATGTTAGTAGTAATAGTAGTAGTTGTACGCTAGTAGTGGTCTATAATAATAGTAATAGTAGTAATGCTAGTATAGTAGGCTAGTAGTAGTCTGTAATAGTAGTATAGTAGGCTAGTAGTGGTCTATTGTAGTAGTAATAGTAGTATAGTAAGCTAGTATTGTTATATAGTAATAGTAGTAATAGTAGGCTGGTAGTGGTCTATTGTAGTAGTAATAGTAGTATAGTAAGCTAGTATTGTTATATAATAATAGTAATAGTAGTAATAGTAGGCTAGTAGTGGTCTATAGTAGTAGTAATAGTAGGCTAGTAGGCTAGTAGTGGTCTATAGTAGTAGTAATATAATATATAATGTTTATAGTAGTAATGGTACTATAGTAGTGTTAGTAGTTAAGTCGTATTATATATATTATATATTTTTTCTTAAATGATGACTCAAATGATTAGTAGGTTATCAATATAGTTGAAGACCAATTTAAAAGTTGGCAACAAATTGCTTAATGGAAATGTGGAATCCGTCTAATCTTTTCTTTGTTATAGTTGCCTTATGATGCTAAATCTGTTCTGACCATAATATGTGGTCTTCTTCTTCTTCCCTTTCAGAAGTGAACAGATTAATAGAAGCTGTTAGTATTATAGGACCTGCACTCTGTCAGTCGTGCTCTCCATCCCGGACACACAAACTCACTGACCTCAAATCAGTCTCATGGCGTCCTCACACATATTGGCACTGTGTGGCGCCACCATTTGCTGTGTCTATGGAGCCATGCACACCAAATTGCTCTTTACTTCATGCATGAGCCCACAGCCAATACCCATCTATGCCATTACCAATCTGTGTGGCATCCTGTGACTTGTATAGTGTAGTGTGGGAGGGGCTGGTGGGGTTTGTGTGTCATGTATGTGAGTGTGTAAGGAGAGGTCATTTGTGAGAGTGTGTGTGGGTTGGTGGGGGTGGGGGCGGCGTGGTGGGGGTATCATAGGGGGCTACTGTGTCCCTCCGGCCACATGAATGTAGGCCAGTGTCTGTGTAGCACTCAGTGAAAGAAAGAAGGCCTCCCTGCTGCCTGTACACTCACACATACTGTCCTGCAATGTAGTTTCAGCACATATACATACATACAGGCTTACTACACAGTACGGAAAAGTATGGATCTTCATTTGAGTAATTTCCAGGTCTGGATACATATGGAATGAAGATTATTCTCCCTATTCTGTTTTCTAAAATTAAAAAAATAATAATAATTACATAAAAATATTCTTAAATTTTTCACAACCAAACTAGTTTTATAGAAAATGTAATACAAATAAACAAATACAAAGCTTATCTGATCATTTATGAGTAATAAGAAAAGGAAACAGGACATTTTTTTCTGTATAAGAAAACCTTTATGTTCATTGTTGGTTCTGTGGACAAACATCTTTATAGACTATTACTTCATCATCAGATGCATGTCTGTCAGTCCTGGTTCATCTATAGCCTGTCTGTCCATGGGAGTGGATCTCTCCTTCACTGTGGTTCTCCCCGAGGTTTCTTCTTTCCCACTGGGTTTTGGAGTTTTTCCTTGTTGAGAAGGAGGGTCTAAGGACGGAGGATGTCTGAGTCACATTGGACTGAATTTTGTGAAGCACTTTGAGACAACTGTGTTGTAAAATTGGGCTATACAAATAAAGTGAATTGAATTAAATAGTGAGTGAAAAGGCTGTGAAAAATAAATTATTTAACTAATTATTGGTTCCTATTAATAAAAGATACATACATAATATTTTATACAAAAATAAAAGCCCCCTTTTCATGGCCTACTTTAAAAATATATATTTTATAGCAGAGCTTTTTAGACAAATGGATATACAGTAATTGTTGCTATGCAATAGAGGGTTAAGGGGAGACGAACAGTTATTTGTACTCAGATGACAACATGGCCTGAAAAATCAGCTGAAAAGAATAGAATTTTAAAATGGGGAATGTATAGGAACATTGTACATACCTTATACATACGTGTGCAGCTGCATTATGAATCAGTGCTCCTGTATTGTGTTCCTCAGGGCTGTGGGTAAGACCTGTCTGCTGATTAGCTACACCACCAATGCCTTCCCAGGAGAATACATCCCCACCGTGTAAGTAAACCACACAAACTAAAGGTGCACATTTTCGCTGTTATTTCATTTAAACAGTGGTTTTATGTGAAAGCACCATACAAATGTTCAGGGCTGAGATCCACTACCTGTGTTTGTGTTAATCAATGTGGCTAATGATGCAGATCATTCATAGCAAGTATTGTACTTGTGTGTGTGCATATATATATATACATATATATACAATATATATACATATATATACAATTCCTGAATCTCTAAAATGATGTAGGGAGTTGAAAGTTTGAAAAATAACCACAGTCATATACCATTTACAGCTGTCAATGCGATTTTGATGTTTCTTATCTCTGACAATTGATAAAAATTTTGGTTTCATATCAGCTCTCTATATGTATACATTTTGATTCCCTTGCTGTACAGTTAATTGTATGTGATTCAGTGAAGTATCCACCTCCCTGCAGCTTTGACAACTACTCTGCCAATGTGATGGTGGATGGGAAACCAGTGAATCTGGGCCTTTGGGATACAGCAGGACAGGAGGACTACGATAGGCTCAGACCACTGTCTTACCCACAGACGGTATTGAAACCCCTTCCCCCAGCCACATGCACACATACACACATATACATGGTTATAGCAGCTGCTGCACTGGTCTCTGTGTGTTCAAGCTTTTGATTTTGATCTTGAATCTTGCACCATTTGTAAATCCAAACTATATTTTAACATTGGGATAATGTTAGCTTCAGTGTGTCTAGGTCAATGTTAGCTTCAGAGATTGTGGGTCAATATTAGATTTAGAGGTTCTGGGTCAACGTTAGGGTCAGAGGTTCCAGGTGAACGTTAGCGTCACATGTTCTGGATCAACATTAGCGTCAGAGATCAAGGTCCCACAGTGGTCTAGTGGAAGTGGAGGAGTTTAAGCTTCCTATAGTCACTGACTAAGAATCTCTATGAGGACAGCACACTTAAAAAAAGACATTTAATGTCAATTTAAAATTAAGAAGAATAATTTTCTGGTTTTACATACACACACACACACACACACACACACACACGCACATGCACACGCACACGCACACACACACACACACGCACACACACAGATGTTGCTCTCAACTAGCCGTGTCTCTGGTTCTCTCCCAGGATGTGTTCTTGATATGCTTCTCCCTGGTCAGTCCGGCCTCCTTTGAGAACGTCCGAGCTAAGGTCAGTACGCTGACTGACCGCCTCCCTTTGCCCCCTTCACGCCGAGTCTGACCACAAGGAGGCACATCTTTGGCTCCACCTGGTTTATCACACCGCCGCCCGGCCTGTCCAGACCTCGGTTTAGAACCCTCTGGATTTGGACTGATTCCCTACTGGGATGAAGTACAGAAAAAACGGTTGTAGGTCGAGGTCTGAACGAGTCCAAAGACTCTGTGGAGTGAGCGTGACGGCCTGCGGTGGTTTCATTTGCTGGGGTCATGAGACGCCTGCATATTAAATCACACTTTTCTGAGGGTCTACTCTCTCTCTGTAGAGTCAATACGCTTCTCATCCAACAGGATTCTCTCATCATGTGATGTGATGTTATTGGAGGTTGCTTTGCCTGAGGATGTTTTGTGTTCATACGGTTATGCTTCCATTCAGATAGATTTATTAAACAATAACTGTTTTCCTAACAGAATCTCTTCAATGTCATTGTGGAATGGCACTCGACGCTCTGCCTGTTTATCCAGCTAACTGTTGACTTTCTCCTCTCTCACTGACTCTGTCTTTTATATATGAATACTGTGTGTGTGTGTGTGGTACCATAGTGGTACCCCGAGGTGAGACACCATTGCCCCAACACACCCATCATCCTGGTGGGCACCAAGCTGGATTTGCGAGATGACAAGGACACCATTGAGAGGCTGCGGGACAAGAAGCTCTCCCCCATTACCTACCCACAGGGCTTGGCCATGGCACGAGAGATTGGTGAGGCTGTGTGCACAGCTGGATGTGTTTTCTGTGAAGTGTTTTCACATGTCTATGAGTCATTAAGAGCTCCAATAAATTATGATATTTTTCCCTCTTAGAAAACTAGTTACCCTAGTTGTTTCTGAGAGTGTGAATAAACGAACGAATGATAAATGAATAACATGCCTGTGATGCTAACTGTATATTAAAATCAAAGGATGTCTTTCATTACAACAATAATGCACATTAGTCATTAACTACAATTCCTCTTGCTTCAGTAGCACTGTACAAATTCAGAAAAGTTTCTTCCAATTCCAATCATCCAATTACATAGCATAAAATACTCACTCCATAAAATAGTAATATATATATAGTCATTATACATATTTTAAACACATTGGGCCCATAGAGCATGTGCAGCATGCATTCGGGAAGTAGCTTTTTTGCCTTCATGCACCACTGAACAACTTTCATAGGAAAAAACAGGGCCCCAGGTGTCAGGTGTCCAGTTGTCTTTATACGTCCACGGTCCATGGGTTTGTGCCATTGTGTCTGTACAGAGACCAACACCAAGACCTGTGCTCATGGCTGCACTTGGCAGCTACACATGGAGACATTGCACAGCTCGTACAGTGTGGATGGATATGTTATTGTTTGTCAGAAAATAGTTTAGCTTTCCAAAATTGTAGGACACACCACACCAGTTCTGACGCTGTGCTCAAAAAAATCATTTGTTGGATGAACATAAAAAAAGTATGGAAAGTATTTCCATCTAATTATAATGGGCTAATTTAGCAAGAAACTTCTTTGTTGAGTGATATAAATGTACATATGCTTGGTCGACTAATGCGTTTGTGTTACTCTAACTTAATTACAAGGGGTAAATCCAACATAATTTTTAAAGTTTATTTCAACCTAACTAGAAAGGGTTAATCCATCATAACTTTTACATGTTAGTTCAATGTGTTTGATTTAAGTTTGAGTAAACAAAACAATTTCTTGCTAAACTAGTGTGTTATAATTGGATGGAAAGAGCTTTAGCTGGAGGCAGAGGGATTAGGGCAGGGCTATTCAATTAGTTTTCCATTTGGGCCACATTTTGAATCCAAGACCTTAAGTTGGGCCACAAATTTTCCTCACTTACTAACAAGTGGTCATTTTTCAGTAATTACATATAATAATAATAATAATAATAATAATAATAGATTCATACATCTATTATTATAGAATAAAACAAATACAGTAATACAGTTAAATAAATAAAATTCTGTCACGATGTGAACAACAAGGGCTGTGATTGGTCAGTTCAGCCATGGTGGTCTACAGTCTCCTCAACAAACGGCTTCTCTGTCGCTTCCCCTTCAACATTTGCCACAAAAGCATTTTCTCTTTGATATCAATGGGCTCCAAACATACGTGCTACATCTGGTTGACTGAAGGAGTTTTAGGATCAGGTAAAAAAAAAAAGTCTGGTACAGGAAAAAAAAAAGGCAAAAAAGTCCAGTACCGAAAGAAAAAACAGGCAAAAGAAAAAAAAAATGTCCGCTAAATACAGTCTGGAATGTGTTATTTAGGGGGAAATGGGTTTATTAAATGTTTTTTTTTTCTCATTTGCAATAAAAGCATTTGCTCCGTGATATACATAAGCTCCAAACACACACGCTGCATCCTGGTACAAGAACAAAAGAAAAAAAACAGGCAAACACTTTCCCTCTATGCAGAACTTCTCACTGTGATAAACATCCTTCAGTAGCAGCTTGTTAGCGGGTCGTTCAGAGTCTGGGACACACGTCGGAGCTGATTGTTGTTCGTGGTGTTTATTTAACAATGTTATTAGCTTCCCTTACAATTTTCGTGTTGTAGATGTAGCAAACAGCGGTTGGATTTGTTAGCTTATCAAGTTTAAAATGTTTCCAAATTACTCGTCTGGTGGTGGCTCCATGTTACTGTTTACTGCTTGTTGCTGTGTGCTGCTCTGCATGATGATGTAACCAGCTTGCAAACATAAAATCACAACTGATTGTTGTTCGTGGTGTTTATTTAACAATGTTATTAGCTTCCCTTACAATTTTCGTGTTGTAGATGTAGCAAACAGCGGTTGGATTTGTTAGCTTATCAAGTTTAAAATGTTTCCAAATTACTCGTCTGGTGGTGGCTCCATGTTACTGTTTACTGCTTGTTGCTGTGTGCTGCTCTGCATGATGATGTAACCAGCTTGCAAACATAAAATCAAAGTAACTAGATTTGTGACTGGATCGGCCTCTTTCATCTGATCCAGCTGATTGGTCAATACTGGAGCCGATATCCGATCTGGGTATCTGATCACTGCATCTCTAATATTAAGTGTCTCCAATTAAACTTCCAAATATGTATATTTTTTTCACCTTTATTTAACCAGGCATGTTGCTTGAGATCAAATTATCTCTTTTGACCAATCTGGCAGTGTTAAAAACAAACAAAAACAGTAATTTTGACACAACAAGTATCATTGACAAATGTTTCCCATCATGCCCTCCTCCTGGTCCTCAGGGGCTGTGAAGTACCTGGAGTGCTCCGCGCTGACCCAGCGAGGCCTGAAGACGGTGTTTGACGAGGCCATCCGAGCCGTGCTCTGCCCTCCACCTGTGAAGAAGAGGGGGAAGAGGTGCACCATGTTCTGAAGACGAAACACTGCTGAAAACACTACACTACATCACCATGAACAACAACCACTACTTCTCTGAGAGGATGAGAGAAACCTAGCGAGAGTGAGCGTGCACTTCTGAGATTGCTTTCTTTATATCAGTGTTTTTTCAAAGCGATATTGGCAACAAGACCAATATTTAATCTGATTTTTTTGTACCATTACTGAAAAGGTTCATAGGTTCTCTGTAAAAGACATTGACTTGTCCACTTGCTTTGTATGCATAGAAACACATTAAGTTGCCACGAAGGCTGACAAACGTTTCTATTACTTGTCTTCATACAGCAACATCCCTTCTTTCTCAGCCATGCTTGCTTGAATTAATGCAGTGTTGACTAGCTAGAAAGTGAACTGTGAATACGCCTTCAGGTCTGAAGTTACCCTCAGCTTCTGATCTAAGATCAGCATGTTTGAAACTAAATGTCTGATATCACTGATATTTGTCCCAAGTGACCAGACAACAAAACCTCATAAACTGTTTCTGGATTCTGTTTTATTAGAGCCTGGTTCTTTAATCATCATTCCTATCAGTAATAATATAGTTGTACTCTTCAAACACATTGCTGAGATCTTATTAACAACAAGGTCTGATGGAAAAAAAAACAAGAGAAGTGTTATCTGAGTCATTTATATGTACTGGAATATAATAGAAAAGTGGTTTAAGGAAACTCTGGCTTGTCTTATACAAGTGTACAGTGTGGAAACCTAGTCTGTAACATTTCTAGGGCTGTTAGTTGATCAATAGTCGTTTGACTTATCAACTATACAACTAATTTTCGACTAATCGATAAGTTGATTATAAGGGCCTCTTTAAATCTAGTGCTTACCAGAGATGTGCGCATATTTTTTCAGGATATAAATAATTCAGGAAAAATGCATAAAAATCAACTAATCGACTAACAAATCCTAACAACTAAGACCAAACTGGTCGATTAATCAACTAATCATCTATGAGGGCTATCCCCTGCTAGGTATTGTCTTAGATTTTGTTACATATGACGTGGCATGAAGCTGCATTACAGTAAATGGTGTCATTCTCTGAACCTACCAGCGTGATCTAGCTGTTATTTTATTTGCCTTTTACCCACGTACTCATTATATCCACATTACTGATTATTATTTTTTTGAAAAAATCTCACAGTGTAAATAGTTTGTGAAAGCACCAACAGTCATCTCCACACTACTATCACTGTCAATATCAACATCAAGGTATTTGGTCAAAAATAGTGTGATGTGATTTTCTCTATATCGCCCAGTTAGTTCCTAAATCTCAATATTTTATTTGGGGAGCACAATGTTAAAAATAATGGCCAAAACAATGTCAAATATACAAACCGAGTAATAAAAAAAAATGTTTGCTTTCACATGATTCTATGATCATATAGCAGACTGGACGTAGTGTTGGAAAAGCAGTCGAAGTAACAGTGGTGAACTTTAAACTCCAGCGACTCAAGTAGACGATGCAGAAAAAAAATGTATTTAATTCATCAAATTACCTGAAATTGTTTTTGTTTTAATGTGTTCCTCCAATATGGATGTGTGTATTTAGTTGAGATTTTACTGTCGTCACACATCTGATGTTAGTCAAATGTCTTTGGGTAACTTCATCTAACTGTGAACATGTGACAGACGAGCATGCCAAACATGGGGGCTGTACAACCTTGCTGCCTGAGTTCTGCCTCTGAGGGTGGAGGAGCTTGCATGGGTCTTAAAATATTCTGTCTTAATTTAACCCATTGTTTAGATCTTGTCTCTGTTCCTGTGTGTGTGGATGAGTGGATGCGTGTGTCACAAGCGTGTGTATGAATGAATGAATGCTTGTGTGTGTGTGTGTGTGTGTGTGTGAGTGTGTGTGTGTGTGTGTGTGTGTGTGGATGAGCATGTGTGTGTCGTTTGACAGTTTGGGGTAGTGCATAAAAAACAGTATTGTTTTAAGCCAAGTTTTTTAGTGTCAAGTTTTTGGTACTATTTCATATTGTATTGTAGTAATACACAAGACTTTTCAACAATCTGTCGACATTAAGAAAGATAAACGACATCTAGTGATGTACAGAATAATCCTTAGAAGAGGAATGCGTTATGAATATCTATCTACATGTACCTGAATATTTAGCTCTTACAACTAAAACAAGTCAAACTAAAGGGAATCTAGTTGCTCATGTTGAAGTTAGAAGTGTTGCTAACAGTGTCCAATAAAGGGGCCAATCTTTGTGGAGTTTGTCTGTTGTGACAAACCGTGCATATTAGGCTTGGGACGATTTTCAATGTATCGAAATATAGTGACATTTTTCACTATATATATATTTTGTCTTACCTGCTGCAAATCTGAGCTTTGTTTCCTCTACAGGAAACAACTGTAACACTCATTTCTTTTAAATCAAAGCGAAAAAATAACTGAACCATAAAGTATAACAATACAGAGATATTGTTTTCAAGTTTTTTTTATTATTTATTTATTTATTAAATTAGCTTATTATTAAATAATATGAAAAATCTCCTGATATTACATTGTTTGAATCTTGTCCCAAGCCCAGTGCAGATTGCACCTTTATGAAAATGCATTTCTGTCTGGTTGCAGGGCTGCGATGTGTCTGTCTCCCTCTTGTGGCGAGACGCAGCACCGCAGCCCACTCTGTCACGCTGTCTTTTGGTTGGCATAGCAAAACTGTGGTTGAAATAATGTTGTGTGGTCCTGCCTCTAGCTAAGGTGTCGAACATGTAGCTGAGAAACACAGCGAAAAATTCTAATCTACTATTGCATGGAAGTTCTCTGATTATTTGACCCACTGTAATTCTTAGGAGAGGTTGTATGATGAAATGCATCGGCCATGTATGTATGTAATGTAAGATGACTTGTATACTTGTTCCAACTGTTTGTCTTATTTTTTATTACTTCACATGTCTGTGTGGTGAAATATTTCAATTTTTTGTATACTAAATACAAATGTATATGTAAGCTACTCTGCTCTCTCTCATGGTTTATTCTTCAATTCACAGCCACTGTCATATAACGAGGTATAATATCGACCTAGTATGTAAGAATATGAAAGACAGACATAATAGTTGGGGCTAATATATCCAACTTTAGGTGGTCATAATGTTTGCTTGTTTATTTTGGGACAGTTTAGACATTTCGATTCTTGGAATAAAGGTATTTTGTGAAAATAATTGGAGCTTAAATTCAGGAATTAGATAATTATTCACCAAAAATAATTAAATGTCTTTAATTTTCTTAGAACTTAGAAAGTAGGTCATGAAATCCAGAAATGCATCAGTTTCCATGGTGCAGTCATGCAACCTTTCTTCATTAGCACAATTTATGTCAAAATAAGTGCAAAAATCTGGGAATTGCAAAATTTTTCACTTTATCGATGACCTTAGAATCTCAGACTATTTTTATATGTACACAAATTTCACAAATTAAGCAATGCATCCTTTTGTCATTAGCATCAATCATTCACATAAATGATGTAATAATCAATGGCTTTATTTTTGCTTTTAGTTAATTTAGACAGGTTTTAGTTTAAGTTTAAGTGGTTAGTGCTGTTGCCTCACAGCAAGAAGGTTACAGGTTCAAGTCCTTGGACTTTAATCTCAGAATTCTGAGATTTAAGTCAGAATTACATTTTTTTTCAATGGCCCTAATACACTTCTGTACACGAGTAGCTGCAGCATGCTACGGCTACTGAGGATCCTCCTTGATTAAAGAAAGAACAAAGAACACAAAAAAGCTACAAAGTGGAACATAGTGAGTGTTTTTATTTAGTAAATTGAGGGCTAACAGTGAGAGAACAGACAGGTAGCGTGTTGGTCAGCAGGCCAGGAAACCTCCATCCACTGGCAGAGTGACTCCATTTGTCATGTTGCTCTTATCACTTAGCAGGAATAAAATACTGTTCACCACGTCCTCCACCTCTGTACACACACACACACACACACGCACACACACACACGCACACACACACGCACACACACACACAGAAATTAGAAAAGGAGTTATTTCTTTTAGTGCAGATGTTTAGTGCTGTCATTGATGGTCTTTGATGGTTTAGTTATAAATCTGTAGAGAATCTGGGTTTAAAGTTAAAAATATGCTGTCAAATATTACCCTAATATAATCTGTTCAATATACATAAATTATCTGATTTTATATTTTAATATCCATTTTTACAAGCTTCAAAATTAAGAATTAAAAAAGTGATGAATTAATTTCAGAAAAATGTATTAATTGGTTTATATTTATCAATCGTCATTGTTGGTGTAATAATTAAAATATGACTGATCTCTGGACTGCAACTCAGAACCTGTGATGAGGATCAACATCTGACAGTGAGCTGTAATATGTTGTGTAAATATTCTGAACTCCAATAATTGTGCAAATATCTGGTCAGAGACTGTTTGTGTATGCCTGTTATTGTTTACTGTCCATCATACTGACCATCCCCTATAAATCATGAGCGTCAGTTTATTTAGTATTTTCTTAGCGTTTATCTAGAGATAAATGCTAATGCTAAAACACTAAACAAACTGAAACCCCCAGAAATACCGAACCCTAAAATACTATATGGCCACAGACAGACTTGTCCAAAAAACGGCTATGGAACAAAATAAGTGTCTCTTGCCTACAGATTCTGCACATTGACATGCAGATATGTGTTTAAAGAGATTAGGAGCAGTGCAGCGATGGCCAGGAACACACGTGTTGTCAGTGCAGAAGACGCAGCTCAAACGAGGCCTACACTCAACAAAACACGTCAACTGGAGAAGCAGGAGCCTGAACAGCTGCTCCATTGTTCCACAAACAGGATGGAATCCACATTCTTGAATCTGAATCAACCACCAGCTTCCTTTCCAGCACCCTGGTATGAACTCTGTGAGGAGGCTGAGCAGCGGGAGCTCACCCTCGAGCCTTGTTTATTCGGCAACGGTTTGGGCATAAAACAGGAAGCTTTTGTTGTGTTTGGGCCTTTTCTTTTACATGACAATGGCTCTGCAGGGTCCTGAAGGCCTGAATCTGTTGATACCACACTGGAATCTTATATAACAACAGAACCAGCCCACTGTACCATGTTTCTGTATGCATATGTGCATGTCTGGTGAAGTTCAGTTGTGTTGAGATGCAACGTTACACTGCCAACTAGTGGCCTGGCAGCGTATTACAGCATTTCATATACACTGCAGATCCTTGTGCATGAGGAACAAAATCAAATCTTCACTGCTCACCACTACTAACCTGCGAAGCGGCCCAGGGGGATGCGGGACGTCATGCTCTGGGCTTTTTCAGGGTCACTCCAGCCCAGACGACCCATCTCAGTCATCACCACTGTGGGATTCACATTGTTCACACGAATCTGACCAGAAAGAAAAAATGATTACAATATTCAAACAATGGGAGTAGCAATAGTATTTGGCTACTTGCTGAGCTATTTATTTTTGTTACTATATTATGCAATCAAATAAAATGGGTTTGCAAAAATAAAAAATTAAGAGCACAAGCATCAAGACAGAAATCGAACAAAATGTTGTTTTGTTTGCAAATACAAAAGTTTTATGTGCAAAACCAAATCTGTAACTCTTTTCTTTTATTCACAAATATAAACAAACATTTTAACAAACAAATATTTTCTTTAAAGATTAATTAAGATTATTATGATTTGTTTGCATTTTTTTCCAAATATGTTGTTTGGCTGCCAATCTCTCTTTTTTGCATATCTTTCTTTGTTTTAATTTTTTTTGGTAAGTCACACCCACAAGGTTCAGTTTTTGATTCACATAAAAGATGTATAAAAAAATGATGATAAACTGTTCCAAACTGATCCAACTGTTTTTTTTGCTTGCAAACACATTTGTTTGACTACATGTTATTATATGAATATGCAGCTATATGTTACATGTTACATATGTTACATGTTACATGTTGTGTTATGTCACAAAATGAATTGAACTTCCATCAACTGGTTATGCAAATAAACCAGATAAACCTTAAATGGCCCCAAAGTGTAGTTTGGTCAGACAGCGGTGGTATTGGCTATGTTATGCATGGTTGTAATAAACAGTAGAAGGAGTAGAGATTTGGTCATCTTAGAGAGTCTTTGTGAATTTGTTTTCAATGAAGACAAAAAATGTGAACCTTCCAAAACAAACTGCATCATACATCATTCTACACGGAGAAGAGAACAAGATCTATTTCTGAGTGAGTGGATATGATCATACGTCAATCTGAGTCATTTTTCAGGAAACATGTATTATCTAAAGAAACATGTAGAACCTATGACCTGAGTGACCAGGTTCAGTCACTCACACTGTGAAACTGTGCTGTGAAATCGGTGTTATTTACTGTGTTAAACACAGTAATGTTACTGTAAATGATTATTACAGTAGACTGCTGTAGATTGTATATTTTACAATAAATCACAGTAGTCAAAGAGTTACTGTGTTATAATACAGTCACCATATAATCACCCAATACCGTAAATATAACTGAAATCACAGTATCTATTTTTTTATTTACAGTAAAGACACAATACTGTAAACAGAAGCACAGTAACTTTCTGGATACTTGCTGCCAGTTAATTACTGAAAATTTTAAGGCAATGTTTTTACATTGCAGTTATATATAAACTCAGTGTACCTAAGGAGCCTAATTATTAAAGGCAGCTCCTGCTCTCTGACCTGATGGGGTCCAAGTTCCAGAGCCATGACTTTAGTCAGCATGTCCAATGCTGCTTTAGTGGCACCTGAAGAAGATGAAGACAGACAAAATATCAGCATCACAATATCATTCATTTACTCCACTACCCATATCTACTTTAATTAGTTAAGATTACCAGTGCTTTATATTCCTGTGTTTAAAGTTTAATTTAAAATAGACAAATTACAACACAAAATGTAAAATAAATATTCCATACCCTATACGTGGCTCTATCTGGCCTTAGGAACCAACACCTTTTCATAAGAATTTTTTTTCTTTTCTAATTTGTATTTATTTCGCAGTATTTGTATATATGTCTTCAAAACATAGGGCAAGAAAGATCTGGTTACACACACACACACACACACACACACACACACACACACACACACACACACACACACACACACACACACACACACACACACACACACACACACACACACACACACATCTGAAAAAATAACTTAAGTCATTCATTACACAGTGAAATTAAAGTAAAAGGCTCATGATATACTAATTATTAGAGATGCACCTAGTGATGATAAGTGAATAATGAGTAGTGTGATATCAGGTAAATGGAGCCAACTTTTTGGTAAATCTCTTGGGACAATAACATAATACCAAATATGCCTTTCCCATGTATATTTATAATTAATAATGACTGTTTCTGATCATTTATGGTTGGAATTATGTGATGCAATATATTTAATATTTATTTAAATCTTGAAATATTTGCTGTGCCACTTTATTTTTTGTAGGAGTGGTTTCAGGTAAAATGGGTTTAGTTAGATTTGTCATGCCAGGCGATTTACTATGAACACTTCCACCATGTAAACCATAAACTAATCAAATCACCTGTTACTAGTCAAGTACAGTCATGTCAACAGTTTAAATCCTTTGTAGTCATTGGCTGTAATTTACAGAGGGGCTAGGACCCCACACCTTAAATGGACCATTTTACATGATATCACTCTATTATGTGTATATTTTATATCACACATCATGGCTCCTGGCCCATCAGGAGCATTTAGAGGGGAGCAGGTTCCTCTGTTACTCACAGTAGACAGCGTGGTCTCTGAGGGCGCACTGAGACGCCTGACTGGACACGTTGACGATGGAGCCTCCTGACCCTCTGGCCTTCATCCCACCTGCTACTGTCTGACCACAGAGAAACACCCTGGTGTGATTCAACAGAAGCTCATGTGGATTTAAACTAATAGTGTTACAGTATCAAAGACAAAGTCCACTTTTAAAAGACCAAACTGCAAATGCTAAGAATGCACAACATCCAGGTTTAGTGGTGCAGATTTGTCTTTTACATACAGAAACAAATATGTTCCCAACACCAGTTTGTGAGAAAATGTCTTTGTTTTCATCTTTGTCAACTTCTTTCATATATAAGCAGATATTTTAAGGTATTAATTTTGTTTTTTCATCCTCTGTGACAGTTTTAGTATCTTTACTTTTTGAATCTCACCCCTGACATACACTCACCGGCCACATTATTAGGTACACCTGTCCAACTGCTCGTTAACACTTAATTTCTAATCAACCAATCATATGGCGGCAACTCAGTGCATTTAGGCATGTAGACATGGTGAAGACAATCTCCTGCAGTTCAAACCGAGCATCAGTATGGGGAAGAAAGGTGATTTGAGTGACTTTGAACGTGGCATCGTTGTTGGTGCCAGAAGGGCTGGTCTGAGTATTTCAGAAACTGCTGATCTACTGGGATTTTCACGCACAACCATCTCTAGGGTTTACAGAGAATGGTCCGAAAAAGAACAAATATCCAGTGAGCGGCAGTTCTGTGGGTGGAAATGCCTTGTTGATGCCAGAGGTCAGAGGAGAATGGCCAGACTGGTTGGAGCTGATAGAAAGGCAACAGTGACTCAAATAACCACCCGTTACAACCAAGGTAGGCAGAAGAGCATCTCTGAATGCACAGTACATGGAACTTTGAGGCAGATGGGCTACAGCAGCAGAAGACCACGCCGGGTGCCACTCCTTTCAGCTAAGAACAGGAAACTGAGGCTACAATTTGCACAAGCTCATTGAAATTGGACAATAGAAGATTGGAAAAACGTTGCCTGGTCTGATGAGTCTCGATTTCTGCTGCGACATTCGGATGGTAGGGTCAGAATTTGGCGTCAACAACATGAAAGCATGGATCCATCCTGCCTTGTATCAACGGTTCAGGCTGCTGGTGGTGGTGTAATGGTGTGGGGAATATTTTCTTGGCACTCTTTGGGCCCCTTGGTACCAATTGAGCATTGTTGCAACGCCACAGGCTACCTGAGTATTGTTGCTGACCATGTCCATCCCTTTATGACCACAATGTACCCAACTTCTGATGCTACTTTCAGCAGGATAATGTGCCATGTCATAAAGCTGGAATCATCTCAGACTGGTTTCTTGAACATGACAATGAGTTCACTGTACTCAAATGGCCTCCACAGTCACCAGATCTCAATCCAATAGAGCATCTTTGGGATGTGGTGGAACGGGAGAATCGCATCATGGATGTGCAGCCGACAAATCTGCACCAACTGTGTGATGCCATCATGTCAATATGGACCAAACTCTCTGAGGAATGCTTCCAGCACCTTGTTGAATCTATGCCACGAAGAATTGAGGCAGTTCTGAAGGCAAAAGGGGGACCAACCCGTTACTAGCATGGTGTACCTAATAAAGTGGCCACTGAGTGTATACTCCAGGTTATAAACAAATAAAACTAACAAAAACTAAACTAAATTAAGCATTCAAAAATAACTAGCTTAAACTAGCAAACCTACTTTAAAAACTAATTAAAAGTAAACTGAAATTAAAAACAAAATGTCAAAACAAAAATTAAATAGAAAGTGACAAACTATTATAACCTTATTCCAAGGTTAGTTAGACATTGATTACAATCAAAGATTAATTATCTACTTTGATAATTATTTTAATTTATTCTTAAATCAAGTGTTTTCAGCTTCTCAGGTGTGATTTCTGATGATGAACAGAGTATCTTTGGGTTTTGGACTGTTAGACACAATCAGATAATTAAAGACGAAACTATAGGGAACTTTAACAGATATTAATCACTATTTTTTGATATCTCATGGACAAAAAACTATTAACTGATGCATCAAAAAATAATCAGTAATTTATCTGGATGAACAGGACTAAATGGTGTGAACTACTGCTGTAGAGAAGATATTTTACCTGGGACACATGCAGCACAGCTTTCACATTCACATTAAATGACCTGGAGATGAAAGACACCTTTATTTCATGTTCTGAAACAGTCAAACAGTTCTCTGTCCTATAGGGAATCATGTGTGTGTGTGTCTGGTGTTTTTCTTACTGGTCAAACTGGTCAGGGGTGACCTCCAGGAATGGCTGCAGGTTGGCACAGGCAGCGTTATTCACCAGCAGATCGATGGGGCCGACGTCCTGCAGGGCCGCCGCAGTGGCCCCCCAGTCAGCCAGGTCCACACACAGCGGGATGATGGAGGGGCACTAGGAGGAGGAAGAACAAACATCTAAGGATATTTTAGATTAAAGTTTCAATAAACAACCAGTATTAATCCATTTAACAGTAAATGTTGACTCACAAACAAAACTATAAAAAAACAACAGATTTTCACAGATTTCTTTAAATTTCTTAAAATTTTTAGTTTGCAGATTTTTTTTCTGTGTTTAAAACATTTATGAAAATGGCAACAGAACTATAGGATTATACCCAGAATCTACACGTCTCTACTATGAACACATATTAATGTATTGTGTTTTAATATAAGTATATAATTAAACTCACATTATTACATTTCTGTACCAGAAGCCTAATTATTTGCATTATAGCAGTGTCAGTAGAATTTATAGGAAATTTAGCTCCTATAGGTGGAAATACCCTTATTTATCATCAGAAACATTTTTATATAATAAAGCTATAAACCATATTTTAGGTAAATAAACTTACTGTTTTCATTGAAATTGTTATTTTCTGTTGTTTTACATTTCAAACATTTTACATTGTAAAATAGCAAGGAATCAAGATATAGTGTGATTTAATCTCCTCACAGGCAGTAACAGTTTATATAACTCAGTCAAACCAGTGAGAAATTAAACTTCCATACTGAAATATGTTAAACTAATAATCAGATTCAGTTAGGATTTGTTTTTTTTCTTACCACTGAAAGAAAAAAATCTCTGTAAAAACTGCAACAGAATAAGAAATAACCAATAAAGTGGATAGTTTATGTACATGTGCTTTACCGTGACCATCTTTGTACATCACTGTTTAACCTCCTATTTTCACAAAAGTCCATCTGCAAACTATCATATGTGATAAACTCTTAAAATAGCTCAGTTCATCATTTCTTTTTGCAGATGTCCTTTATAGTTTTAAAAACAACTACAGTCATCATTTCCATATTTTGTTTTACGGGTCAGTGACAAATCTGCCATGTGGTGTAACCCTAAAAACTTGGTACCAGACAGTAAAAAGGCTTGAAATTTTTTTTTTAAAAAACACATGCTATCAACAAGTCATATTCTAGGTGGATTATATATTTAAAATTTATTATTCTTTGTGGTTACACCATTTGACATTTCATGCCAAAAAAAATCACACAATATTGTGATAAAAAATGAAACAAATGGACTTTTAAATAACAAGAAATCAATATGAACACACAATGTACCAGTGCCCTGATGAAGATGAAGAGGAGGAGGAGAGACAACAATAGAAGAATATGAGCAGAACAGTGGGGTGGACACCTCAGATGATAATGAGTGGGGAGATGGAATGACAGATGAAACACAGGAGGGTGTGGGGGGGTCAGAGGTCAGGTACAGGGGCCCCTCTGATGGCTGATGGGGTGTGTAAGTGTGTGTGTGTGTGTTTGTACCTCCTGCACCAGGCTGCTCAGGTCGGCCTGTGTGCGGGTGAGCGCTGTGACCTTTGCCCCACAGCGTGCCAGAGCCACAGCCGTGGCCCTGCCAATCCCTGACACACAAAACATCCATAAACACAAAGACTTATTACAGAGCCGAGCTGCTTCTGTGACAGCAGAGCTGTCTCTCTCACACACACACACACACACACACACACACATTCCACACATGTCTCATGCTTTGCCGCACTGCATTCCATGAACAAAGCTTTTTTATTCAATTGTCTCACTGCGATGGAACTGATCTGAGTTTGGAGGCTCATGCAACATCTTCTGAGTTTCTTACTTCTTACGTGTGGAGCAGCATTAATGTTGTTATATAAAACATTCCTGATGATTAAAGACATTATAATAGGAATAGGAACAGGACAGTTTTAGCTTCTATTTTGATCACAGTATTTTTTAATTTAATCATGATTTAGAGTTGTGTCACAACATAACCCAACAAAAACTATTGAGTCTTGGTTGGATTCATAATCCTGTTTACCGATTTATTGATCAAATAGTTCTTAAATTAAATTGAAATAAATCAAATTTATTCAGGCAAAGTTTGTGCACAGCTGCTTATGTTCAGAGAACATTTAGACAACTTTGGCTCCACTAGTGCAGGAGCTGTTAGAAACAGGTATGTCTTTATACCTACACAAAACAGTGCCCTCCCCTAAATGCCTCACATTCAGACCATTTGTAGACGCTACCATTTACAGACAATCCCTAAATGCTTCAAATGTACCTAACCGTTTTAATCTAATATTGTAATCTTTATATGCATTAAACTCTAAAATGCTTTACATTTTTTTCTTTTTGTAGACACCCTGTGTTGTTTTAAAAACAACTACAGTCATCACTTTTATATTTTGTTTAAATTATTCATAATTCACCTTTTTAATGATTGCAAAACTGTGTCTCTGCATATCAATGACAGTTATGTTATACGGGACAAACTGTAATCTTCCAACTTGCAAATAGTCTGAGACTACAACGCTACAATTTACAGATGCTCCCTAAACGCTTCACATATTTGTAAATGCAAAAATTTTTTATATAATAAAACACTTTTTTGTGCAAGTGGAAGTTACAGGACTGCTTATGGTGGTATTGCGTATGTTGTTTTTGTACAAATAAACGAATGATTAATTTAATAATAATAATCTAATATTAAGTCACATATTGCATATGCTTTGCTCACCTATAATGTAAAATATGGTTTTAGGGTGTGTTTTGTTTATTTTTTTAATTAATATTCTTAATTTAATGAATTTCTTATTTATTAGCATGAACCCTGATTATAATTTAGATACTAATCTACTGATGCACCAACAGGGCTGTAACAAAAATTACTAATGAAAAACTAGAAAAAAATGACTTCCGTCCATGTTGTTTTCAACTTAAAAGCACATGCTTCAAGGTCGGTAAAACGACCTCTGAACTCCGAGCAGCACTTGAATGCAGCATTAAGTCAGCGTGTTGTTTTTACCTTTTCCTGCTCCGGTGACTAGAGCTCGTTTGCCGGTAAATGAAATCTCCATGTTCGGTGAAGTTCGGAGAGTTTACAGACACGAAGTGAAGCGATCACGTGACTCGACTGTTTGGAAGCTCCGCTCGAGCTAAATCAGATAAAACCTTCTGATCGCTCACCTCAAACTGCCACACACGTCCATGCATTCATACTAATCAATGATGTGGTGATTGATGGATGATTGATGGATGATTGATGGATGTGTGGACCGGGCAGCGGCTTCATCCAGCGCCGCAGCACATGCAGTCAATCCGGGCTGCGGCTGCAGGAAGCGGCGTCTCTGGGTTCCGCTGCGTTCAAAGATTAAAGTTAAACTGAGATAATGTTCGAAAGATGTTTTTTTTTCTTCCAGGTCAGTGCTGCATTCACTGAACAGCTGCCTGTTTAAACTCGTTACACTAAATAATCGCTCTATGTAAACAGCGGTGGTTTTCTTTATCCAGATGTATTTAGTAATTAGCGGGCGGCAAAACCTCCCACTAAATACTAAAATAATCATAATGAACTTTATTATACAGAAAGTTTCCGGGGTTATGCTGTGTGTGGTTGAACAATAAAAAATAAAACTAAATAAATAATTAAAAAATCATTTTAAAAGTATTTTCTTTTTGTATTGGAGTAAAAAAAGCCCAAGTACTACAATACCAAGGCATTTTATAATTTTATTTTATTTTTAAAATAGTGTGTTTTTAAAAAAGTGTTTTATGCCTAATAGTAATAGTGACATTTTGACTTTAAATTTTCTTTGAAAATTAAAAAAAATAACCTTCCTCCATTTTTTGCCAATGCCTGGCACTAATAGTCTTTTTTATATATGGGTCAGTGACAAAAAAAAAAAAAATCATCAGGTCGCTCAAAATATACATTGTGTTCATGTTGGTCTCTTGTTAGTCCATTTGTACTATTTTTTTTTTTTTTTTTTTACAAAAATCACAATTTTGTTCAATTTCAATTTTACATGGAATGTCAAATGGTGTAACTGAAAAAGAATTATACATTTTAAATATACAATCCACCTATGATATAAAACTTAATAGCATGTATTTTTAATGTTTTTTTTTTTTTTTTTTTAAACTTTTTAAGAGAGTTAAATTATCTGGTACCAAGTTCTTAGAGTTACACCACATGACACTTTTGTCACTGACCCATACTTGTCCCGCAGTGTTACAATAAAAGTCATAAAACGGGTAGAAATGCTAGAAATTAAACCATGGTAGTTTAAAGCTAGCACAGTTTAATGTTGTTTTTCTTTTCTCTAAAAGACGTCACATATTCTGCAGCTGTGGATCCTCAGGCAGGAAGATCCAGAGCTGAGGGGCCCAGAATGAGAAAGAAAAAAAAGATCCAGATCTGAGCCCGCACTCTGTTTCACACCTGGTGGAAAAAAGCAGGAGCTTAAAAAAAGAAAAAAAAAGATTTCCAGGAACTTAATCATCTTATTTTATAGAAGCTACATGCTGTTCTGTTCAATAGTTATAGTTCTACAATAAACCAGTCAATTGCTTGATGCTGAAAGGTTTTATTCTCATGGAAACAACACAATCATATATCAGTGGTAAAAGCTTTATAAAAACATCACATCTCTCACTCAGCGTCAGCCACTGACCTGCAGTGGCACACACGCTCTGGATTTTGGATTCTAGTCTTGTGTGCAAAAACAAAAGAAAAGGTAGACTGGTGTTTTACACAAATACTTTTTACAGGCAGAAATACTGACGCTGGCTGGTGTAACCTGACTGTGAGGAGCCAAACAAAGTTAGAAAACTGGGTCAACCTGAATTCCAAGGGAAGAACACTGGTCTGGATATAAAATAATAAAATCTGCAAAGACCTTTTTTTTCTCTCCATCCTTGGCTTAGACATTTCTTCAAATAGTTTTAAGATAAGGCCTCATAACAGAACAGATTTTACATTATAAAACTTTTTGCTTTTCTTGCAACACGATATAAACTCCACCTACAGGCTAAATACTACAATGGTAACCTGCAAATGTGTAGCAGATTCATGATGTTCAATACAGTACAACCCAGGATAATGGGAGTCATTTGTTTTTCAGCTATTTGGTCATAAATCAATGTATTACACAAATTACTTTTGACCAGCTAGATGAAAAAAATATCATCAAAGTTATTAAAATTCATCCTTTGGGAAACACCAATCTCATGGCACAATAATCCATCAAGTATAGGTATTTCGCTAAAAAACATAATTGTCAATCAAGTCAGGGGATCACCAAAGACAGCTGGATTCATCCTATGGGGATCATGAGTGGAACATTTCATTGCAACCAGTCCAATAATATCTCAACCTGAATTAAAGTGGTGAATAAACAGACTGCAAAGACAAGAGATCACCAAAATCACCATGCAGTAAATGATGAGATGTTTCACTAGATAAGCGAAATAGAATTTAAGATGCTGGTGGTGCTGGATAAAGGTTTATAAGTCAGCAAAGTCATAAGGATTCATTCTGTGAAGGACCTTGAATTTCTGTACAGAATTTCATACAAAATCCATCATAGTTTTTGAGATATTTCATCTAAAACCAAAAATATCATCTAAAAGAAGGAAACCAGTAAAGTTATTGATAATTGGGGGAATTATAGCCAGTCACTGGGACAGGCAGAACTGCATTTTGTGTTGACCAGCTGGTTTTCTTCTCTACTCTCCTCTACTCTGATAAGACGGCACATGAAGTTCACAATATATGTCACGCTTGTACACAAAGGTAATTATTTGATGGTAGTGTCAAACAAAAGCTATGGAGTCACTTAAATTATTAGAGACCATCATCTGGGGATCATGAATACCAATACCCAGTTTTATGGCAATGAGGTTGAGATATCTTTGGCTCCACCCATTGAACTCCATTAAACACAGTATACCTGCCTCCAGAGTAGCTCTGCATCAATGAAACACATTCAGAGCTAAAACTTCAACCGATAAACACACACAAAAAAAAGACATGCAAAGAGCAAAGCTCACCAACACTGTAAAATGTACCAACAGTCAGTACACCAGTATAATGTTTGGACATCTTCCAAGTAGTGCAAAATCATGGGCCTGGTAGACAAATGAAAGGTACCTGGCTGAGAATATGACAAATCAGAACCATTACAACTGAGCTCTTCTGTCAATCTCACAAACATAATCTCATTCTGGTCACATCCAACACCAATTTGGTTCATGTTTGATGCTGAATAGTTATGATAATCTCAGTTCACACACCTCCAAGTACCTCAACCCTCATTCATTCTAAAAGGAATTATCTTGATTTTAAGTTAACATGGATAACGACAGGTTTTCATTAAACACACAAACATAACGGGTAAAGGCATTGAAATACTATGGGATCCTTCACATAGTATTAGTATTTTGCCTGAAGTGTTGTACACTGAGTGGCACTGATAGGTTAGCTACCAGGCAAACATGAATGTCATGTTATAGTCATAACCACAGGATAGTAGTGCATAGTATGTAAAGGACTAATGGTGTGACCTACAACTCTTACATATAGTACTGTGCAAAGGTTTTAGCCACTTTCAGTAATAAGATTTTGCAATCAGGGTTAGAATAGGTGGTTTCCCATTAATTCTCATCTTTATTAAAACAGCAACCTTTACTTTAAATGTTATCAAACAAGAGAAACACCCTCCCCTCATCCTAAATTAGTCATAGATCAATATGAGAGCACTTCCTTGTTTTATGAATTAAGCAGCTCTCAGACAGAAAGCAGCAACGCTATTGGTATTAATTCCTGTTTCATATTGAGGAGGCACGATCTGTAATCGGAAACAAAGCAGAGTTGAGTTGGTAACATTGTGGAAACACTACATCAGTGTCTAAAACATTTGCACAGTACCATACTTATGGCAAACAAGTGTTGTATTAAAATGACCGTGAGGCGTTACAATTTATTCACTCCTGGAAATAGCTTGATAGAAAGAATGAGAACTAGCTTCCATTGTTCCTACTTCCTGCTTCTGTTATTGTGCATCTGATTCTTTGGCTGTATCCACTGTGGTTTAATGTGACCCAATGGAAAAATGGGTGACTGTATTCAGCAACTGGCCACGGAAAATTTCTACTTGTCTAAAAACACTTAGGATATGAATTGGATTGCTGCACCATTCACAGTGGTGAATTTTGGAGGCTGAGAATTGTAGTTCTATTTCAGCAGCTTCAATCAATGTCCTTTCAGAGATTTTAGCAATTTAGCAACACCATTGGTTTTTTAAACCCAAGACAATAGACTCTAGAGACACCAGAGCAGGGCTCATCAACTCTGGAATCTACATAATCTATATAGAGATATAGACCTAAATGTATAATCTAGTTCAACAATCCAGAATACTGGCCTATTGTGGAATATTGAGATTAGTGTTAAAACATAATGAGGAGAAAAGAATCTGACCCCAGCCACAACTGGCTCCACCTAGTTGCTCTATCTATTATTTAGGAAAAGTCATTCTTTGGCTCCATCTGTTAGGGTTTTTAGTGAATGAGTTATTGAATCAGTTCATCCCTTTTATGAGCTCTGTCTGGCACTGTGCATTCATGAAACAACGTTTGATGAGAGACATTCACCGCATGGCATGTGTGAAGAGTGAGGCAGGGTGATAAATATTTAGCAGGTTATCAGGGAGACTTTCAGTTTTTGATGTGAGGTTTGAGCTTTGGACACCAGTCAGTATCTGGATACAGAAGGCAGTGGACTGTCTTAAACCTGCAAGGTAGGGAAACAGAGTCAGAGAAACACCAACAACTCTTACAATAGAAAATGTTTACATGTCTTATTAAAATCAGTCCAGGTAAAAGAATGTCTATGAAAAATAGTATAGTGATCAATTCAACAACAAAGTCCATTGCATGAATTAAGGATGTGACAGATGTTTTTTAAGCAGCTGACTAATTTTAAAAACTGTAACCTGTAGAGGTATCCTTTATAAACAATTTAATAATATATTTAAACACATTATACACTTCTTAGGTAGATTCTTAATAAAGTAGTTTTAGCTGCACATGCTAACTTTTGCATATTAGATTAGACCAAATTAAGCATGGTTTAATTAATTTCTTACAGTTTTGCTCTTGTGTTTTTTAGATTATACAGGCCAAAACAGATGTTTGAGATACAGAGCATTGGATATTTTATAAGACTCCATATGCTCAACATTTAGAGTTGGGGTGCGACAAAAAAGTCATTATTAAGAAATATAAAAAGAGTTCTGTGAAATATATCTTGATGCAGTGAATAAACACACAATTACTGTTTTTTTGCATTTTGAGGGTATTTTTGTTTCTTTAGTCACAGATATTGTGATATATCTTAGATGGCATTTCTCCCAATATATCAATTATCACAGAATTGTGATAATATCATAATCAATGGCCAATGATATTCTGATATTGTTGTGAGGTACATGCTAATGCTCAGCCCTGGTGCAGAGCAATCCAAAGTTTGACGGGCCAGCTGTGCTTTACTGGACCACAACTAGTTTTTAATAAACAGCTGAATCCATGACTTATTTTGCATTTACCTCGTTGGGTCCTCAGTCAGTGAGAAGCCTCTAACAACGCTGACCACATTTCTTCTGTTCTCAAAGCCTCCATAGCTCAGAGTCACCTATTGCAAAACATATAATGTACATATTTGAATGACTTTATTGCAGAGAACAAATTGTGAAATATTTATCTCTTTATTGTTGAACATTTAAAACATTTTTCCATGTTAATAGATTTAAAAGCAGAGAGATCAACTTTAAAGCTTTCACACACACACAGACACACTCACTTGGTCCAGGACAGTGTCAGTGGGAAGCTTCTGCAGATTCTCCAGGTGGGAGTGGAAGAGGTGTGTGTGTGTTAACGTGACCTCCAGCAGGGCCTCGATGATGTAGCCGATGGTGCAGTCGTCTGGGAGCCGGATCTTCTCTGCTGTGCTGATGAAATTCCCCAAACTGAAAACACAAGATAATTTTCAGCTATCAATTCACAGCATGTTTTCACACCAACAGCTTATTTTTGTACTATTGCAATATGTACCTTTACTTGTAGGGAAGATAAAAGATCATTTATTTAAGCACTAACTCTGCAGGCAATTTGGCCTAAAAGTAAAAAAAAAAGGACTCTACTTGTGTCACTGTTTTTGACTAAATCACAATCATATTTGTTTTTAAATGTGCTCTATGAATAATGTTTTACTAACTTGGCTCTCATTAATAAACATTTTTTATTGTTCTACTCAGACTTTCAAAATGTCTATGGTTCAGACATTTCTCAAATTGCAAATAAAATTGTAATCACCCAAGCGTATTAACAAGAGCAACTATGAGCCACAGAGATATTGTGCTGCTAAATTGACAGTCAAGTGCAAAACAGTTCTGGTTATATTTTTTGATTATGTAGGACTGCAAACATGTACAAATGTCAGTTGAAATCTGGGGAAATAAAGGATAAAATATTGCCTGAAACGTGTCTAACAGAGGCAATTTCTTTAAGACTGTAAGGGAAGCTGAACTTCCCCTGCCCTGTCAAAAAATAAATTGCCAAATTTGTGCAGCTGTGTTAACATTTCATTGACTATAAATCTGTTAGAACATGTTCGTCTTGAAGACGAGTTCTTTCAGAATCAGCTACTTATCATAAATAAATAAATTGTCCCGGAAGTTCCGGGAGTCTCCCGGAGGGGGAGGTGACTTTTTGGAAGATTTCAGAGTGAAACAGTTTGAAGATCAGGAAAAGCTTTGACCTACCTTGCCCAGGGGCTCATCTTCAGAGCCAGACCTCTGCTGATACAGAAACCTGCTCCACCTGTAGCAAACCAGAACTTGACCGACACCTGAAATAAGACAAGCAGATCTGATTTGTTGCTGGTAGCTGACTGGGGAGTGCGAGAGCTCTGAACAAACGACTTTATGGGAAACCCTGGAGTGAGACATCGAGACTGACCGATCCATCACTCTTGACCCTCTCTGCAGCCTCTATGGGGTGGTCTAGACTGGGCCGACCCAGGTAAACATCCTGGCTGTGGTGGTAGGAAGAGAGCAGCCGCAGTAGGCTGGGCAGGATCACATAGTTATCGTCATCTACATGGCAGAACCACCTGCAAAACAAACGTGCATGCACGCGCACACACAGGACATTGATTGACTGATTACATTACAGCATTTGTAATCAGCATTTGATTACAGCAGAGTATGCATCAGGATATATTATGACTGACATGTCACTACCACAGTGATGGCTTAGGTTATATTAATGTAGTGTAACCCCAGATCAAAATGAAAGTATTAGTGAAGCTGTTGCTATTTCATGAAAGTGGAATTCTTGTTACTAAAAGGACCCTCAGTATATTCAGTACATTTAATTTTATTGTTTTTAAGCTTGTTTATCCACAACCCAAATTAACCATGTCACAGTTAACCCAAAAATGCAAGCAGCTCGCATTAGAGTCATCCCATGTATGATCACGTCTATCTCCAAAAGTCCAAGATGGCAACGTCAAAAAGATGAACTCAAGGGTTCAAAACATCAAAACCTATGCTTATGACTCACTTTCTCTGAGACTCAATGAATTTGTCGTACTCCACAGACATCTTGCAGCAGAGAGCCTGTCGGGTGTGAGCTGCTGAGCAGTTTGTGTTGATGATGTTTGCTCCTAGAAACGAGACAGAGGACAGCAGCACTGAGTTTCACCTGTACACCTTACAGTAGCCATCTCAACTAATGGACCACTAATGGCCCTTTTCACCTTTCACAGTTTACATGCCTGCAGTTACATTACATTTATTTTGTCTCAGCGAGAGTAAGGAAAAATATTTGTGTCAATCATTACAGTCAACATTGGCATAGTGCATTTTTACAGCCCATTTTTTTTGGCATGTTATATTCTTATATCTAATTTATTTGGAAGTTTTTTAAACTGTATATTGGTTTCAGATGATTTGCAAGTTAATCAATTCTGGACACTGTATATCATACATGTTACCTTTCTTCTTCCATCTGCTGTTAGAAATATCTGCACTTGGCCCTCTAAACTAAAAAGTAAAATCCTGTTTAAGAAACCCTGGGATTATCTTCATGCTTCACATCTTTATTTGTTGCAAAAAAAATGTTTTTTGATGTTTAATCTTATCTATTTGATCACAACATAATAGAGCTACGGGAAAAAAGTAAATATTTTCAACATGTCTGTTTTTCTTCCCATGGGAACTGTGCAGCTTCTTACCTGTTCTCATTCGTAGTTCCTTGTCTTCACCATCAGAGAATATGTAGGTCTGAAACAGACAAAGATGCAATGCTAAAAACAAACACACAGTCATACACTACTACCAGGACTAAATGAAGTGATCCATTGTTTTATCTTGACAGTTGCAGTTTTCTGGTAATTTATAGATAAAGCAGCATAAAAACACTGCTCTACAGTGATAGATTTGAAATGGAATTTTAATTTTGTCTTAGCTGCTTACATGAAAAAGATATTTGCTTAATGTCAGATTTTAGTCTTTTTGTTTTCTGTCAAGATTTCAATGAGACACAGTCAAATTTTGGTCAAAGCTTAAGTTTTAATTTTCTCGTAGTTTTAAGATGTCAGAGATTTTACTGAATGACTTGTGTTTATTCAGCTGGGCTAAGGATTTGTTACTGATTTACATTTATTAAAAAAAAGAATGTCTAAAGTTTGCTAGAAAAGGTGCAGTACAACAAGATTTTTACTTTAGCCTTAGTCTTTCATACATAAAAATTAGATTGAGATAAATTTACATTTTAGTGTTGTGTTGTGGTCCTAGTTGCAATTTAGTCATTGAATAATATAATGTCAATGAAATGGTTATTGTTAGGATTTTTGTTTCATTTGTTTAGTGCA
This sequence comes from Lepturacanthus savala, assembly GCA_030544235.1. Taxonomy (NCBI): domain Eukaryota; kingdom Metazoa; phylum Chordata; class Actinopteri; order Scombriformes; family Trichiuridae; genus Lepturacanthus; species Lepturacanthus savala. Next base: position 4,062,991 of record CM060471.1, read on the forward strand.
GACAGCAATGTTCTAATCCATACTAATGCCATAAATAAAAGAATAATGTTATTATTCTGCCTCAGTTGATCACAAAAATGGTGCAGTGTGAATTGACACTTTCTTGAAGGAGTGTAAAATAAACATATTCTGAAACATTAGCACAAAAAGAGCAGCTTGTTGTTCACACACTGAAATCATCATAACGGTGTATGAAGTAGGACAGTGTCATCATCCCTTAAGCAAGAATTGGGTCTTGCCAGTAGACACAGCGATGGAAAGGGTTGCGGTGTCGAAAGATTCCACTCTGGAGCCTGGTATCAAAACACATCTTGCACACATGGGGAGTTGAGCGCATCGGGTGGCCCACAGCCTTGAGCAACAAATATGTAGTCAAATTTGACCATAAATAACCATTCTTACACAGGGGAGTAATGTGCACTCTTTGTCCAGACCTTGATGGTTTTTACTGATTTCGTTACTGCTGCATTACATCACCTTATTTTGACAGGAGGTACAGCATGTGAATGTCATGCCGACCAGTGAACGTCAGATATGCATTTATCTGCTGTATAACTTAAACACTGAGATTCCAGTTTCCGCCTGATCCTGATGTGATGTTCTCCAGACCCTGATTGGTGCCGTCTGCTGCCTCTTCCAGAGGCCTGCAGGCAGACCACAACCCTCACACCATCAAAGGGCTGGTTTGACTAGACCTTCTATTAAATAACAATCATCTGTCTCTGCATGTGAAGACACCTTTTCTGTACGCCACACAAGCTGCAAGAGTCCACGAGCTCTGCTGGCACATTTGCATCAAATAGAAGGTTTTAATTTTACAGGCACTTGGAGGGACAGACTTTACTGGCCTTTGAGCAGTAAAATAAGCTGGTAACAGGCCCATATTTAACACAGAGCAGACTCACAGTGGAGCCCTTTCACAACAGACCTGGCCTCAGAGCCAGTATGAGTCAAGCTGTTTATACTGGGACCACAAACTCAGCTGGAACTCCTCCACCCTGTGACTGTGACATTTCTGAAGTGGGGCAGTTAAACCTCCTTCTCACAACACTGAGGCTCTTTGTCTGGCACCAGGACTTACTAATTGCTTCTAACAGCTCTCGACACAGAGCTATCCACAGCGCTTTCTGTGTAGCCGACTCAAACTTTATATGAGGCACTTAAGAGCTGAACACGAAGTCAGCCTTCATTCACATTTGACCTGGGCTGCAACCGAAACCTTAGTATCACTGCCTATTAGCTAGTAGCTACTACTAGTTAGTATCACTACCTACTAACCAGTAGCTACTACTAGTTAGCATCACTGCCTACTAACCAGTAGCTACTACTAGTTAGTATCCCTGTCTACTAACCAGTAGCTACTACTAATTAGCATTACTGTCTATTAGCTAGCAGCTACTAGTAGTTAGCATCACTGTCTACTAACCAGTAGCTATTACTCCAACACCACAGTAGTAGCTTCTATGTAGGACGTTAACCAGTAGAAGGCACAGTTCTGACGTACTACAGCAGCCATCTTGGCCGTCCTTAGAACCCTGATGTATAAAGGATGAACTACAGCATCACCAGGAAAAGTTCTTCTGATGTGGAGTCACAACTCAATTTTGGCAGAACTTGTATAATTGGTTAAGTTACAATAGAGAATATACCTACCTATACATACCTTTAGATATGAATCAAGCCCTAATATATAAGGACATTGCTGAAGAAATATCTGATATCTATGATGAATGTTAAAATAATGGGAAAATATCATATACATGCATGTAAATGAAAAAAATAAATGTTTTAAAAACAAAATTAAAATATGTTCCTATTACTCTTAGCTGAAAAATATGGACCAAAACAGAAACTTTGCAATAACTTGTCACAATGGTTACTGCTTAACTGATGTTATTTGAGTTAATGTGTGGGGTGAAATGTGAATCATATGGTGAGAAGGATTGTCTCATTGCAAAAGATTGCCTATATTAATTAGTTATTATTTCATTCATATTTTATTATTATTGTCATAGGATATATAAATATCCATTTGAAATGATAATCTTGACATTTATTCTTCCTTTTTCCTTGTTCAAGTTTATGCAAGTGGAGATTCTTACTTGAATTTCCAATTATTGTATTATTCAATACAGTTTGGGGAAAATGGGGAAAAGTTCTTCTTCTACTGTAGTTATTGACCTCCTGTTGACTTCTGGGATATGTAGTGTGGTTTGTTTGCATACTGCAAAATATGACCTGATGTAGTAACCCATTCGGGTACAGTTAATGTACTAGTTGAAAGTGACTAAGATATTCAGACATTCTACATAATGGATTCATCTCTTTTGTGGACTATGTAGATGGGAAGTAGACGGTTTCTGATGCAGCCTTGGTGTGTGTTGAGACCAGGCCGTGTGTCTTATCGGCTAATTATGAATGATGATTTGGAGGTTGTGGAAGAGGGGTTGTGTTGTTTTCATTGTAGCTTGTTTAGCTATGTCCAGGACAGTACAGAAAAACTACTGAGTTCTAATGAACTCAGGTGGCAGGGTGGAGAATTGGCCAAGGAAAAATCCAATACATTCTAGGAACTGAAAATGTACAAAACGATCATTATAGTGGCTCCTGCTAGTCATTGGAGTGTTATATGAATGTTGAATGAGCAGTTGACAGAAAAAAAAATTAATAGGTTTCTCCTTGTCAAGTTGTAATGGTGAACTAAGAAATCCTAGCATCCGACCCCTATTGGATACAATACATCAGCAGTAAAAATAAAAAGATGGCAATCCTGCATCACACATTGCCTCTAGTACAACGAGAGACTTGTTTAAATAATTTTTAAACAGATTGTACTTGTTTTTACACACAGCTTCATGTGCTTTTTTACCGGTTAAAGAGCCGTGCTGCAGCGCAACAGGCGTCTGAAACACACCGGCCAGTGGAGCTGCTGTACCGGATCATAATGGACAGGATCCGCTACGGGCCACGCGAGATACCCGTATCACGTCGCGGATCCTTTGCAGTTCAACCGTAATAGTGGAAAATATAGCCACACATATTGGCTGCACATTTATATGTCAGACCATTGAAGGTATGCGCTCTCCGATTGCCCTTCTAGTTGGATCCAGGTTTCAGCTTTTACCCGTGTTATGTGTTTTAAAGTGCGCTCCAGTCTCTCCACATGGCTTTTATTGTTGTAGAGTCTGATTTTACAAGTGAATAATGCAACACAGTGATTAATGATGTGAAAAATTACACAAATTTTAACACCATAGGTGATTCTTTAAAAAATGTCTTCATTAGTTCATTTTGAAATAAACAAGTGAAGATTCATAAGCCTTCCTCAACCCGGTACAGTGTTTCCCATTGGATGGATCTGTAGCAGCAGATGTGGAGGGAAAACATCTTTTGTCCAAAAAGCTTATTTTCCCTACTCACAAAAATTCATAACCACACAGTAAAAATTTGAGACGGTGAGACCAGGGTGAACAGCTGCTGCCGAGGCTGTACGACACCTCCCTAACGTAGGCAAACGCGCTTCAGATTGATTTGTGAGTGTTTCATGATGTTGCTGGTGTTTCCTCGTTTGCACACGACTACCTTTTTACAAGAGAGATCATGATTACACGAGTTATAAATGCAGACATGTGTTCTGTAAGGTGAAGCGTTGAATTTTACCCTGAAATTTCATTATTAAAATGTAGAGGATCCTGCAAACGATTATGAAAGCTATAACACGGCTGGGTCAGTGACAAATGAATGTCAAAAAGATGAGAAAGTCAAAAACGTTTTAAAATACAGTTTTAAGAATCATTCATCACGTCTCAAAATGTACATTTTGTGTTCATGTTGGTTTCTTGTTATTTAAAAGTCCATTTGTATCTTTTTTTTTCTTTACAAAAATCACGATTTTGCATGATTTTTTTGACACAAAATGTCAAATGGTGTAACGGAAAAAGAATAACAAATTTTAAATATATAATTCACCTAGAATATAAAATTTGTTGAAAGCATGTTTTTAATTCTTTTTAATTCTTTAAAACCTTTTTAAGAGAGTTAAACTATCTGGTACCAAGTTTTAGGGCTAGACCACATCACAGTTTTGTCACTGACCAGGCCACATCCTGCCTCACCTGCTCTTTAGCTTGGGAAATCCAGGTCTGGATCAGCAGCTCTAGTCTGGACTTGTGGTACTTCCTGGTGGTCTTCACTGCAATAAAAATGTCCTTTAATTCTAACAGGTCCCTTGACCTGGAGCCTGAGAGCCCGCCACTCTTTCCTCCACGGAGACCCCCTTTTTCCCTGCTTCCTCTGGAGTCCACGCCGCTCTCTGAATTGTGGTCTTCGTTCCTGGTGACGTCGGCCTCGATGGTCCCCCCCTGCCCCGCCGAGCTGCTGTTCAGCCCTGCGGCCCGGTCTGTGGCGTGGGTCTGCGCGGGTCTGATCCGGGGTCGGGGCTGAGGCAGGTCCATGTGGCGGGCCGGGGGCTGCAGGGCCGGGATGAGCAGGAGCAGGAGGCCACAGAACACGAGGGAGAACACAAAGCAGAACTTGCGGACGCCAACCGAGGCTATGTGCATCCTGACGGGCCGACGGAGTGGGTTCATCAGCCTCCAGGGCTGCAGTCACTCCCAACGCTGCCCCGTCCCATCATCACACAGTCACATGGGGTCCTGCACAGAAGAGGAAGATTCAGGCACACGTTTAGAGGCAGGTTCCAATCTTACACCTCAAAAAACATTTCAACATTAGAGAAGAGAGCAGGCTAGAGAGAGACAGTCATTATTTATTCAATCTTTATTTGTCGAGGGACAAGTATGGGCTATCAACAAGTTTATATTCTAGGTAGATTATTTATTTAAAATGTATCATTCTTTTTTAGTTACACTATTTGACATATTGTGTAAAAAAATGTACACAAAATTGTGATTTTTGTAAAAAGTGACCAACATGAACACAAAGTGTGCATTTTAATAGACCTGATGAGTGATTCTTAAAACTGTATTTTAAACAGTTTTGGACTTTCTCATCTTGCCAAACATTATTTGTCACTGACTCGTATATAGCATACAGGAGATCTATTTTTCATACCTTCCTGACCTATAACCAGGATATAAAACATTCAAAACAAATGGAAAAAAAACAGGGTGAAAGCTGAGCTGCTGGTGATAGAGTCGTGGTAGCATGTATGACATTTTCTAGTGTACAACACAGTGTGTCTAATATGCAATGGACATATTGACATTAAACAGTAGGTAAACACAAGTGTTACCAATCATACTAATTATGGTTCCATGTCTTTCAGGTCAGACAAAATCTGGCTGCTGCTATTGTGTATGTTGCTCCCTGGAAAGGCTCTGTTACACTAAATGGAAGCAGCTGGACTATAAAAAAAACAAAAGAAAAGAAAAAAGCGCCAAACCGCAGCAAAAGTTTGCCAGTTTCAGGTGCTTGTTTTCAAAAGCATTTTTGTCTAGAAACCGTTTCAATTTGAGTTTAAATTGTTTAGGTTCATGAACCAGCAGCTCCTGCGGAGCTTGGTTGTTGCAAAAGAATCCATTCGACTTTAAGAATGGATCTAAGATCATGATCATGAGAACAATAAAAGCATGAGTGAGAGAAACAGCCCCCCAGCATCATCCTTCCCTGTCATCTCTACTGTGCTATCAAATGTAAAAGGCCAAAAAAATATACTTCAAAGATAATCCTTGGTACTTCTATATGAAACATCCTTCAAATTATTAAGTTAATTAACCTGGTACTAATAAAAGGTGATAATTATTAAGTAATGATGGGTACTCCTTGGTCTGATCAGGAGGAATTATTGTGTTATCTTGAGAACTTTGCCTGTTCTTTGTGATCACACATTAAAAAAGAACCACAAATATGGTTGCTTTGGCTTCCAAACATCTGCAAGTCTTAAAACATTTTTACTACATTTGAATAATGTGTCATTCTTCTCTCCCCTCAGTTTTATTCAAGTACTTTTTTTTCCAAGAACCAAGTTGAACTATGTCTGATTTTCATTACTTCAGTTTCTCATTCTACAGTGATCAAAAATATTCACCAGAACATAGTCATTAGTTCCTCTATAAACAACATATTGTGTGTGAGTGTAAATACAGGTTAATGACTACTGTGTCATTGAGGTGATTAAGAGAGAAAGACATATGATCAGGCTCATGTCCTTAACAATATAGCAATATAAATAGGTGATTATTTCTAATTAGAAGTGGTGGAAAGTGACTGAGTAGGCTACATTTACTCAAGAACTGTGATTAAGGACAACGTTAAGGTACTTGTACATTACTTGAATACTTCAACCTTTATCCTACAGAACAATTTCAGAGGAGTTTCTACCCAAATTATCTCAAATTGTCTCCATATTGATAGACTAAAATATTAAAATATGCTCAGATGTATAAATGATTACGTACGAGCAAATTATAATAAAATAGTATATCACAGTCTGCTTCATGAATACTTTTACTTATGACACTGTAAGTACATTTTGCTGATAATATTGTATTTTTACTTAATATTTTCAACTCAAACGTCATTTTTATTTCACTCAAGCAAACTACAATTTACCAAGATAAGTTAAAGCGCACTTTACCTCAAATCATGTAACGCTATGATTTATTCTCTTGTTCTAAAAGACATGAACGGCTGTTTGCAAAAAATCTAAATGCAGAGATGTTTAAGTGGGGTCTGGCGTAGTGAAACTTTCCAAAGAAAGCCACAGCAAGAACGAACCCGAAACTCACAATACAGAAGTCTTAAAAATGCCCCACTAAAATTAGATAAGGCCTGCTTTAATTTCGCCCCTATTTTCTCCTACCTGTACCAGTCATAAAAACAGTACTGAACTTAAACTCACTGTTGCTATCCGGCCCGACGGGGTGTTTGTTTTACTTATTTTATTCAAATTATTTCGCTTGTGCCTTGGAATTTCTCTCAATAACGTGCTTTGGATGTTTAATTCCTGCTCCACGGCGCCTCTGGTTCACTGTAGAGCAGTTTCTTCTTGAGAAATGAGTAGTACCTACTAGATAACATTACATTTTCATTGTAAAAGAAAGACATACGTAATATTCAAGAAAACAAACACCCCGTCAGGATGGACAACAACCGTGGCTTTTAGAGAAGCTATGTTGTTTAATGATAGATAGGTACAGAAAGAAGCAGGAGCGAAATTACCGACTCTCGTATTCATTTACGGGGGTAATGTCAGGACTCTCCAGAGTGCTGAGCCTGGAGAGACTCCTAGGAGGCTAAACATGAACTTATCGTAATATCTATCTTTCCCCCCCAATGGAACACTTTTAACCGAATCAGAAAACAGCAGGAATAACACAGCTTTTACCAAAACGCAACAACTCCTTGCTAGCTCGACTTACTGAAAGAACAATCCTCAGTTTCGACGGAGATGAATGATAAATGCTCCAGATCCACTGCTCGACTCTTCCTTTGTGTCCCGTCGTGACTTTAAAGTCCCCAGAGTTTCCTTTTCTGTCCTCTCGGTTTTGTTTAATGTTCAGGACTTTATTACAAAGACTGGAACTAACTCAAAGTTACTTGCTTACACTGCCAGCACACTGCTCGCTGTCGTAAGTTAACCAAACACTCCATAAACCACTATCTCAAACAGCAAGATCAAGATAGTCAGGATAATAAACAGTGTTTCCGGTAACGACCTTTCAAAATAAAAGAACAATTGCTACAAAAAGTAGGGTGGGTATCAGGAGTAGTAGACAAAGTGCTCACATCCTTTATTCGAGTAGAAGTAGAGATATTGTCGTCAAATAAAAATATGCTATATTAAATAAAAGTTCTGAATTGGAAAATTAAAATGTATTTAAATTATAAAAATGAATTTTACTCCTACTACATTAACTCCCAATTTGAAATTTGATAAATGGCAAATAAATGTATTGAAGTAGAAAGTACAGTATTTCCTTCTGTTGTTATTGTAACAAAAGCAATAAGACAGAATGTGATTAATAAATTCATCACAAATAACTAAACAGTTCAAATGCTCAACGTTTTAATTTTCCTTGTAATATGAAAAACGTGTCTTATTTCCGGTATCGTCTAACTCTGGTGTGCTTGAAGCATCTCAGTCTCGGGTTATTGTTTATTAAATCGGTTTCTTCTTTAGCTGCAGTTGAGCGCCCTCTGCTGGTGGAAATGAGGAAGTACGTCACTGCTTCACCCCCAGTCACAACCACTTGAGCTTTATTGGTCAAGTATGCGCAAATACAAGGAATTTGACTTTTAAGTAAAGCTCATGATACTATGATACTTTTGTACTTCCACTGCAATACTTTACCTACCCATGCTCATGACACTCATGTAATAATTTTACTGCACTACTTTAAAAACACAAGCTTATGATACTTAAGTACTTTTACTGCAATATTTCTTTAACTACCCTAAGGTCATTACACCTTTGTACTTTTACTGGAGTACTTTAACTACCTCAAGCACATGAAGCACATGATAGTTGGGTACTTGTACTGTGATAGTTCTCAACCTACACCAAGCTCATGACAATTATGTACTTTTACTGCAATACTTTAACAACACCATCTCATGATAGTTATGTACTTTTACTACAATACTTTAACTACACTGAGCTCATAATATGTATATTCATTTACTCCTATACTTGTGACAGTTCATGCTTATGAACTTTAACTGCAATATAATAACTACACAAGCTCATAATACATATACACCTTTACTGCAATATTTTAACTACACCAGTTTATAATACGTATGTGCTTTTGCTGCAATAATTCAACTACACCAAGCTCAAAGTACTTAGATACTTTTACTGCAATAGTTACACTGCATCAAACACATCAAGTTCATATTTTGTATGTCCATTTACTGCAATACTCGCTCTGATTATTGTTTATTAAATCAGTTTCTTCTTTAGCTGCGGTTTAGCGCCCTCTGCTGGTGGAAATAACACAGTACCTCACCTACCACTGAGCCTGCTTTAGCCACACAGTCACAAACCGCTTTTTGGTCCAGTATACACAAATATTAGGAATTTGACTTTAAGTACATCATAATATTTATGTATATTTGCAATACGTTACATCAAACTCATAGTACCTATGTACTATATTAGTGTAATGGAGTATGACTGACTGACTGATATACTGTATTTTTTCTTTTTTGTCTGCTATCAGTAACATGAAATGGACTTTTTTCCTTTTCAAGTTAACTTGATGAAAAAGAGCTCGACTTTAATTTTATTGGATTTGTGTAAAAGTGGTAAATATATGAATTTCTTAATTGGCCTTAAGCTGTTCTTGTTCAATTCCTGAGCGTGGCGATTTCTTTAAGACTGCAAGGGAAGCTGAACTTCCCCTACCTCCAGGCCGGCCGCTCCGTACACGCAGACTACGCAGCCAGCGTAGGGCCTCAACTAGTGGAGGGGGGCCTCTAAAATTAAGATTGGGAAAAAAAGATAATAAATATAACACTAATAGATATAAAAAAAAATATGTAATTAGTTCTACGGGAGTTTTGTATACCGTCACTGAAATCGGGAAAATTAAATGTTGTTTATTTCATAATAAAAAGACTCAGACCCCAGCGGTACAGTGAGTGATGGGAATTCCGGCTCTATTTGGAGAGTCGGATCTTTTGACTCAGCTCGCTAATACGAGTCGGCTCGTTCGGCTCCCCCGTTGCTCCCAACGAGGAGCCGGCTCCTATCTGTCACTTCAAAGAGTCGAGTCGGATCGTTCAACTTCAAAGACTCGGATCGTTCACGACGGCACAAAGCTTCAGAGCCACTTTTCTTACTACGCTCTGAAACGGCTTTAATGAGCAATTTTATTCAGTTAAAAACTTCAACAATTGAAATGAGAGAATATCATCCAAGAAACACCATGAATCTGGAGCTGAAAAGCGAAAGAGGAAAAAAGAGAAAGACGACAAACTTGCAACCCTTTCTGGTAAGTCCGTGTTATACCGTGTTTGTTTGTTTTGCTAACACAGTGATAAACTCGACTAGCTAGGCTACGTTAGCCCAACAGTAAACAGGATTGGACAGCTAACTGGACAGATAACTCCCAGTCTGTCCTGGTAGTGAGGAGGAGGAGGGGAGGGGGCGGTGGTTGGGGGATGATTTTACATCTGGCCACAGTGTTGTAGAAGGTGTGTTAAAGTCGTGTGTAGTGCAAAATAAATGTTTGGCCACCTTTGGTCATTCACAAAATGCCACTATTGTTTTGTTTAATGTGTAGGATTAGAATATGTTAATTTTTAAGGTATTTGATTTTGTCCTACCATATTAATATCATATAAATACAAATGCTACTAGATAGCATAATATAATGAAGTGATATTTTTGGTTTGGGTATTTTTATTCAAGTTTTACTAATGAGATATTTTTTCATTTAAATCATATTCATAGGGTCAATGCTCAAATATACAGACGGACCACCACATCAGCAAGAAGATGAACCAGATGTTGAACCATCGACAAGCAGTGCAGTAAGCAGCCAACAACCATCCAACGTGTCTGAAGGTTCAAGTAAACAGCCACAAACAACAACAGTCACCTTAGAAGAGACATCCACACCCACAACTGAAAGCCTTCCCTTGGAGGCAGTTTGTTTATTTGTTATTGTGTTGTTGCTCTCTCTGATTTATTATTTAACATACAGTATATTATTGTATAATAAAAAGTTAATTTTTATTAACTTTACTTTTATTATTTTCAACTGTAAATTTCGTGAGCTTCCAGGAGTTTGGTGGACGGGCGGGCAGGCGCGGGGGGGCGGGGGGCCTCCCTACAAACTGAGCTTAGGGCCTCCAAAACCTCAGCAGCAGCCCTGCCCTGCCCTGTCAAAAAATAAATGGCCAAATGTGTGCATATGTATTAACATTGTATTGACTATAAATCTGTTAGAACATGTTCATCTTGAAGGCGAGTTCTTTCAGAATCAGATACTTATCATAAATAAATAAATGACATGTCCGTACATTCCCATACGGCTTCCTGGTCTCTGGTCAATGCATTTCCCCATAGACGCTGAGCGTCTCTGAGAGTGAATGGGGCTTTTTTTCATCGCCTCGAAGCTCGGCGCCCATTGGATAAATGCTGAAAATTAGAGCCCGCCCGGACGCTGAGCGTCTCTGGGAGTCAATGGAGTGTGGGCGGGGCCTGGACGCTGAGCGCCCGCACGGTGATTGGATGAAAATCAGAATGTAGTGGTGATGCATAGTGATTGGAGGAAAAGCAGAATGCAGTTTGACTGACAGGTTTCAAAACTAAATAACGCAGACACCCCAGGTTCCAAAGTCATTTCAGGGAGATGTCTAACGGTCGCGTCTCTCTCTTTCTCTCTCTCTCTCTCTCTCTCTCTCTCTCTCTCTCTCTCTCTCTCTCTCTCTCTCTCTCTCTCTCTCTCTCGAGTGCTTGCGCAATCGAATCGAAGCGATCATTATAAAAAAACAAAAAAACATTCGCATAGTATAAAATCCGGGATATTTTACCCGACTCACGGACATCATGGAGCCACTCTCAAGAACTTCCGGGAGACTTGGGACGTCTGCATGACGTCACCTCAGCTGCATGATTTCAGTCCCATCGCGGATTTTCCATGTGAAGTCAAATGACAAACAGAGACGATTTGTTGGCCTTTCCAGAGTGAAATAATTCACTATTACACTGTAAATAAATAATGTATTTCATTGTTCTATAATTATTAGTTTCCTTGTTCTTATTGTTATTGTTGTTCCAGTTTTAATTACCTTTTGTTCGATAGTGCAATCATACTCGGCTAGGTCTGAGTGACCAGCTAGCAGACATGATGGCTAACAATGCTAACATTGGGCCAAGTCTCCCAGAAGTTGCGGTAAACATCTCGATAAACAACAAACATCTCCCTAAAATGACTTTTTGGAACTTGTGTCATGCGGTGAGGTCAAGTTGGGTTTTGTCTTGTCATTTTGTCTTGTCATTTCCTGTTTTATTTTGAAAGATAACTCCTCTCGTTTCAGGTCACTTGCCCTTCCTTGTGTGTCATCGGTCTGATTGTCGGCCCCGCCCTGATTGTTTCCACCTGTTCCACATTACCCGGTGTATATCTTGTCTGCATCTCCCCTTGTCTTGTGCCAAAGTGTTTCGTCCTCGCATTCACCAAAGCCCTTGTCCCAGTTTTCAAAGCCATAGCCTTGTTGTGTGTTTCTTTGTTTTTTGGCCTCGAAAGAGTGATTTTCTGTTGTAGTTTTTGTAGCATAGGCATGGTTGTTTTTCCACTTCATGAGCGATTTTGATTTGGATAAGTTTTATAGTGTAGATTAAGTCTCGAAGAGTCAGTTAAAAATTTTTTCAGCCGTTTGTTTTTCCTCTTTATGAGTGATTTTGATTTTGATAACTTTTATAGAGTAGATTTATAATTAGGATATATTCAGTTAATGTTTTTCAGCCTTTTGGTTTTTCCTCGTAAAGAGTGATTTTGAGTTTGATAATCTTCATAGAACAGATTAGCCTTTTTACCTCTTAGAAGTGATTTTCATTTTCCCTAGCTTAGGTCTGCATTTCATAGCCTCACCCTGTCGTGGGATCTTGCTGCCTGAAATAAAGAGACTCACCCAACACCTCTGCGCCTGAGTTTGTATTTACGACCGGTATTGACAACTTGGGATGTCTGTTAATAACACGTTTATGATGTACGGCAAATATGAGCTTCCCCTGTTTGAAAGATCACAAATCGCCACCTTATTAGAGCCATCAACACTTTGTTTCTGTGTGACTCTGTCACAAAATAAACCCTTGAGACCCCCCGAAAGCCTCAAATGCAAAATTTTGGGGGGGTCTCAAAATTCGTTAAAATAAATTAAATAAAATTATTAAAGTACATATACATAATACAATAATCATTACAATGTCATTACAATGTTTTCTATGCTTGTGGTGCTGTGTGAGAGAGAGAGAGAGAGAGCACCCGCCGTGGTGCTGTGTGGCTTGTTGTAGATTGTCTATCATCCACTGTGTTGTTTTCCACCTTGAGTTTGTATTTGTAGAAAGATATATCTTTCTAAATGAAAAATAAATTGCAATTGCTAAATGGGTGGTTAAATAGTGTCATACAATTGGTCACTGGCTGTAGGCTTTCAAGTACACCAGCTGTGCGACGAAACCATCATTTATTCAGTTGCCTTTTAAACGCGCCAGATAGAACGTGCCATTTGTTATTGTGTCTGCACCATAATTTACAACGTTGAATTGGCTAACCTACTGAAGAAAATGTTGATCAGTATTGCGCAACAATTCAGAGATGGGGACCCCCCCGAATGTCGATGGGTATTTCACACACTGGTCTGGAACCTCATACTCCCAGAGCACCCCCCACAGGACTCCCTGAGGGACATGGTCAAACGCCTTCTCCAAGTCTACAAAGCATATGTAGACCTCATTGCCCTCAATTTGTTCAGAATGGATGGATTGAGACTAAGGTTTTTTTTTTTATTTTTACAAAACATGTAGACTGGTTGTAGACTACCATTACCAGTGGCTGGGTGAGTGACAAATAATGTTTGGCAAGTTGAGAAAGTTATAGTTTTAAGAAGCATTCATCAAGCCTCTCAAATTGCATTTGTATTTGTATTTTTTTTCAGTCAAGATTTTGTGTAATTTTTTGACACAAAATGTCAAATGGTGTAAACAAAAAAGAATGATACATTTTAAAATATAATCCACAGAGAATATAGAACTTGTTGATAGCATGTGTTTTAAATGTTTAAAAAGAGTTAAATAATGTGGTACCAAGTTTTTAGGGCTACACCTTACAGTTTTTTCACTGACCCAGGTCCTGGGATCATTAGAACATGCAAACCCCTCCACCGTGATAAGGTGGCAGCTCCATGATGGGGATCGGTGCAGCATCTGCAGTGATGTAGGCTCTGCACTGGTCTGTCATAGTGAAGAAGGAGCTGAGCCAAAAGGCAAATCTCTTGTCAGTCTAAATTCCTACCCTACCTTTGGGTCATGACTGAAAGGATGATATCGCGAGTACAAGCAAATGAAATGAGTTTCCTTCGCAGGGTGGCTGGATTCTCCCTTAGAGATAGGGTGGGAAGGTTGGTCATCCGGTAGAAGCTCAGAGTAGAACCACACATTGAGAGGAGCCAGATGAGGTGGTTTAGGCATCTAGTGAGGAGCCTCCTGGACGCCTCCCTGGTGAGGTGTTCCGGGCAAATGAAGATGCAGACCACGCTGGAAAGGCCTTGGGGTTCCCCTGGAAGAGGAGGATGAAGTGGCCTGGGAGAGGAAAGTCTGGGCTTCACTGCTGAACTTGCTGCTGCCCCAGTGACCCAACCTTGGATATGTGGGAGAGTTTTGCAAATTGGACCTCCTTGACAAATTTGGAGGATAGGATGTACAGTTTGCAGGACAGTCAATGTTATTCATGGTGAGGGATGGAAATGGGAAAGTGAATTTGGAGTATTACTAGGTATCTCACGCAATCCACACTTACAGCCACATGTGTCCTCATTTACCCACAGTAATGACTGAGTACCTATCACTGATCTGGTTGTAATAGGTGCTGTGACATCTAACGCTATAGCGAACAGACGTTTCGTTTAATTATTGACCTGATCATTTATGTCAAAGGGTTGAGTAGGACTGTCGTATCAATCAGAGAATATAGATGGAAACTGAGGCAGATTATGAAAAATGCATGAATATATTGTTTGCTGCTGAGTTTGAGAAGTTAAAAAGTATAAATATATGGTAAATGGAGAGTGTTTTATGGCTTTTAGACCAGTCAAAATGCTTTATACTACAAGTGTTCATTGACACACTGATGGCAGTGTCTGCCATGCAAGGTGCCGCTATCTTACATATCTTGCCCAAAGACACATCAACATGCAGCCCGGAGCAGCTGGGAATTGAACAGCTGATCCTCTGACCAGTGGACAATGGCTTTCCCTCTGAACCACAGGCCTGTTACTGAGAGAGAATTCATAGTCTGACCTTAAGTAAAAACAATGTCAAGGGTGTGGCCTTAGTCATGTAATGTAGGTTAGCGAGAATGTAGACAGGAAATCAAGTTTTTTGAGTCATATGCCATTTGCAATATTTTGAATACCAATACTTTTAGTGGGGACCGACAAATGTAATTTATGGTTAAAAATGGGTTACGGTGCAGTTGTCATGAAAATTTGACTGACTAATGCATGTGTTTCTGTGTATACTGTATGTCACTGCTCAATAATGGACCTGTACGCCATGTAACCTTAATACTAGAATCTAGACTAACTGGATTCAACAAGAGGCACCAGCCTGTGTGTGTGTGTGTGTTTTTGTTTGTCATAGTGCTTACTTCTTATCGATTCTGATATAAAATTACAAGTCTCTCTGTGTGTCTGAAGCTGACTCTTTTGCAGGCATGCGGAAAGTGCTTGTGAAAGACATGAGACATCCATCGTGTGATTTTCATCTTCTTGTTGCTCCATGTAAAACTTTTGTAATGAAACAAACAAAGAAAGCTGGCTGCTGTGAGGTTTTTATTCATCTCAATTCTGAAATAATTTGCTCCAAAAGTATCATTTTGTGTTCACCATTTTTTTTTATTTGCAAAGAACCACATCAAAACATTGAGATTGTAAGATATGAAATATATTGCATAAATCAGGATTACAAGTAATTAGTTTAAAGTCAACCACTGCACTGTAAAAACGTCCTTTGCTAATTGACAGAATACCTAAGAGTGCATTATTCCCCGAACTGTGAAAAACATGTCAAATTAGAAGCCATATTGCATAGCAGCCTGTTCACACCACACAGAAAATAATGATGCCTCAAACCACAGAGGCATTGCTCCAATCAAAGGTGTAAAGAAAACACAGATTTTAACATCCACACATAATAATCTGCTCTTAACAACACATGCAACAGTTTGGAAATATTGAGTAGTTAGTTTTACTTTTTAATTCTAACTTTTTTTTTTTTTTTTTTACCTTGAGTCAAAGAAAGTGAACAACAGACTGAACCTGTATAAGGTGTAGGGGTACACAACATGAAGAAGATCTGCAAATGATTGTTGTATGAGAACATTGTTCACCATACAGCTCTGAAAAAAAATAAGAGACCACTAAAACCAGCATTTGTACAAAGGGGAAGCTTAATTTGATTTTTTTTTCATGTTTGGCCAAATGAGAGTGTGTTGGACTGTTCCGTAGTCATTATAGACAAATTGTACATTTGGCAAGGCGTGGACATATATTGAGATAAGGAAAGGAGAGGGGAAAACTTATAAAGAGGTGCAAAAAATATAGGCTGTTGAGCTAAAATGATCTCCAATGCCTTAAAATGGAGAGCAGAACTGAGACATGGCAGAAAATGGAAGACAACCATCAGAATGGATCAAAGAATAACCAAAATGGCAAAGACTCAGCCAATGATCAACTCCAGGATGATCAAAGACAGTATGGAATACTGTAACATTTAGAAGACATCTGTGTGAAGCTATTGTTTTTTACAAGAATCCCCTGCAATGTCCCCCTGTTAAATTAGGCATATGCAGAAGAAGCTGCAATTTGCCAAAGAACACATCGACTGGCCTAAAGAGAAATGGAGAAATATTTTGTGCACTGATGAGAGTAAAATTGTTCTTTTTGTGTCCAAGAGTTCTTTTTGTGTTGATCAACCCATAAACTCTGAATTCAAGCCACAGTTAACGCTGAAGACAGTGAAGCATGATGTTGCAATTACCATGATATGGACATATTCCTCCTACTATGGTATTGGTATCTTTATTGCATACCAGTGACCATGGATCAGTTTGCATATATCAACATATTTGAAGAGGTCATATTGCCTTATGCTGAAGAGAACATGCTCTTGAAATGGGTGTCAACAAGACAACAACCCCAAATACACTAGTAAACGAGCAAAATCTTGGTTTCAAACCAATAAAAATAATGTTATGGAGTGGCCAGCCCAATCCCAGGACCCTAATCCAATAAATAACTTGTGGGTTGAAAAAATTCCTACACAGTTTGCCTCAGTTTATTATTTTCTGTTCATTATTAATACTGTTCTCTGTAGTATAGTTCATGCAAGACGTTATATACTGTGTGTGCATGGTGCTGTAGTCTGTTGCACCAAGTACCTGGTTGTGGCGTGGGCCTGTTTGATGTGTGTGTGAAGTTTGATAGAAAAAAAAAAGACTGCTTCGGCTGAAGCAGCCACATTTGCCAGTGTGCTCTTAGCTCTTATGTTTGGCAACCTAATGGACCTTTACATCAGTGTAGAACTCCACCTAATGGATTTTGCCATCTGAGGAATCCCGGCACTTTAAAGAGGGATTTTTAGGACTGTCTCCTCCTGCAAGTGCCACTCACCTGAACATCTGTCACATCAGTCTGTCTCAGTATGACTATCCCATCCAACAGTTACAGGAGCACCTCCATCGTCTGCCAATACCGCAGGTGTACAAAGTGACCCCAATCCTGCTAATTGGCTCCAACCACTCTGACCTCATCACCCTGGTCAGTGCAGTATATCTTGGGCCCAGAGGATACACAACCACCATCTAGACATGATTGGGATGGACTCTCCAAGGTCCCATTCCCTCTCCAACCAGTGAGAAAGGCTTGATCAGCTGTTTAGCGAGGTAATCTCCATCCACAGCACTATTTTGAACCACGTCAAATGACAATGGCAAATGGATGCCTTCAGATCTGTAACCTTTTAATTAAGATGCCCACCACACTAGATCCGGGTCAGAAGTCTGAAACTGAAGAAGTAAGAAACAGAAACAGAAAAAGCAAGATATCAAAACATATGAGAGTGAAAAATTAATATAAATAATTTATAAATTAACTAACTAGCAGAGAGGATCATAATTATATATTTAACTTGGAAAAACAAAAGTGTATAATTGTTTTTATTTTGAATATGTTGATTGATTTATACGTTGTATTTATCAGAATTCAAGAAAAAACTTGATTTTTTTTTCTAAATACAAAATATTTGACCCAATATGAACTTCATATAAGTAGGCAGTAAGAATAAAGAAAATAAGGTTGGTGAGTAGGAGGAGTTGGCAGATCAGATGGGAGTATATGAAAGGGAAAATAGGAAGGGTAAAGGGAGGGCCATGGAAGAGAAGTAGAGAGTTAAATAATCAATGTATTGAAGAATTAATCAGAGGACTATTATAACCCATCACCTATCTGTTCAGGTCTGAAGTCTCTTCCTCTGATGATGTTAGAGATGCTTAAGCAAGCTGAGCTCTGCTCCCCTCCCCTCAACACCACCTGTATGTCAGCGACTGAAGCCATGCTCTTCGAAACGCTGCTGTCCTGCATCGCTCTGATCACTGTGATACTCAACCTGTTGGTTATCATCTCCATCTCTCACTTCAGGCAATGATGCTTTTCTTTAGTTATTACAGCTGGTATTGTGTGTCTGGGGATGGAGCTAGAACAGTTTTCTGATAAATTCTATGCAATGAGACCAACTAATAGTCAACTCAGCATACAAGCTGTTTATATTGTTTTAAGAAAGAGCTATAACAGGCTGGACATCTCAGTTCATGTGAAAATCAAATTATTCTGAATGGATTTCTCTGTATTAATGTGTGTTACAATAGTAGTCATGATAATCTCATGAAGATTTATTTTCAATCACATTGTTTTGTCTGTAAAAAATCTGGTGTGATCTAATCTATTTTTCCATGTCTCCTGTGCTGACTATGATGCACCACTAATCATCATTATCTCCCACTGCAGGCAGCTCCACACACCCACCAATGTCATCCTCCTCTCCCTGGCTGTGTCTGACCTGTTTGTGGGTCTCACACTTATGCCAAACTTGATCTTCAGCATGCAGTCCTGCTTGTTTCGGGTTAAAATCATGTGTGCTCTCTGGTTGTTGTGGGGCTACATCCTCACCTCCTCCTCTATTGGAAGCATGGTGCTCATATCAGTGGACCGTTATGTGGCTATTTGTGCCCCTCTACATTATTCTTCCATGATTACTATAAACAGAGCTAAAATCGGTGTGTCTTTGTGTTGGATCTGTTCTGTTGCCTACAATTTCATAATAATAAAAGATCAATTGTCCCAAGTACATATGTTAAGTCCCTGCCCCCAAGAATGTAAAGTTATCATAAGCTACATATTAGGGACAATAGACTTGATTCTGACTTTTTTCGGCCCTGTCACTGTTATCATTGTTCTCTATATGAGAGTGTTTGTGGTGGCTGTGTCACAGGCTCGTGTCATGCGGTCTCAAATTACAGCTCTCAAATCAACAACTGGAACTGTAGTTGTAAAAAAGTCTGAAATGAGAGCTGCTAGAACTCTGGGCATCATCTTATTTGTGTTTATATTTTGTCTCTGTCCGTATTTCTCTCCTTCTCTAGAAGGACAGGACACCAACAGCACTGGTGGTGCACTCACTTATATCTGGCTGTTTTATTGTAACTCTACTTTCAATCCTCTGATCTATGCCATCTCATACTCATGGTTTAGAAAAGCCTTTATGCTCATTGTCAGCCTTAAGATACTGCAGCCTGGTTCATGTGAGACCAAGATAATGTAGAAAATACTGTATAAAAACTGACTGAATGCAGTGTTATTGAAGGTGATGTATTTTGTTTTGTCAGTTGTACACATCATTTCAGATGACTTTTAAAAGAACAGTGAAAAGACAGCAAATAGACCCATATTGCAAATAAAATATATATATTATTCAAAGGAATTTCCAGATGATTAAGTTATAACAACTTTTGTTTCAAAACAATTCAAGTAGGTATTATTAGTTGAATGCCACTGTTCCTTAAAAATGGAACAGTATTTACTGTCTATATATGATGAATGAAAAAAAGAAAAATGCATTCTTTGGTAGAAGGGTCAGTAACAAATAATGTTTGGCAAGATAGGAAAGTCCAAAAAATTTTGAAATACATTTTTAAGAAGCATTCATCAGGTCTCTCTAAATGTACATTTTGTGTTCATGTTGGTTTCTTGTTATTTAAAAGTCCATTTGAATCTCTCTTTTTTTGGCAAAAATCATGATTTTGTGTGATTTTTTGACACAAAACGTCAAATTGTGTAACTGAAAAAGAATGATACATTTTAAATATTTAATCCAGAATATAAAACTTGTTGATAGTCGTGTTTTTATTTTTTTAAATCCGGTTTTAAGAGAGTTAAACTATCTGGTACAAAGTTTTTAGGGTTACACCACATGACAGTTTTGTCACTGACCTAGAAGTCTACTATGGACAACTACAATGAATGTCAATGGCTTATTGAGATATGTTGTCAGTATACTGTTACTTGTGTATTCAGTGTTATTGAAGCTGAGTATTTGCAAGATTATGTAGAAAAGAATAAAACTGATAAGTATCCAAATCTGTTATGTCTTTTTTCACTTACTCACCTATCATGTTTTAATACATTGTTTTGAAATTAGTGGTGTGTCCAAAGTTATATTTCTTTTTCAGGAAACTGATAAAAATATAAATAAAAATACTCAATTACTAAATAATGAGGATAGTGAAAACTGACTAATTGCACAACAAAACAAAAAAAATATTTTAATTTTTTTGTATTATATTATGTGATTTTTTTTTTTATAATTTTAGTTTTTAAAAAAAAGTTTTTAAATTGTTAGTATAGTTACTATAAATTGATATACTTGAAGATTACAAGACACTATGTTGCATGACACAACCACAACTAGTGAAGTAAAGTTTGTCCAGACTGAAAGCTCCTTATAGATCTGTTTGCATAGAAAACAAATTGGCATATCACAGTAAAAAGATGTAAACAATAAAAATGAAAGCTCGCTTTTTATTAGTCAAATGAACCCAAAATAGGTAAAATGATGATGTTCTTTTTAAAGCATCGGGAAGAATAAGAATAATTTGTTTAACAGTTATGATAAAACATATTGTTATGATAGCAGCCACAGTTATGAGAACATATGTATAACCTATTGCTTACAAACAGTTATAGGAATTCTAAGCTAATGTTCTCATGTGTGATCGTGATATTTTTGTAAACACCATACTGCTTTTTTAATGCTTTGTATTTATAATTACTTCATCATTTTTTCCCAAAAAATATGTTTTTATTTTATCAATTAATTATTGTTATTATTTTTACAATTTCCCCCCAAAGATTTAAAGATTGAACTGAAAACAATTCTGTTATTGATGCTGCCGCTTAGAGACGCTAAACAATAAACCATATGATACGATATCTTCTTAGTCCAGAGTCTATTTACGTGGATCTTTCATTAGGAGGCCGATGGTGTTTGTATGTCATCCAGGGCCTCAGGTCAATCTCTATGTGAACATCACCTTCCACAGTTTTCACTCTCTGTGGTTGATTGACCTGCAGCTCTCTCTGTTCCTCCTTGATGACAAGTGTGTACTTGGCTGCAATCTTTACTATCGTCTGCTTCACATAGAAGGAAACTCCACTTACTGTCACAGTCAGCACCTCCGGACTTTCAACATCTGAGAGACAGACAAAGAGAGAAGTGAGGAATTAGAGCCTTTGATGAATTTACATTCAGGTTTAAACACCATGTATAACAGTATTTCTAAGCCAATGGTTGCCAACTTCAGGGTCTCAGTTAAGGTTCAGACAACACAGTGTTATCTATCTATAAAGCAAGGAGTGTCTGTGTTTCCGTGGCTTGTGGATGAAAATTCAAAACCTCATTATTGTCAGTAGCATTATAAGTTAAAATCCTATATGGTGGTGTAGGGGTAGAGTGCTTGTCATTTAGAGCTTTACCGATAAGCAGCTGACCCCTGTTCTAGTTCTGGCTGGAGCATTCCTTTGCTGCATGCCTCCCTCTCTCTCTGTCACATTACTTCCTGTCCGGCTACTGTATAATAAAAGCATCGAAGCCACAAAAAAAACTTTTACAAAAGTTTCTTCCTGCAGCCAACATAACGAAAGTATTGTAATGTCTTTTGAAAACCACACGTGAAGACATTAGCTCATTTAGCTGCTAATATATTCATCATGCTAACACTGGCTACTGTGGGCCGCAGTCATCTTACTCCAAGACATTTTCACAGACTCTCAGGAAATCCTAGCAATATCACCTGACAGAACAGAATCTGGGCCTAAACTCAGTTATTTATAAACATATAACCATAACATGCCCAGGTTGTTACAGATTTATCACGAGTCTGGTTTTATTTGCCCTATTAACATCATTTCAAACTGATATGTAGATTGACATCTGACCTTTCAACGTAAATTATAGACTTTTTCTTCTTAATAACAATATTTGCATGTCTCTTCTTATCTCAATGTATGGTCAATGTACAATTTGTCTATTAAGACAATGTGACGGTCCAATACACCCTCATTTGGCCAAACACAAAAAGATCTACTTAAGATTTTGTTGCTTCACAGCAAGAAGGTCGCAGGTTCAAGACCTCCTTGGTCCTGGGTCTGGGACCTTTCTGTGTGGAGTTTCATGTTCTCCCCGTGTCTGTGTGGGTTTTCACCGGGTACTCCGGCTTCCTCCCACAGTCCAAAACATGCTGAGGTTAATAGATGACTCTAAATTATCCATAGGTGTGAATGTGTGAATGTGTGCGCCCCATGACTGGCAACCATCTCGCAATGCTCTGGGATTGGCTCCAGCAGACCCCTGCAACCGGGTAAGCGGGTATAGAAGATGACTGACTGACTGACATTTATTGTAGACAGAGATGCACTGCATGGAAATATCATGTGCAATAAAAGGACTGATTGAAAATTCAGCAGAAACACAAACGTTTTTTCTCTTCTGAAAAAAAAGAGAAAACATTTGAACTTTCTCTTGATTCATTTAACTCAAAAGGAAATTTTCTTAAAAGAATCAGTAACACATTAGTATATAAAAAAAGATATTTAAACTATATTGTATAGATATACAAAATTTTGAAAACTCAAATTTCATTTAAAAAACAGCTTTATGACTCAATGCGTGTACAGATGAGACAATAAAACGTTGGATTCTTGAAAACCTTAGTAAAAAGTAAAAATAAAGAGTAAAAATAAAGGTAATGATGACAATATAATTTTATATGATTAGAAGTTACAATTTTTTAATATTGTAAGGACACCAGAGAGAACAACCAATGCCAAAGTGAAGCAATGACAGCCATATCTGTTGAGGTCAACTCCTTTATTGACAGCTGAAACTCCTCACTATAGACAGTCAACAGAATTAGGTGCTACTACAAGTACAAGAGGTATCATAAACATAAATTTTAGTTAAATATCCTAAAATCATCATATATATCATGTTAGAGGTATCAAAACTTCAAACAAAACCCCAAAAGAGCAGATATGAGACCTTTAAAGGTACAGATTGTCTTAGTTTGAAGCACTGTCTGTTTAAAGTCCAGTAAAATTGAAATCAAAACTATAGCTATGGCAGAGGAAGGGAAATATCACTGGCATAAGAGGAATGTGATGATGCACAGTCCCATAGTGCAGATCCAGTCCCAGGCAGCAATCTACTACACATGGATACAAGTAGCCCAAAGGTAGGAACTCCTCCTGAGCCCCTCCAGTGTTGGCCTGCTGCATCTGAAACCTGCTCTCAACCACAGGACCACAGCTGGTGTTCTATCCCTCCAAGTTAACCTGATATTCCTTCCACTCTTACACACTGTTTTATTTCCTCATTCATTATGTAACATGGAATGTTCACCTTCAGTGGTCTGCATTAGGATATCATTTGTGACTCTCAGCGGGATTTTACTATGTGTGGGCTGAAAATCAGACCGTAATTTTAAAATATGTTGTCTCCTTCAATAAGAAA
The DNA here is from genome assembly GCA_030544235.1 of Lepturacanthus savala. NCBI lineage: Eukaryota > Metazoa > Chordata > Actinopteri > Scombriformes > Trichiuridae > Lepturacanthus > Lepturacanthus savala. The sequence continues at coordinate 4,086,806 of CM060471.1, forward strand.
GCTGCCCACAGACAGATTTTTCAGGTATTTTAGACAAAACATTTAATTTTGAGAATGGGCCTAAATTTGTTCAGAAAAGATGGATCAAGACAGAAGTTTTTTAATAGAGGTTGGACAATAGCAGACATAAAATAATCCAGGACAAACAGCGATGGGGAACAGGTTTGTGATGTTAAGTACAGCAGGTCAAATTGGACCTCCTTGAAAAATTTGGAGCGTAGGATGTAATGTTTGCAGGAGGACAGGCCCAGATGACTCCATGAGTTTATTTGTGGTGAAGGGGGCAAATTGGGAAAGAGAATGTTGAGTATTATTAGGTATCTCAACAATGTTTTCAGATGTTTTGTGATGTTACACACATTAAACATGCCTGATATTTTGTTCCCTTCTGATTTTGAGAAGTTGTCTGTGTACAGGAGTCTAACAGAATACACTCATGATCAGAGAAATGGTGAATGTACTGTGTTTGTATAGCATCTTTCTAGTCTTTTCGACGACTCTACAAATACATTACAAGCGTTCATTCACCCACTCACACACTGATGGTGGTGGTTGTCATACAAGGTACCACCTGCTCATCAGGAGCAACCTGGGGTTAAATATCTTGTCCAAAGACATGTCAACATAGAGCCCGGAGAAGTTGGGAATCGAACCACTGATCCTCTGACCAGTGGACAAATGTTCTCCCTCTGAACCACAGGCCTGTTAATGGGAGAGAATTCCTAGACTAGTCTAAAGTAAAAACAATGTCAAGGCTGTGGCCTCAGTCATGAATTAAATCAAGGAGGTTACCTAGAATGTAGACAGGAAATCAACCTTTTTGAGTCCTATGCCATTTGCAATTTTTGAACACCAATACTTTTAGTGGGGGCCTACAGATGTAATTCAGGATAAAAAATGCATAACTGTGCAGTTGTCATGGAAATTTGGTTGTTTACTAATGCATGAGTTTTTTGTGTATTTGTCGCTGCTCAATAATGATCATTGGGAGTGAGCTTTATCCTACAATATAGTCTAACTGGAGTCAACAAGAGGCACAAGCCTGTGTGTGTGTGTGTGTGTGTGTGTGTGTGTGTGTGTGTGTGTGTGTGATATAATTAAAAGTCTCTCTGTGTGTCTGAAGCTAACTGTTGTAAGGCATGTGGGAAGTGTTTGTGAAAGACGATCCTTTGCAAACAAACAAAGAAAGCTGGTTGCTGTGAGGTTTGTTATTCATCTTGATTCTGAAATAAGTGGGCCTTCAGAAATAATTTATTTCAAGAGTAGCATTTGAGTTCACTATGTTTTTTTAAATTTATTTGCATATCAAAACATTGAGATCATAAAAGATGAAATATATTACATGAATCAGGATTACAATCAGGATTACAAGTGATTCATTAATAGTCTGCACTACTGTACTATACAAAACACTTCTGATGAAATACCTAAGAGTATAATATTCCCTGAACCATGAAAAAACATGTCAAATTAGGAGCTATATTACAGAACAGCCTGTTCACACCTGTCTGATAAATAATAATGCCTCAAACCACAGAGGTATTGCTCCAATCAAAGGTGTAAAGAAAACACACAGTTTAACATCCACACATAATGATCTCCTCACAACAGCACATGATGTAACAGTTTGGTAAATATTGAGTACCGGTAGTTAGTTCTTACTTTCTGGTCTGTACTTTCTTTTCTTTTTTTAGTGACAGATTGAACATGCACCTGTGTTAAAGGAAAATGACGTGCTACAGCACTACACTGACACAAGGCGGGGGGCCGGAGGCTGAACCCAAATGCACGACTCGTTCGCAGTACGTTCAAAAAAGAGAAAGTCTTTATTGTACAAAAATGAAAGTCACTCTCAAGGAGGAAAAATGCTACAACACTAAGGCTATAAAGTACCAACAAAAAATCACTCTTACGAGGTAAACACAAAATCACTCTTACGAGGTAAACAGAAAATCACTCTTGCGAGGAAAATCAGACTAATGATAACTAGAAAAAGTAACAAAGGAAAAGCTGCAAAAACAAGACTGAAAACTAAACAGACAGGAACAAAACACAAAACCTGAAAGGGCATGGAGCTGGGCGCTGGTTCTTGAGACATGGAACATGACGAACTGGCACAGGACAAGGGTAGACACAGACAATAAATAGACACAAGGTAACAGGGCACAGGTGAAAACAATCAGGGCAGGGGAAGGCAATCACAGTGGCGGGAAACACACAAGGGCAGGAAGCAAAGGTGCCTGAAACGAGAGGGAAGAGTTATTTCAAAATAAAACAGGAAGTGCACGACAAAACACAAGTGATAACTTAACATTTACGACGAGACATGACAGTACCCCCCCTTCTAGGGACGGCACCAGACGGCCCAGGCTCCTGAGGATGGCGGCGGTAAAAGTCATCTATGAGGCCCGGGTCCTCAATAAATCTGGAGGGTATCCATGACCGCTCCTCCGGACCGTAGCCCTCCCAGTCAACCAGGAACTGGCGTCCTCTGCCTCTGTTCCGGACTGCCAGTAGCTGTTTAACTGTGTACACTGGACCGCCGTCAATCATTCGGGGGGGTGGTGGGGGCTTGGCAGGAGGGACCATGGGGCTATCCTTTACTGGTTTAAGTCTCCCCACATGGAAAGTGGGATGGACCCTGAGGGATCTGGGGAGACGAAGACGAACAGCAGCAGGGTTAATCACTTTTGCAACAGGGAAAGGACCAACAAACCTGGGAGCCAGCTTCCTGGACTCTACATGGAGGGGCAGATCCCTGGTGGATAGCCAGACTTTCTGGCCAGGCTTGTAGATTGGTGCCGGGCGGCGCCTCCGGTCAGCAGCCCTCTTCATCCAGGCCGAGGTCCGCAGGAGGGCCCTGCGGGCTGCTGCCCAGACCCGCCGGCAACGACGAACTAGAGCATGCGCCGACGGCACCACTACCTCCTTTTCTGTGTCAGGAAACAGTGGAGGCTGGTACCCATAGGCGCCTTGAAACGGTGTCAGACCAGTGGCTGCGGTGGGAAGGGAGTTGTGGGCATACTCGACCCAGATCAGGTGCTTACTCCAGGTAGATGGATTCTGGGAGATGAGGCAGCGGAGGCAAGTCTCCAGCTCCTGGTTAAGGCGTTCAGTCTGTCCATTGGACTCGGGATGGTAACCCGACGTGAGACTAACTGTGGCCCCTATCAGCGCACAGAACTCAGACCAGAAACGTGATACAAACTGAGGGCCCCGGTCGGACACTATGTCTCTAGGGAGGCCATGTAGGCGAAAAACATGGTTTAGCATTATCTCAGCCGTCTCCTTGGCTGACGGCAATTTAGGCAAGGCAATGAAATGCACCATCTTGGAAAAACGGTCCACCACTGTCAATACAGTGGTGTTACCTTCAGACAAGGGAAGTCCCGTAACAAAGTCCAGTGAGATATCTGACCAGGGCCGACTGGGAACTGGGAGGGGATGGAGCAATCCCATCTGAAGTCTCGAGGATGTTTTGTTTTGGGCGCAGACCCGACAGGCCTCCACATACTCCCGGACATCCTGTTCCATAGCCGGCCACCAGAAGCGTTGCCTGATGACAAACATAGTACGGCTCACCCCTGGGTGGCAGGTAAGCAGGGAGGTGTGAGCCCAGTGAATCACCTGAGGTCGCAGGGGCACTGGGACAAACAGCCGATTGGCCGGGCAACCACTAGGTGGTGGGCTCTCACCATTGGCCTGCTTCACCTCAGCTTCTATCTGCCAATTCACCGCCCCCACCACACGTTTCAGTGGCAGGATGGACTCGGGGACCTTGGCAACAGACTCGGGGTCATAAAGGCGAGAGAGAGTGTCTGGCTTGGTGTTCTTGGACCCCGGCCTGTAAGACAAGACAAAATCAAAGCGGTTAAAAAACAATGTCCATCTTGCTTGACGTGCATTTAAACGTTTTGCTTTTCTAATATACTCCAAATTTTTATGATCCGTCCAGACGATGAATGGTTGTTGAGCTCCCTCCAGCCAATGTCGCCACTCCTCCAGGGCCACCTTCACTGCCAGTAGCTCACGATTCCCAACGTCATAGTTGCGCTCAGCTGATGAGAGCCGTCTGGAAAGATAGGCACAGGGGTGCATCTTTTGGTCCTTCTCTGACCGCTGAGATAAAACAGCCCCCACTCCTTCACTGGAGGCATCCACCTCCACCACAAACTGACGATTTGGGTCAGGCATTGTGAGAATGGGCGCTGTCGTGAACATGGCAGTCAGCCTCCTGAATGCCTGGTCAGCTTCTGGAGACCACTGGAAGGGTGTCAGAGGAGATGTTAATGCATGGAGTGGAGCTGCTATCGCGCTGAAGTTTCTGATGAACCGCCTATAGAAGTTAGCAAACCCCAGGAATTGCTGAACCTTCTTGCGGCTATCAGGAGTTGGCCATTGAGCCACAGCGCTAACTTTAGCCGGGTCCATCTGTATCTGTCCCAAGGCTACAATAAAGCCAAGGAACGATATCGTATCGGCATGGAAATCACATTTTTCTGCTTTAACATATAGCTGGTTCTCCAGCAGGCGCTGGAGAACCAGTCTGACATGATGGACATGAGTACGCTGATCAGGGGAAAAGATCAAAATGTCATCCAGGTATACAAACACAAACAAGTTCAAGAAATCACGGAGGATATCATTAACAAAAGCCTGAAATACTGCAGGGGCATTGGCAAGTCCAAATGGCATGACTAAATATTCATAGTGCCCTGATGGTGTGTTAAAACCAGTCTTCCACTCATCCCCCTCTCTGATCCGAACCAGGTGGTAAGCGTTTCTTAAGTCTAGCTTTGTAAATACCTTGGCTGACTGGAGCTGTTCAAAAGCGGAGGCCATAAGGGGCAGAGGGTAGCGGTTCTTAACTGTAATGGCATTAAGGGGGCTATAGTCTATGCAGGGACGGAGGGAGCCGTCTTTCTTTCCTACAAAAAAGAAACCGGCTCCCGCAGGAGATGAAGAGGGACGAATAAGGCCAGCCTTGAGTGAACTGTCAATGTAATCCTTCATGGCCTTTTTCTCAGGACCTGAGATGGCATAAAGTCTCCCCTTGGGAATTGGGGCACCTGGAATCAAGTCAATGGCGCAGTCATATGGTCTGTGGGGAGGCAAGGACGCAGCCTTGCTTTTGCTGAATACCTCCCCCAAGTCATGGTAAGCCACAGGTACCGTTGCTAGGTCAGTAGGTTCAGTTACAAGGTCTGGTTCTATCCCAGGAGATGGGTCTGTCCCCCCAGTATTGATATGGCCCATTGCCAGTCTCTGACCCACAGCTAAACAGTTCCCTACACAATTCTCTCCCCAGGCGGTGATAGTTCCGGCTTCCCAATTAATGTGGGGGTTGTGCCTAGACAGCCATGGGTATCCAAGAACCATTGGATGCCGAGCAGAGTTAAAAAGGTGAAAAGACATCTGTTCATAGTGATCGCCAACCTGGACACGGAGTGGTTCAGTCTTATGAGTTATCCTAAAAATAAAATGGCCATCAAGAGCGGTGGCTTCCAGGGGCTGGGATAACAATACAGTTTTTACTTGCCACTGGTGGGCCAAATCCCAGTCTAGCAGGCTCTCGTCGGCCCCTGAATCAATTAAAGCCCCTACAGAAATGGAGCGATCAGTGAGGATTACCTGGACAGTAGTCAGTGTGCGAGGGGGAGTTTCCGGCATGGACAACCGACGGGCCAGAGTACCTCCCTTACCTGGTGAGCTCCCTCCTTTTGCTGGACATGCAGCCAGAAAATGCCCAGTCCGTCCACAGTAAAAGCATCTGCCCTCTAGTAACCGGCGACGTCGCTCCTCTCTGGACAGCCTTGCCCGCCCCAACTGCATCGGCTCCTCCCTGGGCTCTAGGGGTGCTGCAGCCTGTGGAGAAAATTGTGCCGGCATGGGGGGTTGAGCAGCTATCCGGTGGTGAAAGGGCGTCACGGTCTCTCTCTCCCAGTCCCTTAGCCGATTGCCCGTCCGGATGGCAAGGGCGATGACGGAGTCTAAGTCTGCAGGTAAGTCCAGGGGAATTAGCAAGCTCCGAACGGAGGCAGCGAGCCCAGTCAAAAACATGTCCCGTAGGGCCGCGTCGTTCCACTCACTGTCAGCAGCTAAGGTGCGGAAGTGGATGGCGTAATCAGCCACCGTGCGTCTGCCTTGCTTGATAGTGCTCAGCTCTCTTGCCGCCTCCCTCCCTGGTACTGTGCGATCGAAGATCTTCCTTAATGAGTCTTTAAAAGAGTCTATGGAGGAGCACACTGACGCTCCCCGAGCCCACTCTGCAGTCGCCCATGCTGCCGCTTGTCCCGAAAGGTGGGAAATCATGAAGGCCACTTTGGCCGAGTCCGTTGGGAAGGCTGAGGGCTGGAGTTCATAGTGCAGCTCACATTGAACAATAAAAGACTTACAATTGACACCTTCTCCGGAGAATTTCTCTGGCGGGGCTAGCCGGAGCGAGGCTGAAGGTGATCCAGGTGAAGCAGGAGTAGCAGAAGAGTTCGGTGGTGCAGAAAGTTCAGGCTGTGATGGAGGGAGGGCCTGCCTGATCTGCCGGGCTAACTCCCTCATCTCCGTGGTCATGGCTGCCTTAAAACTGTCCTGGCTGTTGGCCAACCCTTGCAACCCTTGGGCAAGGGATGTCAGGTGTTCCTCCTGCCTCGTTAGTCGTGCTTCCTGGGAGTGGACCGCTGCGGTCAGCTGGCTGGAGTCGGCTGGGTTCATGGCTGGCCAGTTCGTACTGACACAAGGCGGGGGGCCGGAGGCTGAACCCAAATGCACGACTCGTTCGCAGTACGTTCAAAAAAGAGAAAGTCTTTATTGTACAAAAATGAAAGTCACTCTCAAGGAGGAAAAATGCTACAACACTAAGGCTATAAAGTACCAACAAAAAATCACTCTTACGAGGTAAACAAAAAATCACTCTTACGAGGTAAACACAAAATCACTCTTACGAGGTAAACAAAAAATCACTCTTACGAGGTAAACAGAAAATCACTCTTGCGAGGAAAATCAGACTAATGATAACTAGAAAAAGTAACAAAGGAAAAGCTGCAAAAACAAGACTGAAAACTAAACAGACAGGAACAAAACACAAAACCTGAAAGGGCATGGAGCTGGGCGCTGGTTCTTGAGACATGGAACATGACGAACTGGCACAGGACAAGGGTAGACACAGACAATAAATAGACACAAGGTAACAGGGCACAGGTGAAAACAATCAGGGCAGGGGAAGGCAATCACAGTGGCGGGAAACACACAAGGGCAGGAAGCAAAGGTGCCTGAAACGAGAGGGAAGAGTTATTTCAAAATAAAACAGGAAGTGCACGACAAGACAACACAAGTGATAACTTAACATTTACGACGAGACATGACATACACATGTAAGGTGCATAAGAATGAAATTAGTTGTATCCAGTAATGCACCATAACAGACATGTAACCCAGGTTATTTTCTGTACTTAATACAACATAACATACTGTTATAAACATATCCTTAAGGAGGGAGACACAGAAACCTTTAGGCATGATACAGTTTCATCTTCCAATCTGGCTCCTGCAGCTACAGTGACTTTACAGCTTGTTTTCCACCAAGTCACTAATTACCTGAATAGCAAAACTAGTCATTACCACACAATAAGGCAGAGGAAGTGGCCTGACACTGCAGGCTTTTATCCTTCTGTTTTATTTTTCTTTTAACTTTCTATAAATTGTCTGCAGGCCTTTTAGCAGGCCAGGCTACCAGGAAAAGGCCTGGTGCTGCTGATCGCTAGCCTGACCCTGGCTTCTGGTTTAAAGGGATTTAAGTTTATCTTACACAGCTCGAACTGCTTGACTTAAGGGTCAGTTCACCTAAATTGACCATTTACTTTGAAATAGCCAGTCATATAGCAATCAAATGAATTCAGCCATTTTGGTGCTCACATTTTTTAAAAATGAAATAAAAAAATTGTAACCAGCCATATTTTTTTTCAGGCAGTGCTAATCTGTTACTCTGGATTATCCACAAAGCATGTGGTAAAGAGTTTTCTTTGGTAGACAGTCGTATGTGATATTTATTGTTTCCTATAAAATAGTATTAATATATTATTATTATTAATAGGAAATAGGATCGATAGGAGGATCAAGGTTAAGATCAAAACTATACAGATGTGGATGACAAATAGGGTATGAAAGGTGGGGGACCAAGACTGGTTGAAATAAGACTAAAAAGAGTAAAAGTTGATGAGTAGGAGTAGTTTGGGTGCAGATGGGAATATATGAAGGGAAGAATAGGGAGGGTAAAGGAAAGGGTGGTGCAAAAGAAAATGAGAGTTTAATAACTGATGTCATGAAGAATAAATCATGATGATTTTAGAGACACTGGATTGAGCTGAGCTCTGCATCTCTCCCCTCAACACAACCTGTACTTCAACACCTGAAGCCATGTTCATTAAAACATTGCTGAATAGCATTGCAGGCCATTCACAAAATCTCTATTTGTGCCCGTTTGACCCTAATACAGTTTAAAGTTGTATTTAACTGTCATTATTCAAGGAAAAGACTAGCACAGATTTTCCTGAATACGGTAGATGTCTGTGACAGGTGTGGAGGTTCACCCTGGCAAACTTTTGGCAAATTTACTTTGATTCCATATCTAAGGTATTTGCAAAGACTTTTCATATTTCACCACTGTCACAACGGTGAGGTTGTCTTCTCTGGGTTTTTCATCGTGTGCATTTCCTGTTTTATTTTGAAAATCTAAATCTCCTCTCATTTCAGGTCACTTGCCCTTCTTCATGTGTCACCAGTCTGATCGTCTGCTCTGATTCCTGATTGTGTCCACCTGTTCCCAATTTCCCTCCATGTGTATTTATATTGTATGTGTATTGTATTCTCAGCTGAGAGAATACAATACTCACTGTTGAGCCGAACATCAGTTTTTTTATGATATATTAGGTCTATTTTATATAAACAATTCAACATCTCACCAGCGTGGAGTCTCTACTTCAACCACATCTCTGCAAATCTGTAGAAATGTGAGTGCGACTCCAGTGACTCAACTCGACTGCCGTATGTCGCCTGATGCAGGAATAACCCAAAAAAAGTTGTAAATCGGCATGTCTAAACAGAGAGAAGTCGTATAATGGGATGTTGAATATCCATTTATTATGAGAAATTAAACGTTTACGTCTGATTTGTGTCGGAAAATCCTACTTTGAAAACACTTTTAAAAAAACATTCCAGACCGCCATTATAGTTTTAGCTTGCGCACCCTAGGGCTGTACGCACCACACTTTGGGAATCCCTGGTCTAGTTTAACTGTACAGTCTATGTTAAATACTTTTTCATTGTAGGCCTATCATTCACTTTCTTTTATCTCTTTGTAACTGTTGTATGTTCTAAAATATGATAAAATCCAAGGGTATATATATATATATATATATATATATATATATATATATATGCTTGAAGTTGACACTTAAGTGTCCTGTTACAAGTGACTTTTGTCATTCTTGCAACCACAATAAAAAATATGAAACAGAAGTAAGAGCTATAAAAAGCTGGAGGTCTCAGTCCATGTGAAAATCAAAGTCTTATTCTAAGTCACATTTATACAGAATAAGTCTTATTCTGTATAAATGTGTTACAATAGTAGTAGTCATGATAATCTCATGAAGATTTATTGCTGACTATGATGCACCACTAATCGTCATTATCTCCCACTGCAGGCAGCTCCACACACCCACCAATGTCATCCTCCTCTCCCTGGCTGCGTCTGACCTGTTTGTGGGTCTCACAGTGATGCCGAATTTCATCCTCAGCATGCAGCCCTGCTGGTTTCTGATTAAAATTACATGTGCTCTCTGGTTATTGTGGGGATTCATCCTCACCTCCTCCTCCATTGGAAGCATGGTGCTCATATCAGTGGACCGTTATGTGGCTATTTGTGAACCTCTACATTATTCTTCCATGATTACTATAAAAAGAGATTAAATCTGTGTCTTTGTGTTGGATCTGTTCTGTTACCTACAGTTTCATAATAATAAAAGATCAATTGTCCCAAATATATTTGTTGAATCCCTGCCCCCGAGAATGTAAAGTTCTCTTTCATAATATTCGTTTCAATGTCTCACTATGGGATGCACGCCTCACTGCAGACCTCAGAAGCATTAATCTCATTACGCCAATTGTGATTGGCTGGTGAACATATTCGTCCACAGCATGTAGTTCCACCTACCTTAAATAGCTGCTGCTGACGATACAGCCTCAATCAAACACCTCTTCTCACTCGAAGCGTATCTTGCATCTCTGCTGGCTAGCTTAACTGTCCATAGATAGATCTTAGTTAGCTTCTGTCGCCGGGCGCTAGCTAGCTATCTCTTTTCCGATCACACCAGATCGGGTTTTGGTGTTTATTTTTTACTCGGCTCAACTCACCCCATCACGGTAGTTGATGCTTACGGTCGACCATTAGCATCCGGCTAATAACAACTGCTTCGTAGCTCCCGCTTCCCTGCTTGCACTCCAGCTCGTGAGGAATAGAGGATAAAACCCCTCACACCAGAGGTACCGGAGACTCCCGACCCTGTCGCTGTGGGAATAAGATTTCTAGCAAGGACACACACCAGGTCTGCCCGGGCTGCTTGGGGCTGGAACATGCCCAGCTGGCCATTGATGTTCCCGGCTTGTGTCAGCACTGTGCTCGGTTCACGCTCAAGAGTCTCCGTAGACAGCTAGCCCGTCAGGCTAGTTTGTCTGAGCAGGACCCCTACCTCCCGGTCTGCGACCGGCTGGTCGACGACGGAGGACAGAAGGACCCAGGAGCCACTCGTCACAGCCCACCTTCACCCCCGGCTGTCGGCCATGTCCTCCAGGAGCCCCTACCTGCCGTCTAAATCTGACCGGTTTCAGTCAGCCTTGACTGAGAAGGCCTACAAGGCGTCAGCGCTCTCGGCCAGGGCGCTTAATGTCCTCTCCATGCTCACGGCATACCAGGCAGAGTTATGCAAGGATTTTGCACGCACGCAGGACCCAGCTGCGTGGGAAGAGATACCTGTTGTCACCGATTTGTGTCTCCGTATCCAGTGCTGCGCGGTCCAGGCCACGGGAAGAGCCATGGGAACCATGGTCCTGCAGGAGTGGGCGAGGTGGTTAAACCTTACGAGCTTGTCGGACCGGGACAAGGACGACATCCTGGACATGCCTATTGTCCCGGAGGGTATTTTCGGCTCCGCGCTGGCTTCTATGCAGCGGCGGTGTGAAGCCAGGAAGAAAGAGGACGAAGCTCTCCAGCTTTGCCTCCCTCGAAAGGCTCCGATCCCCTCTCCACCTGTGCAGCATAAACCCTTCACACAGGCTGCTTCCCAGGCCTCGAAATTTAAAGTTCTCAAACTGCCCAAACCTCAGCCTGCCACCTTCCCATTGCCTAGGCAGGAGGTCAGGACCAGCTGGCCCAGAAGAGCCCTGGCTCCGGTTGCAACAGCGCCGCCGCGGCCCGCCCCAAGCTGCCGGTTTCCAGGCCAGGAAAAAGAAGCGGGCAGCCTGATCAACCCTCTTTGTACCGGTGATGCAGCTGGATGTTCCCCGTTCTCCAGCTCCACCAGTTCGGCTTTCATGTGTGCTTCCAGGATGTTAGTATCTGGGACTGAGACTCTGGCCGCCCTGCTGGTCAGCAGCGGCAACAACAGATTACTCTGTATGGTCTACCCCTCCCTTCCTGTGTCTTCCCTGATGGTGATTATGTCCAGCTGTGTCTTGTTACCTCTGTGTTCCTGTCTGTATTTAAGCCCTGTTAGTTCTCCCCTCTGTGTCTGATCGTCTGCATGTGTCTCCCCGTGTATGAGGTTCTGGCTCCTTCCCCTGTTCATGGTATTTATTGTTGTCCTGCCTGATTTTGTTTCCTGCCGTTTGTACCCGTTGCGGTCACCTTTTGTTGGATTGTTTAAAGATTTTGTTTGCTACTTTGTAAACTCTTTTTGTTGTACTTTGACAAGTGTTTTTTTGCTTATTGCCCCTGTGGACTCTTTTTGTTGTTACTTTGAAAAGTATTTTTGCTTATTGCCCCAGTGGACTCCTTTTGTTGTTACTTTGAAAAGTATTTTTGCTTATCGCCCCAGTGGACTCCTTTTGTTGTTACTTTGAAAAGTATTTTTGCTTACTGCCCTAGTGGACTACTCTTGTTGTTACTTTGAAAAGTATTTTTGCTTATCGCCCCAGTGGACTCCTTTTGTTGTTACTTTGAAAAGTATTTTTGCTTACTGCCCTAGTGGACTACTTTTGTTGTTACTTTGAAAAGCATTTTTTGTGGCTTTAAATAAACCCTCCTGGAACTGATCTGCATTTGGGTCTCCGTGTTTCCGCACGAGTCGTAACAGTACGATCAGACCAAGATGGACCCAGCGGATCATAATCTGGTGAGGACCTGCCTCGAACAGCAGGGGGCGCTCCTTGGCCGCCAGCAGACTCAGCTCGACGCAGTGGTCGCCAGCGTCAAGGACTTGACCGCCCAGATTCAGGGACTCCAGTTCCATCAGCCACCTCCAGCCTCGTCTTCTCGGTCCGCCCACGAGCCACGGCTGCCCCCACCGGAGAAGTACTCCGGCGAGCCTGGCATCTGCGGTTCCTTTCTATCCCAATGCGCCCTCATTTTTGAACTCCAACCAACCACCTTTCCCACTGATAGATCTAAGGTGGCCTACGTGATAACTCAACTGTCGGGGCGTGCCAGAGAGTGGGGAACTGCTATGTGGGACGCCGAATCAGCTGTTTGTGAGACCTTCCAGGGGTTTTCCTCAGAGATGAAGAGGGTTTTTGATCGCTCCAAACATGGACGAGAAGCGGCTCGGGAGCTACTGCACATGCGTCAGGGGCGGAGGTCAGTGTCAGACTTCGCAATTGATTTTAGAACCCTTGCTGCCACCACCAAATGGGATTCTGAGGCACTGTATGACACTTTTTTAAATGGTTTATCCGAGGACATCAAGGATGAACTAGCATCCCATGACCTGCCCCCATCCTGTGAGGCCCTCGTCGACCTGGCCATCCGCATCGACACAAGACTACAGCAATGCCGCCGTACAAGAGGGTCCGGGTTTCTCACTGAGTCTCCAGCTATCCCAGGCCTGCAACCACCTCCTGCGCCCATCACCGCAGTGGGACCGGAGCCGATGCAAGTTAACCGCACCCGCCTGACTCCGGATGAGAGGCAAAGGAGGATCTATTCCCGCTCCTGTTTGTACTGTGGCCAACCAGGCCACTACATTGCCTCCTGTCCAGAAAAAATCCAACGCTCACCAGTAAGGGGAGTACTGGCGAGCGTGACACCCACACATTCCCCATCTGCTCAGCGCACCCTTCTTTCAGCCACTCTGGGTTGGAAAGGCCAACAAATGGAGGTGGCAGTGCTCGTAGACTCCGGGGCCGAGGAGAATTTCATTGACGCCGGCCTGGTAAGTCAGTGGCAGCTACCTGTCACTAGTCTAGCGAAACCCCTGGTGGCCAATGCACTGACTGGAGTTAAGTTGGCAAGAATCACTCACACCACTGTTCCGGTGAGTCTGACTCTGTCTGGTGATCATCACGAAAAAATAAGTTTTCATGTCATCAATGCTCCTCAAGTTCCGGTGGTTCTTGGCCACCCCTGGCTTGTTAAACACAACCCACACATAGACTGGCTAGGAAGGTGTATTAGGACTTGGAGTTTTTTCTGCCACTCAAATTGTCTTCCCCAGATCCAGACTCCAGTGGGCTCGGGCCCCGACTCCCAGGAGGAGTTCCCAGACTTATCAGGGGTTCCTCAGGACTACATGGACCTAAAAGCCGTTTTTAGTAAGTCCAAAGCCTCTTCTCTACCTCCTCATCGGCCATATGATTGTGCCATTAACCTTCTCCCAGGCACATCTCCCCCTAGGGGTCGTTTGTATTCCCTGTCCCGGCCAGAGGTTGAGGCTATGGACAAGTACATCCAGGAGTCCCTCGCTGCAGGTATTATCCGACCGTCCTCATCTCCTGCTGGAGCTGGGTTTTTCTTTGTTGGAAAAAAAGATGGTTCGTTACGGCCATGTATTGACTACCGGGGTCTCAATAATATTACTGTTAAGAACCGGTACCCTCTTCCCCTTATGTCCTCTGCCTTTGAGTTCCTCCAGGGGGCCACCATTTTTACGAAGCTCGACCTTAGGAACGCCTACCATCTTGTCCGCATACGTGAGGGGGACGAGTGGAAGACCGCCTTCAATACCAGCTCCGGACACTATGAGTATCTTGTAGTTCCATTTGGCTTAACTAATGCCCCCGCAGTCTTTCAAGCCCTGATTAACGATGTCTTACGAGAATTCCTGAACATTTTTGTCTTTGCCTATCTCGATGATATCTTAATTTTTTCCAAGACTTTGTCTGAGCATATCATCCATGTCCGCAAGGTCCTGCAGCGCCTCCTGGAGAACCAGCTTTTCGTGAAGGCCGAGAAGTGCGAGTTCCACCAGGGAACTGTCACTTTTCTCGGTCATGTGATTACCCCCGGCGCTGTAAAAATGGACCATGGTAAAACCAAAGCGGTTTTGGATTGGCCCACACCTGCTAATCGTCGGGACCTACAGAGCTTCCTGGGGTTTGCAAATTTCTACAGACGATTTATCCGAAACTTTAGTACTGTGGCCGCCCCCCTCACCGCCCTAACCTCTTCTGCTGTAAGGTTTGTCTGGTCCCCAGTAGCAGACGAAGCCTTCCAAAACCTGAAACAACGGTTCACCTCTGCCCCAATTCTGATCCTGCCCGACCCCAATCGCCAGTTCATTGTGGAGGTCGATGCTTCTGAGGTTGGTGCCGGTGCCGTACTATCACAGCGTTCCGTGAAAGATAACCGTATTCACCCCTGTGCCTTTTTTTCCCATCGCCTGTCTCCAGCTGAACAGAACTACAGTGTGGGTGACCGGGAACTGCTAGCAGTCAAGTTGGCTCTAGAGGAGTGGAGGCATTGGCTGGAGGGTGCCTTGCACCCATTTTTAGTCTGGACAGACCACAAGAACTTAGAATATATCAGTAAGGCCAAGAGACTTAATCCCAGACAAGCGCGCTGGTCTCTATTCTTCGCTAGGTTCAATTTTACCCTGTCTTACCGTCCGGGCCACAAGAACGTTAAGCCTGACTCTCTATCCCGACAGTTTTCTGCATCTAAGACGGCCTCTGAATCTGACACCATTCTCCCTCCCCGCTGCCTTATAGGGGCAGCCCAGTTTGATATTGAAACAGCTGTATTATCAGCCCAAGCAGGAGAGGCAGGGCCCAGTCAATGCCCCGCCAACCGGTTGTATGTCCCTAGTTCTGTCCGTTCTCAAGTCCTGCAGTGGGGTCATTCCACCCAGTTATCGTGCCACCCTGGTCCGCGACGAACTCTAGCTTTCATTGAAAGGAGATTCTGGTGGCCGTCCATAAAAGAGGACAGCCTCAACTTTGTTCGGGCCTGCCAGGTCTGTGCCCAAAATAAAACTTCCACCCAACCCCCTGCTGGCCTGCTACAGCCCCTGCCTGTGCCCCAGAGGCCATGGTCTCACATTTCCCTGGACTTTGTTACGGGGTTACCCCCATCAGCCGGTAACACCACCATACTCACCATAGTGGATCGTTTCTCCAAATCGGTCCACTTCATTCCCCTGCCGAGTCTCCCTTCTGCCAAAGACACTGCTAGCCTTATGATTAAACATGTGTTCTGCATACACGGATTACCGGTAGAGGTAGTGTCTGATAGAGGGCCCCAATTCACATCTGCCTTCTGGAAAGCCTTCTGTAAATTGCTAGGTGCCTCTGTCTGTCTGTCTTCAGGTTTTCATCCACAGAGCAATGGCCAGACGGAGAGGGCGAACCAGATGATGGAGACAGTGCTGCGCTGTATGGTGTCCCAAAATCCCTCCTCGTGGAGTCAACAACTTCCCTGGGCTGAATACGCGATCAATTCCCACGTCTCCTCCGCAACAGGACGACCACCTTTCAAGTGTTGCCTGGGCTACCAACCACCCTTGTTTCCGGACCAAGAGAAGGAGGTTGGGGTCCCCTCTGCCGAGGCCTTCATCCGCCGGTGTCGCCGTACGTGGAGGCAAACCCGCCTGACTCTTCGTCGCTCGGCTGCTAGAATGAAGGCTCAAGCTGACAAGCGTCGTTCCCGGGCCCCACGGTACCGCCTGGGTCAACGTGTGTGGCTTTCTACGCGGGATTTGCCCCTTAAGACTGAGTCTCGCAAACTCTCCCCACGCTTCATCGGCCCCTTCCCCATCACTAGAGTCATCAGCCCCACTGCCGTCCGCCTCAAGCTCCCAACGCCCCTACGTCGCATTCACCCCACCTTTCACGTGTCCAGAATTAAGCCTGTTGTCTGCAGCCCTATGCATCCCGCCCCCAAACCCCCTCCTCCCCCCCGTCTCATTGATGGCTCTGAAGCATACACTGTCCGACGTCTACTAGATGTCCGACGCCGAGGCCGGGGACTCCAGTATCTCGTGGACTGGGAGGGCTACAGCCCTGAAGAGAGATGCTGGGTCCCGGCTCGGCACATCTTGGACCCTGGTCTTGTGAGGGACTTTTGTCGTCGGCATCCCACACCACCCAAAGGGACGCCAGGAGGCGTCCGTTAGGAGGGGGGTACTGTTAGTATCTGGGACTGAGACTCTGGCCGCCCTGCTGGTCAGCAGCGGCAACAACAGATTACTCTGTATGGTCTACCCCTCCCTTCCTGTGTCTTCCCTGATGGTGATTATGTCCAGCTGTGTCTTGTTACCTCTGTGTTCCTGTCTGTATTTAAGCCCTGTTAGTTCTCCCCTCTGTGTCTGATCGTCTGCATGTGTCTCCCCGTGTATGAGGTTCTGGCTCCTTCCCCTGTTCATGGTATTTATTGTTGTCCTGCCTGATTTTGTTTCCTGCCGTTTGTACCCGTTGCGGTCACCTTTTGTTGGATTGTTTAAAGATTTTGTTTGCTACTTTGTAAACTCTTTTTGTTGTACTTTGACAAGTGTTTTTTTGCTTATTGCCCCTGTGGACTCTTTTTGTTGTTACTTTGAAAAGTATTTTTGCTTATTGCCCCAGTGGACTCCTTTTGTTGTTACTTTGAAAAGTATTTTTGCTTATCGCCCCAGTGGACTCCTTTTGTTGTTACTTTGAAAAGTATTTTTGCTTACTGCCCTAGTGGACTACTCTTGTTGTTACTTTGAAAAGTATTTTTGCTTATCGCCCCAGTGGACTCCTTTTGTTGTTACTTTGAAAAGTATTTTTGCTTACTGCCCTAGTGGACTACTTTTGTTGTTACTTTGAAAAGCATTTTTTGTGGCTTTAAATAAACCCTCCTGGAACTGATCTGCATTTGGGTCTCCGTGTTTCCGCACGAGTCGTAACACAGGAGGCCCCCACGCCACCATTTCCCGGATGCCGAGGAGCGTCCTAGGACGGCTCGGGGCAAAAGGGAACATGTTGCAGAGGATGCCGTGGTTGCCCCTCTCCCATGTTGCAAAGCACACAAACGCACGCATATTTTCAATTCGAAAATAAAGAGTGTACAGCACATAGAAAAGAAAAAAGCCAAAACGAAAGTAATGAGCGGAATAAACAGTGTGGTGGCAACACCTGCTGTCCCCCGACCGCGATGCGCGGTCCTGCTTGCGGCCAGTGGATGATCCCCTCAGCGAGGGACCGCCACGATACTGTGGTGGCCTCTCGCGATGGGGGGGCGGCCGCAGAGCGCGTCTCCTCTCTCCCTCAGGCGGGAGAGTTGGGCCACACTCGCGGCCTCACCCTGGGTGCTGAGAACGATTTTGCGGGGATACAGGCTTCAGTTCGCGGGCGTTCCTCCCCGGTTCTCTGGCGTAGTGCATTCCAGGGCTCAGGAAGAATCAGCTCGCGTCTTACAGGAAGAAAATCCACTCACTGCTGAACAAAAGAGCAATATGTGTCGTTCCTCCCGCACAAAGTCAGAGTGGGTTTTACTCCAGGTATTTTCTGGTCCCCAAACGGGTGGGAGCGGTATTCGCCCTATCCTGGATCTACAAGCTCTGAACAAGTATCTCAGGAAATACAAATTCAGGACGCATCCCTGTTGCGTCTAGTACGGCGGGGGGACTGGTTCACCTCCATAGATCTGAAAGATGCGTATTTCCACTTCCCAATCTATCCCCCTCACAGAAAGTATCTCAGGTTTGCTTTCAAAGGGGTGTGTTATGAGTACAACGTGCTCCCGTTCGGCTTGTCACTGAGCCCCAGAGTGTTCGTAAGGTGCACGGATGCGGCCATCGCCCCGCTGAGGTGACAGGGCATCGGCCTGGCCACTTATCTGGACGATTGGCTGTTGCTAGCGCAATCGGAGCAGGAAGCCAGGGTGTACACTCAGATTGTCATACGAAACCTTTCCGGACTGGGTTTTGTAATAAACGCGGAGAAGAGCATGTTGTCTACAGCTCAGAGAATAACCTTTCTGGGATTGTCTCTGGACTCTGTGTCTTTCACAGCCCGTCTCTCGGTGGAGAGGGTGAAGTCCGTCAGGGCGTGCCTTGCCTATTTTCGGCTACGCAGATCTGTTCAATTCAGACTGTGTCTTTGATTGCTCAGACTGATGGAGTCTGCCGTCCTTGTAGTCCGTCTTGGCTGCCTCCACATGAGGGAGTTCCAGTATTGGGTGGCATCCCTCAGGCTGGATCCTGTGCGTCATGGCGCACGGAAAGTGTTAGTCACTTTGGAGTGCGTCATGGCACCCGGAAAGTGTTAGTCACTTTGGAGTGCGTCATGGCACGCGGAAAGTGTTAGTCGCTTTGGAGTACATCAGATTACTGCCTCACTGGCGAGCCCCGTCTTTTCTGACTCAGGGGAGCCCCATGGGCTCCGTCCTGTTCAGAAAAGTGGTTACTACAGATGCAAGTCTGTATGGTTAGGGCGGAATACACGAGGGCCGGTCTGTGAGAGGGCGCAGCGGTCTCAGACGGTCTCACATTTCTGGAGCTTTCGGCGGTGATTCTCTCCCTGAAACATTTTCTCCCGTCTCTAGCTGGTCACCATGTCCTGGTGAGGACGGACAATACAACGACGGTAGCAGACATCAACCGCCAAGGGGGATTATGCTCCCATCACTTGCACATGCTGGCGTGCAAACTGATCCTCTGGAGCAGCGAGCATCTCCTCTCTCTGAGAGCGATGCATGTCCCGGGGGCCCTGAACATGGGTGCGCACCTGCTGTCCAGGGGCGCTCCAGTGTACGGAGAGTGGGTGCTACACCCAGAAGTTGTGGAACAGATATGGGCGCGTTA
Source organism: Lepturacanthus savala (assembly GCA_030544235.1). Lineage (NCBI taxonomy): Eukaryota > Metazoa > Chordata > Actinopteri > Scombriformes > Trichiuridae > Lepturacanthus > Lepturacanthus savala. Next base: position 4,106,050 of record CM060471.1, read on the forward strand.
CGGTCGGGCTGTGGTGGACCTCTTCGCGTCAGGAGAATGCGCAATGCGCACTGTTCTTCTCCCTGCGCAGCATGGAAGCTCCACTGGGCATAGACGCACTAGCGCACTCCTGGCCGCACGAGCTTCATTACACGTTTCCCCACTCTGTCCACAGTGAGGGAGCATGGTCACACACTGATTCTGATAGCTCCACACTGGCCTGCTATGCATTGGCTAGCGGAGATTTATCGGTTGCTGCGCGCCCAGCCTTGGCAACGCCCTTGACCTGCTGTCGCAAGGGGGGGGAACAGTGTTGCACTGTGGGTCTGGCCCGTGAGTGGTTCAATCTGACTGCTGTAGGGCTCCCACAGAGTGTGGTTGCCACTATCCAGAATGCTAGAGCCTCTTCCACTAGGTCTTTGTATGACTGCAAGTGGAAGGTGTTTGAGGAATGGTGTCACAGAGAAGGACACATCTCCTTTCAGTGTCGGGGTGATATTGTCATTCTTGCAGGACATGATTGACAAAGGGAAAGCCTTCTCCACGATTAAGGTGTATTTGGCAGCCATCTCCGCCTGTCACGTCGGGTTTGGAGAGCGACCAGCGAGCCAACATGCGCTGATTTGCCGCTTTATGAAGGGAGCACGCAGGCTTCTTCCTGTCTCCCGACCATTGGTGCCTCCATGGGATTTGGCTGTGGTTCTGGAGGGGCTTAAAGGCCCTCTGTTTGAACCACTGGAGGGAGCAGATCTGAAACATCTGTCTTTCAAGACTGCATTGTTACTGGCTCTGGCTTCAGCTAAATGTGTTAGCGATATCCATGCGCTTTCGGTGCATCCCTCATGCGCCCAGTTCGCCCCGGGTGATGTAAGGATGATTTTGAAGCCCAATCCGACCTTTGTACCCAAGGTGGTTGGCTCATGTTCCCCTATTGACCTGGTGGCCTTTGCTGCCCCGCCTGGGGAGCAGCGGTCACACGCGTTATGTCCAGTTCATGCGGTGCGCACTTACATGGATAGGACTGGAGGTTTCAGGAGGAGTGACCAGCTGTTTGTCTCCTGGGCTAGTCCTCATAAGGGAAAACCTATTTCAAAGCAACGTCTCTCTCACTGGGTGGCAGAGGCAATTGCTTTGGCTTATTCGAGTCAGAGTCTGCAGCCACCTGCAAGTCTGAGGGCACACTCTACTCGTGGCTTGGACGCATCCTGGGCCTTATTCAGGGGAGTTTCTCTTCAGGACATTTGCGGTGCGGCGTGTTGGTCTTCGCCTCTCACCTTTGTCCGTTTCTATATGCTGGACGTCTCCACCTCTTGTGTGGCGCGAGCGGTCCTGGGGCCCTAACTGGCACAGGGAGACGCTCTCCCTGTAGGTTGGTGGACGCTAGGTAAGCTTGTCTGGCAATATGGGAGCTACCACATCCCATAGTGAGACATCGAAATGAATATTATGAAAGAGAACTTAAGGTTATTTACATATCCCGGTTCTCTGAGTAATATGAGTGAGATGTCTCACCAGACAACCCTTCTTGCTTTGGTGAGTGAGAAGAGGTGCTTATCTTGAATGAGGCTGTATCGTCAGCAGCAGCTATTCAAGGTAGGCGGAACTACATGCTGCGGACGAATACGTTCACCAGCCAATCATGATTGGCATAATGAGATTAATGCTTCTGAGGTCTGCAGCGAGGCGTGCATCCCATAGTGAGACATCTCACTCATGTTACTCAGAAAGTAATTAGAGTTATGTAAATAACCTTAAGTTACCTTAAGTTTCGGCCCCGTCACTGTTATCATTGTTCTCTATATGAGAGTGTTTCTGGTGGCTGTGTCACAGGCTTGTGTCATGCGGTCTCAATTTGCAAAGTCTAACCCTAGGGTTAGTCTAACCCTAACCCTAATCAACAACTGGAACTGTAGTTGTAAAAAAATCTGAGATAAGAGCTGCTAGAACTCTGGGCATCATCTCTAGCAGGACATGATGCCACTAGTAATAGTATAATCCCTCATCTCTGGCTATCTGGTCTCATACTCCTTATTTAGAAAAGCCTCTAAACTCATTGCCAGCCTTAAGATACTGCAGCCAGGTTCATGTGAGGCAAAAAATGATGTGGAAAATAACAAAAATACTGTGACTTATGGTGACCATCTGGGGTGTATCCCTGCCTCTCACCTGTAATGTGCTGGGATAGGCTCCAGCTGACCCCTAATGAGGAATAAGCAGGTATAGAAGATGAATGAATGAATTCAGTGCAATGGACGGTGAAGTAAATGTGTTTGTTAACTGTACACATCAGTTGAGATTACTTATAAAAAAACACTGTGAAAAGACAGCAAATAGACATTTATTGATAATATAAATCAGGTGTGTACGTATGTATATATAGTTTTTTCCCCTAGTTTTTTTCTTCTGTCTCATTGCCTATATTGACATATCTTCTTGAAAAACCAGTGTTTCTTAAATTAGATAAATTGATAAGATTAAATGACAGATATTCTTAGATTAATTTGTATTCTTCTTTAAAAACGTATCTGCTGTGTATTTATGTTGATTGAAGCAAAACAAATAATGCATTATTTGGTGGGAGTCTCCTGGATGACAAAATATAATAAATATTTAGTTATTGATTGAGACCTGCTCTCAATATATTGTAAGATATCTTGTGTTACAGGTACCTGCATTTCCTATAATTATATATAATATAATATTATATATATAAAAGAAAAAAGTTTGTCCAGAATGAAAGCTCCTTATTTTTGATAACTAGTGCTTTATTATTATTATTATTATTATTATTGCATCAATCCTGAAGAGAGTAAAAGCAGGTGAGTAGGAGGAGCTCTTATGGAACAGATAGGAGTGTATGAAGAGGAGAATAGGGAGGGTCAAAGAAAGCGTGTTGCAACAGAAGAAGATGAGAGTTAAATATCTGTTCTCATGAAGAATAATTCAGAGCGCTGCTAGAACTCATCAGCTCTCTTTTAGCTCTGTGGTCACTTCCTCTGATGATGGTAGAGACACTGGATCGAGCTGAGCTCTGCATCTCTCCCTTCAACACCACCTGTACTTCAACGCCTGAAGCCATGTTCATTAAAACGTTGCTGTTCTGCATCGCTCTGCTCACTGTGATACTCAACCTGTTGGTTATCATCTCCATCTCTCACTTCAGGCAATGATGCTTTTCTTTAGTTATTACAGCTGGTATTGTGTCTCTGGGGATGGAGCTAGAACAGTTTTCTGATAAATTCTATGCAATGAGACCAACTAATAGTCAACTCTGCATACAAGCTGTTTATATTGTTTTAAGAGAGAGCTATAACAGGCTGGACATCTCAGTTCATGTGAAAATCAAATTATTCTGAATGTCTGAATGTCTCCTGTGCTGACTATGATGCACCACTAATCATCATTATCTCCCACTGCAGGCAGCTCCACACACCCACCAATGTCATCCTCCTCTCCCTGGCTGTGTCTGACCTGTTTGTGGGTCTCACAGTGATGCCGAATTTCATCCTCAGCATGCAGCCCTGCTGGTTTCTGATTAAAATCACATGTGCTCTCTGGTTATTGTGGGGATTCATCCTCACCTCCTCCTCTATTGGAAGCATGGTGCTCATATCAGTGGACCGTTATGTGGCTATTTGTGCCCCTCTACATTATTCTTCCATGATTACTATAAAAAGAGCTAAAATCTGTGTGTCTTTGTGTTGGATCTGTTCTGTTGCCTACAACACTGTAATAATAAAAGATCAATTGTCCCAAGTAGATATATTAAGTCCCTGCCCCCAACAATGTATACTTATCATAAGCTACATATTAGGGGCAATAGACTTGATTCTGACTTTTTTTGGCCCTGTCACTCTTATCATTGTTCTCTATATGAGAGTGTTTGTGGTGGCTGTGTCACAGGCTCGTGTCATGCGGTCTCAAATTACAGCTCTCAAATCAACAACTGGAACTGTAGTTGTAAAAAAGTCTGAAATGAGAGCTGCTAGAACTCTGGGCATCATCTTACTTGTGTTTATTCTTTGTCTTTGTCCATACTTTGTTCCCTCTCTAGCAGGACAGGACACCAGCAGTGATAGTGTAGTCCCTCATCTCTGGCTATTTTATTGTAACTCTACTTTCAATCCTCTAATTTATGCCTTTTCCTACACCTGGTTTAGAAAAGCCTCTAAACTCATTGTCAGCCTTAAGATACTGCAGCCAGGTTCCTGTAAATCAAAAATAATGTAGACAAAAACAAAAAATACTGTACATAAACTGACTTATTTTTTAGTTAATTTAGTGTAACTGAAGGTCAAGTGGAAGTGTTTTGTTTTGTCAACACAGTAATTCAGATTATTAGTTAAGGAACAGAGTGAAAACAGATTAAATAGACACATGTTTCAAATATAAACTATATATTATAAGCAATTTGCAGATGATTAACAGCTTTTGTTTCAACTATTCAGTACATATTCTCTAGTTTATTTTTATTTTACTATAACACATAATATCTTGTGTATTTATGATGAATGGACAAATTTAATGAATGTCATGATTTGTAATTGAGGCCTGTTATTAGTATTCTGTAAGTAGTGCTTGTGGTATAAAGGCACCTGTAATTCCTGAAAATCCATCCATTTTCTATACCTGCTTATTCCTCACTAGGGTCACAGGGGTCTGCTGGAGCCAATCCCAGCGTACTTCGTGTGAGGCACACACACCATTCACTTACATACTCATACCTACAGACAGTTTAGAGTCTCTAATTAACCTCAGCATGTTGTTGGAGAACCCAGGGAAATCCCACACAGACACAGGGAGGAAAAGCAAATTCCATACAGAAAAGTCCTGGCGACCTTCTTGCTGTGAGGCAACTGTGCCATTGTATTTTCTGAAAATATGGCTAAAAATGAGTGTATATATTAGCAAATTGAAAAATGAATAATTTATTTCTTACATAATTAATGACAAAAACAGCAACACCACATTCATTATTACACATACAAAGTGTAGTTGCCTATGATTCAATTTGAGAGGTAATATCATTATTATCTTGTTTCTGTCAGATAAGAATACATACATGTATGCATGTATGTTTGTCCATAACATCCAAAAAGTCAGGAGCTCTTGGACTTATTGCTCTTCTGACTCAAAATTATACATCAACAGATTCACTACAGTCACGATGCTGTGGATCTTTTTTTTTTTTACTATTTTTTTTTTCTTTACAAGATAATGAGTTTTTAATCTTTTATGAAACTATAGAAGAAAACACAAGCAAGTTAAATTTATTTATAAACACTGGTTGACAACATGCCATTTATTCATTCTTCCACCTGGCAAGGCTCTCAAACACGACGATGCAGCATCATAACATTAAGAATCGTCAGCATGGTTTTGGAGCTGTAAATGCTGACCAAACTGTAGCTGATGTTCTCCCCAGAGCCATCAGATTCACCAGTAAATATCCATGATCAGCTCTTAGGTGTCAGCTGAGTGTCAACTGTTGTCATGGATACATTTGCGAAACAATAAAGAAGGGAAACTGGCATTTTTCGCATTTTCTTTCATGCATTTCACAAAGCACACTATAAAACATTGATACATTCGATGGAAACCTAATTCAATAATGACAACACTTTTAAATATATTCTATTTTTGGGAAGGCACCCTGAGACTGAAAAGTGAAGCACATCTTTAGCATTGTTTAGCATTTAACATGTTTAGCATTCATCATGGCTTAATTGTTAGTTTATTAGCTCCTACGGAGTCCATGACACCACAGTCAGTTGGTAATTTTACTTACTTCACTGTGGTTCTCCCCAAGGTTTCTCCTTTTTCCCACTGGGTTTTGGAGTTTTTCCTTGCTGCGAAGGAGGGTCTAAGGATCTGTCTGGGTCACTGAATTTTGTGAAGCCAAGTGAGGCAACTGTGTTGTGATGTTGGGCTATAAATAAAATTGAAACTGAATTGAATTGAACTTACCACTGTTTTTTCTTTTTTCCTCTTTTTCTTTCTTTTTCTGATTCCTTTTCTCTGCCCCACTCATCTTGTCGGAGGTGGGGGAACTTGACCAACAAAGTTTAACTTCATGCTAAATCAGATGTTGGTTCAAGGCAGATGGGGCAGGCCCTCTGAGCACACTGTTCATGTGTCTGCTAAAACAGTGGTGTTCAGCCATGATACTTACTGATACTTGAACATAAGCTGTGAAGTCAAAAGAGAGAAGCTCAGGCTAACCGGCCAGGCATAGTTTAGGTAGATAAAAAGTAGCAGTACAGCCAGAAGCCAAAAACACAATACACCAGGCAAAGCCTGTGGTTGAGGTCAGGGTGTAGAAACAAAACGGCAGCAGTGAGATAAAAGACAGCCATGAGACGTCCTGAAGAGCTGAGCTGAGGGCTGTTAATTCCAAAACCCAGTGGGAAAGAAGAAACCTCGGGGAGAACCACAGTGAAGGAGAGATCCACTCCCATGGATGGACAGGCTATAGATGAACCAGGACTGACAGACATCCATCTGATGATGAAGTATTAGTCTGTAAAGATGTTTCAGTCTGTAGAGATGCTGTAGGGTGGGGGTAGAAAGGCAGGTCCAACCAGGCAGGTGAAGGAGTAGTCGTTAGGTTCATCAGGGGCCTCGATGAGTCGCATCAGGAGTCGTCATCGTTGGGCCTCGTGTGGTTGAACTGAAACAGTAGCCACTCCCCCGAAGAGGGGGGAGAAGGACTCTGGGTGAATAGTGATGAAAAGACCAAGTATAAACTAGATACTGTTTATTAATGACAGACAGTGGTACATGGTACCAGAAAGAGATGATAGAGCTCAGTGACTGTACTTCCCCCAGCATTCTCACTCCTAGGGCAGCTTAGACTGAACTGTGGGTTGAAGTCTACCTCTAGCTACCCTGACCATAGGCCTTTTGGAACAGGAATGTTTTCAGTCTAACCTTAAATGCACAGACTGTGTCGGCCTCTTTAATATCATTTGGGAGTTGGTTCCATAAAACAGGGGCTTGGTAACTAAAGGCTCTAGCTCCTACTCTTACTTTTATGGACCCGTGGAACTACCAGTAGACCTGCATTCTGAGACCGCAGTGTTCTGTTTGGATGGTACGGGACCAGAGCATCTTTAAGATAAGAGGGGCCCATACCATTAATGGTTTTATAAGTGAGGAGTAGGATTCAAAATTTAATTCTGCGCTCAACAGGAAGCCAATGAAGGGCTTAGAGTATGGGGCTGATGTGTTGTTTTCTATTAGTTCCTGTTAGTAAACGAGCCTCTGCATTTTGAACCAGCTGAAAACTTTTTAGGGAACTTTTAGGACACTGTGGAGGGGGGGGCGTGGTTTGCGCTGGGAGTGGCCCATGGGAACAGCATCAGGTGAGATAATTTGACAGCTGTTGAGAATCTCGGTAATGAAAACCTATTTGTATACCCGCAGTGACAGCCTGGAGAGGGAGAGGAAAAGACAAAACTGTGGCGGCTGACAGAGAGACCCAAACTGAACTGAAATGAACGAAAAATAAAGACGCTTTTGCTTGCACCCCAACCAATCCTGTGTCCTGCCTATCTGTGCTGGGAGAACCCAGTAACACTCTCGTGTTACAGACACGCTACGAGTAGGGAGTTACAGTAATCTAGTCTAGATGTAACAAAAGCATGGATTAGTTTTTCAGTGTCATTTTTAGACAGGATATTTCTAATTTTGGCTTTGTTACACAGGTGAAAGAAGGATGTTCTACAGGCTTGATTAATATGAGCTTTAAATGATAAGTCTGGCTCAAATAAAACTCCTAGGTTTTTAACTGTGGCACTGGAGGCAACACTTTTAGGGCCTAATATAATAACTTCAGTTTTATCAGGGTTGAGTAACAGATAATTAACGGACATCCAGGTCTTTATGTCTCTAACACAGGTGCTTAGTTTATGTACTAGCCTCATCTGATCGGGTTTAATTGATAAGTATAGCTGCTTGTCATCTGCATAGCAGTGGAAATTAATGCCATGTTTTCTAATAATATTACCCAAGGGTAGCATATATAGAGTAAACAAAATGGGCCCAAGGACTGACCCTTGTGGGACACCATAGGTGACTCTTGAATATAATGATGATTGCTGGTTAACGCTAACAAACTGGAACCTATTCGATAAATAGGATTTAAACCAGGAGAGGCCAGATCCTCTAATGCCTATGTCCCGTTTCAATCTCTGCAGTAAGATGCTATGGTCGATTGTGTCAAACACAGCACTTAGATCCAGCAGGACCAGGATCGAGGCCAGTCCATCATCAGCAGCCAACAACAAGTCATTCGTAACCTTGACTAGTGCTGTTTCAGTGCTGTGATGGGCCTGAAAACCAGACTGAAAACCTTCAAATCTTATAAGTGCTGACACAGCTGTTTAACTACCACTTTTTCAAGAACTTTTGAAAGGAAGGGTAGATTTGAAATTGGCCTGTAGTTTACTAAAATATCTGGAGTGTTTTTCTTCAAGAGTGGTTTAATAACTACATGTTTAAAAGCCTGCGGCATGTATCCAGTTATTAGTGACATATTAATTATATCTAAGATATTATCCATAATTAGGGGCAGCGTCTCTTTAAGGAGTTTAGCTGGAATTGGATCTAAAATACACATAGTTGACTTAGACGACATAATGATTTTTGTTATCTGGGCTGGGTTTTCAGGGGTGAATTTATCCAGTAATATTACTGGGTTTAAAGGGGCTTCTAAGCTTACAGCCTGAGCTTCCTCAGCACTGATGTTTGGAAGGATTTGATCTATTTTATCTCTAATGGTTAAGATTTTATTATTAAAGAATTTTAAGTCATCACAGCTGAGACTAACTGGAATAGATGGATCTACTGAGCTGTGATTGTTGGTCAGCCTGGCTACAGTGCTGAACAGGAATCTGGGGTTATTCTTATTTTCTTCTATTAACGATGAATAATTTGCCGTACGCAGGGCCTGCTTATAAGCCAGTAGACTGTTCTTCCAGGCCCTGAGGGAATGATCTGTGCGTAAAATAGCTTCTCTAATTTACGTGTAGCTTTTTTAAGGGAATGTGTTTCAGTATTATACCAGGGAGATAATGTCCTTGGTCTAACAGTTTTACATTTTAATGGGGCTACCAGGTCTAAAGCACTATGGAGGGTGTGCATCGTTTTTTCAAAAAACTCATCACATGTAGCAGGACACAAAATGTCTGAGCTGCTGTTCTCATAATTATTTGTGGGGGTGAATATAGGGTGAATTATCTCTATATATTTTAAAACTGAATAGTCACATAATGTCCTTTTCATTTGAGTTCTAACTACTGGTGAGGAATTATCATTCATTATAAACTGAAAGGTAATTAAGAAGTGATCTGAAAGAACTGGATTATGGGGGAGAACAACAAGGTCACTAATCTCAATCCCATAAGTTAAAACCAGATCCAGGGTGTGCTTGTGACTGTGGGTTGGTTTATTTACATTCTGAGTAAAGCCAATTCCATCTAGTTTGCTGCCAAAAGCGTTACTTAGAGAATCACTATTGTTATCAACTTGTATGTTAAAGTCTCCTACAATTACAATTTTGTCATAGTTTAACACTATACTGGACAGAAAGGTAGAGAATTCTGCTAAAAATACAAAATACGGACTAGGAGGGCGATAAACAACTACAAATAGAGCTGTTATTTTGTTTGTCTGCCTGGAATCAATCATTGATAAAAGTAAAGTTTCAAATGACTGATAATTATGATTATTTTTGGGACTAACACCTAAACTAGAGTGAGAAATGACTGCAACTCCTCCACCTCGACCAGTGCTTCTAGCTGTATGAAAGTTAATATGACTAGGTGGAGTGGATTCATTGAGACTCACATACCCATCCTGCTGGAGCCAAGTTTCTGGTAGTGCTAAAATATCCAATTTATAATCACCGACCAAATCATTTACCAGCAGAGATTTAGATGCTATTGACCTAATGTTTAGGAGTCCGCATTTTATAAATTTATTGGAGGTTTCTTTTGTTTCAGTTCCTCAGGGAATTATTTTTATTAAATTGTCTGTTCTCTCTCTTATAATGCTATATTAAATCATATATCATATTAAAGCCAGCTACATGGGGGATGGACACAGTCTCTATCTGCTTTCCTGAACCTGGGATATGTGACAGCTCAGGATGAGACGAGTGGCTTACAGAGAAGTGTTTTACACTACGACTCTGTGCTAAGTCAAAATGCGCGCCAATTATCAATAAATACTATATTGTTTTCAGGGCACCACCTAGCTAACCAGCGGTTAAAGGATGAGAAGCATCTCATCACTGACCAGATTGGGCAGGGGTCCAGAGAATGCTATGGTGTCAGCTATTGTTTTAGCGAGTTTACACACCGATTCTATGTTCAATTTCATAATCTCTGATTGTCTCCGCCGGGCATCGTTACCACCTGTGTGGATCACGATGCGGCAGGATCTAGCCCTACTCTGCTTTAAGAGCCTGAGATTACCTTTGATGTCACCGACTCTGGCTCCTGGATAACACCTATCAGATGACAGATACAAGAAACAAGGCCTTAAAGTAGAACCACAGCCCCAAATAAATTAAATTGTGAGCCAAGTGTTTAGGACTTTAAGGACTTTAGAGTCATGAACTCTGGCCGCACTGCTGGACAGCAGCAGTAATGGTTTTGGTTTGGAGCGCTTGTTTGTTTGGGTGTCCCATGTGCTTTTGTCCACCCCACCCTTTTTCTGTGTTACACCTGATTGATTGTAATGATGTCCAGCTGTGTCTTGTTTGCCACTGTGTGTCTTCCTACTATTTAAGTCCTGTTATTTTATCAGTTCGGCTGGTTGCTTCCCTTTGTGTGAGAATAGAGAGCCTGTGGAGTAGATTGTAAACTTTTGTACTTTTTTGATTTCATTTTTGGATCTTTGTGGAATTACCTGTTGATATCCTAAGTTACATTTACCTAATTTTTGACCCTTTTTCCCATGTGGACACCTTTAGTTATGAAATTTTCTAACACTGGATGAATAGTTTTTGTTTACTTCAGATGCCCTGTTGAATAAAGCTGCCCACAAACTGGAACTGCATTTGGGTTTTAATCTCTGACAAAAACTTAACACCAAGTCAAGCTCCATGTCAACCAAGCACAGGAATCGGCCAAGAAGGAGAAGGCACCCAGTCAGTTGATACCCAGCTAAATAAATAACATTGGCCAGGGCCACTCTATCATTAAAGTAAAGGTAACCATGGAAAATGGGGAGGGAGCATAAATTAGCCTGCTACATATGTTGACAAGTGCCATAAATCACAAAAGGCCAAGCAAGGTGTTTATTCTAGATAAAACTCTCAGGTGCAAACGGAAATAGGGAAGTATTGGTCTTCAATTTCAAGAAAATGGATAAGAACCCCAAAGAAGCTGATCTGGTCTGGGCCAGTTAGGAGGAACTGATTCAGTGTGACTCGTTGTGTTGTGCACTTAAATCAAAGAGCACCTGACCATCAATTATCACACATATAGGAGCTGTCAAGCATATGTTATGACTCAATTAGTGAACAATGTTTTTTTCTCCCTTTTGTCTTGTTTTTCCCTACAACATGCAGATCTCAGTTTAACTTCCTACACAGATATGAGATATATAATGAGCTTTGTTTAACATGTCCTTTTGGACCTTTTTTCCAGTATACAAACTAAAATCTTAAGAGAAGTTGGAGCTTTGTGGCTGACACGTGTTCCAGGATCCAAAAGAAACAATGTCTTGAGCAAACTTCATGTTTTGTACATTTATTAACAAACAAAAAGGATAACAAAGGATAATACAAAAATGAAAATGAGCTTCTTAAGCTTCCACAATCCAAATTATAAAGTCCAGTTTCCACAGTTATGCCCACGACACGTTACATGGCACGGTCAGAAAACCGTGAGGCTCCAACCTCCTTCTTCCCGTGTCAGATAAAGAATGGCAAGTCTGGGCATCTCGCGCAGCGAAGTGATTAAAGGCCCACTACGTAACTTACAGATATTACAGAAATTCTTGTAAATCCACATTTTAACCTTGTACATATGTTTTTAACCTAAATTATGAATTATATCAATCATGAATTTACATAAGCATCAAATATTTATCAATATTAAATTATAATTTTAAATATGAACTTCAATACACCTACAGGTGGTATTGTGTTTAAGGGCAAATTGTTTGCTATGAGACTTTTAGTCCACACTGCATACAAGCTTGTTCAAATTGTTTTAAGAAAGAGCTATAACAGGCTGGAGGTCTCAGTTCATGTGCAAATCAAAGTCTTATTCTAAAGTCTTATTCTGAATCACATTTATTCAGAATAGGTCTTATTCTGTATAAATGTGTGACAGTAATAGTCATGATAATCTCATGAAGATTTATTTTCAATCACAGTTTTGTCTTTAAAATGAATCTGGTTTGATCTAACCTCATTTGTAATGTCTCCTGTGCTGAATATGATGAATATCTCCCACTGCAGGCAGCTCCACACACCCACCAATGTCATCCTCCTCTCCCTGGCTGTGTCTGACCTGTTTGTGGGTCTCACAGTGATGCTAAATTTCATCCTCAGCACGAAGGCCTGCTGGTTTCTGATTAAAATCACATGTGCTCTCTGGTTATTGTGGGGATTCATCCTCACCTCCTCCTCTATTGGAAACATGGTGCTCATATCAGTGGACCGTTATGTGGCTATTTGTGGCCCTCTACATTATTCTTCCATGATTACTATAAACAGAGCTAAAATATGTGTATGTTTGTGTTGGATCTGTTCTGTTGCCTACAATTTCATAATAATAAAAGATCAATTGTCCCTGCCCCCAAGAATGTAAAGTTATCATAAGCTACATATTAGGGACCATAGACTTTATTCAGACTTTTTTTTGGCCCTGTCACTGTTATCATTGTGTTTGTGTTGGCTGTGTCACAGGCTCGTGTCATGCGGTCTCAATTTGCAGCTCTCAAATCAACAACTGAAACTGTGTAAGACAATCTGAGATAAGAGCTGCTAGAACTCTGGGCATCATCTTACTTGTGTTTATACTTTTACTTTTTACATACTTCACTCCTTCTCTAGCAGGACAGGACACCGGCAGTGATAATATAATCCCTTAGGTAACCCTTTGTTACAATGTCATAACAGAGCACAGGTCAGTAATAGTCATCTTTACAGACTAATACAACATCATCAGATGCATGTCTGTCAGTCCTGGTTCATCTATAGCCTGTCTGTCCATGGGAGTGGATCTCTCCTTCACTGTGGTTCTCCCCGAGGTTTCTTCTTTCCCACTGGGTTTTGGAGTTTTTCCTTGTTGAGAAGGAGGGTCTATGGATGGAGGATGTCTGAGTCACTTTGGACTGAATTTTGTGAAGCACTTTGAGACAACTGTGTTGTAATATTGCTATACAAATAAAAGTGAATTGAATTCATAGTAAATTTTAATAGATGGACCAGTATCAGAAGACTATAAATTGAGCCATTAGGGTTGAGCACACAGGACCACTGAGTTGAAGTTTTTTTGTGTGGCCACTTGTTATTGTTGAATAGATAACACAATGAAATCACAACAATGCAAGGCATTAAATGGAAAATAACTGAAAGCCAAGGTCAGCAAAAATAAAACCCTTTCTTCCCCAAAGTTATAGTTGGGGACCTTTTCTTTTTTTTCTCTTCTGATGTCTATCAATTCCTGTCCTCCTGTCCTGTGTGGCAGCACCCCTCACGGCACTCACCTCCTCCAAGGTTCCGTTCCGGTGGTCCTCTTTCTTCTGTCCTACCACACTGTCCGTGAGGAAGGAGAATGGAGTATCACTTCACCACTCTTGAAGTTCAGTGACAGTAGTCTCCTGGCAGTGAGGCAAAAATAATGTAGAAAATAGAAAAAATACTGTGATTTATTTTATTAAAGTGAATTCAATGGCTTCACAACTCCTCGCCTGTCTTCAACTCTCCCCTAGTCTATTCCTTGCTGGTTTTTCTGCATCGTGTTTGCTTCCTTGATCTGCCCGTCTGCATTATTTGCTACTCGTGGGGACAATAAAAGTCATTACCAACTGACTTGCCAGAGTTTTATGCTGCATTTGGGTCCTAAACACACCCATCACAGTACAATCTGGCCATCGATGGACCCAGCGCACTCAACTTCCCCGTCGGACCGCTTTGAGAGAATCAAGCACACTCTCTGGCGACACAAGGCGATGTTCTCCACTTCCAGCTCTGAGGTTTGTCAGGCAATGGCTAACCAAAAGGAGGCGTTGGTAGCGTCAGCCAACCAGGTCCAACACCTGAGGAATACCCTCGCTCAAGCCACGCCTGCTGCTTCGCTGCCAGCTCCAGCTCCGACTCCACCCGCTCCAGCTCCCACCTGGTCCGCTTCCCGAGCCACGGGTGTGAACCCCGGAACGCTACACTGGAGACCCAGAGGGCTGCAACCCATTCATTAGAAACTGCTCCATCCTGTTCGCCTTGCAGCCCAAAACTTTCGCTAAGGAGACGGCGAAGGTGGCGTTCACCATTAATCACCTGACTGGCAGAGCTTGCTTGTGTGGAATGGCAGAATGGGAGCGATAAACTCCCGCCTGCTTCTCATTTCAGTCTCGAAGGGTCCAGATGCCGCAGGAGGTCTGTTAGCTCTGAAGCAGGGGAACCGAAGCGTTGCTGATTTCGCCATAGGCTTTCGCATCAGAGCCCATCAAAGTGAGTGGAATTCGTTGGCTCAGTGTGATGCTTTCTTGTTGGACAAGTTGGTGTCACAAGATCTTCCCACGACACTAGACGGGATCATCAAACTCTTGACCCGTTTGGACTGGTGCATTTAGGCAAGACGCAGGGACAGGCGTCAGGGACAGGCAGACCACCAATTGCCCTCCCGGTCTGTGGGGGTACCCCTGGCTTTGGCGGCACAATCCCCATGTAGACTGGAGGACGGGGGCCATCCTGGGCTGGAGCCCTTCTTGCCATCAAGTGTGCCTGAAGCAAGCATCAGCCCCCCTGCCCATCACCAGTCCTGCTCCTGACCTCACGGGGGTCCTGGCTGAATACCACGATTTTGGAGAGGTGTTCAGCAAGTCCAAAGCCACCTCTCTCCCTCCTCATCGGCCGTATGATTGCCGATGAGTGAAAGACCCCCACAGGACATTATGAGTATCTGGTCATGCCCTTTGGCCTCACCAATGCCCCGGCCGTTCAGTCACTGGTGAATGACATTCTCAAGGACATGTTGAATAAATGCCTGTTCGTTTACCTAGATGATATCCTCATCTTTTCACGTACCAAGGAGGAACAGGTTCACCATGTCAAGGCAGTTCTGCATCAGCTCCTGGAGAACTCTCTGTTTGTCAAGGCAGAAAAGTGCGAGTTCCACACTCCGTCTGTCTCGTTCCTGGGCTACATCGTTGGTCAAGGGAACATAAAGATGGATCCCGGTAAGGTTTCAGCTTTCACCACTTGGCCTGTTCCCGATTCCCACAAGCAGTTGCAATGATTCCTGGGGTTTGCCAACTTCTACTGTTACTTCATCTGGGGTTCCAACACGGTGGCAGCACCCCTCACGGCACTCACCTCCTCCAAGGTTACGTTCCGGTGGTCCAGAACTGCCCACGAGGCGTTCCAGACACTTAAAACCCGGTTTACGTCGGCTCCCATCCAGCCGGACTCCGGACAGTTTGTGGTTGAGGTGGACGCCTCCGATGTTGGGGTGGGGGTGGTGCTGTCTCCAGGACCAGAAACTCCATCCTTGCTTGTCTTCTCCCGGTGTCTGACTCCTGCGGAGAGAAACTACAACATCGGCAACCGGGAAATGTTGGCCGTTAAGCTAGCGTTTGAGGAGTGGTGTCACTGGCTGGAGTGGACTAAGCAGCCATTTTTAGTCTGGACTGATCACAAGAACCTCGAGTACCTCCAGTCAGCCAAGGGACTAAACTCCAACCAAGCCCGCTGGTCACATCTGGTGACATCTTCCAGTGGGCCCACAACTCTCGTCTCGCCTGTCACCCCAGTTTCCAGCACACCAAAGAGATGAGCTATGCAGGTTTTGGTGGGCTACCCTGGATGAGGTTCGCCAACGCCTGTCCCATTTGTAACCAGCACAAAGTCTCCCACCAAGCCCCGGCAGGTTACCTACATCCACTTCAGGTACCACATCGACCATGGTCACACATCTCCCTGGACTTACCGGCCTGCCCCCGTTTAAGGGTCACACTGCCATCCTCACGGTAGTCGACAGGTTCAGCAAGATGGCCCACTTCGTGCCCCTGCCCAAGTTGCCCTCAGCCAAGAAGACCACCGTACTCATTCTCTTTTATGTTTTCCAGATTCATGGTCTCCCCGCCGATGTGGTCTCCGACCGGAGCCCCCAATTCACTTCCATGTTTTTGAAGGAGTTCTGTTCACTGACGGGGGCCACCGTGAGCCTGTCATCTGGTTTCCATCCTCAGTCCAACAGCCAGACGGAGAGAAAGAACCAGGAGATGGAAACAGCATTGAGGTGCTTGGTGTCCAAGAACCCCACCTACTGGTCCCAGCAGCTGTTATGGGTGGAATACGCTCACAACACCCTGAAGAGCTCAGCCACGGGACTCTCCCCCTTCCAGTGTTCTTATGGGTTCCAGCCTCCTCTGTTCCCGGCGTTGGAGGAGGCTCCCGAAGATAGAGTGGAGGACTCTGACATGGAGGTCTCGGAGGAGTTCCAGTCTATTATTTTGGGACATAAAAGACTAGATTGAGGGTGACACGGTGGCGCAGGGGTTAGCGCTGTTGCCTCACAGCAAGAAGGTCGCAGGTTCAAGACCTCCTTGGTCCGGGGTCTGGGACCTTTCTGTGTGGAGTTTGCATGTTCTCCCCGTGTCTGCGTGGGTTTTCACCGGGTACTCCGGCTTCCTCCCACAGTCCAAAAACATGCTGAGGATAATTGGATACTCTAAATTGTCCATAGGTGTGAGTGTGTGAGAGTATGGTGTGTGTGCCCCACAATTGGCTGGCGACCATCTGGGGTGTATCCCTGCCTCTCGCCGTAACGCGCTGGGATAGGCTCCAGCAGACCCCTGCGACCCTAATGAGGAATAAGCAGGTATAGAAAATGACTGAAAGACTAGATTGATATTTGTTTTATCAGGACATCAAACGATATTATGAATATCCAATTGCTAAATAATGAAGACCTGTAATATACAATGTTATTTTTAAAGTAACAGGAAGATTAAGGACTAGTCATAGAACACCAGGTTCTGAAGGTTTTAGTACAGGCTTTGACAGGTAATAACATATGCTTAATAGTCGCCACAATTATGAGAACACATATATAACCTATTGCTATTAAAGATTTGTAAGTATTCCATTCTAATGTTCTGTTTATGTTTGATCATAATGTATATGTGGCATAATGATACAATCCTTAACGACAGGTTTAAAAATTGAACTGATAACAATTCTGTCATGAATGCTACTAATCGGAGATGATACATTTCTGTCTAGCCCATTTAATTGGATATATGGTATTTTATTATCATTGCACCAATGGCTCTGCCTTTAGACCTGAAGTAGCTGGTTTGGTTGATGGTATTTTTAAATCTCTACAGGTGCTGATTGTATAATTAGAATATCATGAAAAAGTTGATTTATTTCAGTAATAGGAATAAAAGATGTGGTAGAAAAAAGTGTACAAGCAATAGGTATAACTGCCCCCTGGAGAGGATTGTGAAAAAAATGAGAATGGACTGCAGCTGAGTGCATGGTTTAATGACCATGATCACCTGATCTTAACCCCTTAGGAAATCTATGGGCTATTGTGAAGAGAAAGACAAACAATGCAGAACAGCTGAAGGCCTTTATCAGAGCAACCTGGGCTCTCATAACACTTGAGCAGTGCCAAAGACTTACCGACTTCATTCCACACCACATTGCTGCAGTAATACAGGCAAAAGGAGCCCCAACTTAGTATTGACTGCTGTACATGTTCATACTTTTCAATTGGCCAGCATTTATAGAAAACATTTTTTAGATCGGTCTTATTATTATATATAATATTCAAATTTTCTAAGATACTGAATTTGTGAATTCATTAGTTTTCGGTTATAATTATCAATATTAAAAGAAATAAGCATATAAAAGATATCATTCAGTCTCGAATGAATGAATATGATTTCTTTTATATATTGGCTGTGTGCTTAGGGTCGTTGTCCTGCTGAAAGATGAACTGTCGCCCCAGTCTGAGGTCAAGAGCTCTGGAGCAGGTTTTCATCCAGGATGTCTCTGTACATTGCTGCATTCATCTTTTCCTCTATCCCGACTAGTCTCCCAGTTCCTGCTGATGAAAAACATCCCCACAGCATGATGCTGCCACCACCATACTTACCATACACCACTGTAGGGATGGTATTCAATTCAATTTTATTTATGGGTCTAGAACCCCATACTCCCAGAGGACCCCATACTCTGCCATGACTGACCAACATCCTCCCCCACAATCGGAGACAACTAAACTCCAGGTAATGATCAGTTGACAGCTCCATCCCTCCCTTCACCCGAGTGTCGAAGACACATGGCCACAAGTCAGACGACAACCACAAAGTTGATCATCAAACCGCAGCCAAGGGTGTCCTGGTGCCAAGTGCACATGTGGAGATGCTGGAACATGAAGTTTGGTGTGTCTCAGGGGATGGACAATCCATAAAGAGCACAGAAGTCTAACAATGAAATACCACTCAGGTTCAGATTAGGGGGGGCGGTCCTTCTAATCATGACCCTCCAGGTCCCACTGTCATTGCCCACATGAGCATTAAAATCCCCCAGGAGGATGAGAGAGTCCCCAGAAGGCGGACCCTCCAGCACCCCCTGCAAGGATTTCAAAAAAGGTGGGTACTCTGAACTGTCTTTAGGCACATAAGCACAGATGACAGTCAGGACCCATACCCCCATCTGAAGGTGAAGGGAGGCTACCCTCTCATCCACTGGGGTTAACCCCAATGTACAGGCACTGAGCCTGGGGAAATAAGCATTCCCACCTTCGCCCTGCACCTCCCCAACTCCCGAGTGGTAGAGAATCCACCCCTTCTTGAGGAAACTGGTTCCGGAGCCCACACCATTCATCAAGGTAAGCCTGACTATATCTAGTCAATACCTCTTGACCTGACATACCAGCTCAGGCTCCTTCCCCACCAAAGTGGTGATATTCCAAACGCCTCCAAACACAGTAAGGTGGTAGCTCCAGGAGGGGCTTTTCATATTCCTCTATATATATATATGCACAGCACCTGTATGTGGGTGGGAAATTAGTTGAAAAGGGTGTGTGAAAGGGGTATGTGTGAAACAGCAGTGTCTGCTGTTGACTTTCCAAGGTCAAAACTATTTTGTACAGCCTTTTTTGTTTCTAGGTTTTAGTAATCTAATGAATGACTAAGCTAATATTTAGTTGAATGACAACAGTTTTTTTTGTTTTTATAACTGCTTCATATCTGTGCAGCATAAAGTCAACCAACTTGTGGCAAGTTTCAGCTGTTATTCCACTCCAGGATTTTTTAACAACATTCCAAAACCATTTGCATTTCTTGATTTTGCTACAGAAACAGCATTTTTGATGTCACCCTACAAGTTCTCAATTAGAATAAGGTCTGGGGATCGGGTTGGCCACTCCATAACATTAATTTTATTGGTTTGGAACCAAGATTTTGCTTGTTTGTGTGTTTGGGGTCCTTTTCAACATTTCAACACATTTCAAGGGCATTTCCTCTTTAGCATAATTCAACATGACCTCTTCAAGTATTTTGATATATGCAAACTGGTCCATGATCCCTGGTATGTGATAAATAGCCTTAACACCATAGAAGGAGAAACCTCCCTATATCATGATTCTTGCACTTCAGAGAGAACTTTTGCTTCATTTCTCTTAAGGTCAAATGATGTGTTCTTTGGCAAATTGGAACTTCTTCTGCTCATGTTTTTTTTTAACAGAGGGGCTTGGTGGGTGATTCTCATTAATAGATTAGCTTCACACAGCTGTCTTCTAACTGTCATGGTACTTACAGGTAACTCCAGACTGTCTCTGATCATCCTGGAGCTGATCATTAGCTACACTTTTGCTATTATGGTTATTCTGTAAGTCCTCTTTCATCAACTAGAGACACAGATGTCCTGACATAAATAACTACTATTCAACCCAACACGGTGGGGTGCTAAACAACAAAATATGTAGAACTAACTAGCCTTGTATCCCTTGATACCACAATCAAACACTTTCCTGGTCGTCCACGAGAACAACAGAACCACTTTAGCCATAGGCCTGAGAAACAGCATCATATCATCCTGTCTGTTTATCTTCACCTAAACTTTATGGACGTTACCATCCTTGTTGGGAAATACTGATTTATGAAAATCCCTGATGAGCATCACAGATTCTGGTGTAATGTTTGGCCTATAGGATGTCCAGAAGGCCCTGACTGGAGAAGAATAGAGTCCAACATTTTGTTGGTGATGCTGATCACTATCTCCCATGCCCCTCCCTTAAGGAAGGAATGAGGCAGATTGAATGTGCCGTTGTTTTCTGAGAGTAGAATTGTTTTCTGAGAGGTTCATATGGACCCAAAATGGATGATTGAGGTTTAAACAGGTTAATAAGACTGCCCCTCATACTTTGTGTGTGTACCATGCATTGTACGGCATGCAGAGATGGTCCAGGGTCCAAATACATCAACACCAGAGTTTGTAAACAGTGTTTCCATGCTGACTCTATTATGCCAGAATTATGCCAGCAATATTCTGGATTTCAAGTCCCAGGACACTTACAGCAGGTGATGCAAATGAAGGTCAACCTGCTTACAGACCTTTTTGTATGCACAATCTAGTAGCATGCTGAGTGGACAGGGTCCTCAGTGAAATGGTGGCTTTCCACAATAAATAACTCCCCAATGAAGGTCTGAGTACCGAAACATTGTTACATTAAAATGACTGTTTTGCTAAGTGATTGACAGTGTACAGTAATATTTTTCCTGTTCCAGCGCGGTTTTTGCCTTTCCTACGCACCTGTCTTCTGCCTAGGTGTGCACAACCTTCTCTTTTGAGCTTCTACCATGAAACTGTTTTACTATGAAATTAGACATTTAGACATCGTAATTATTTTTGATCATTAGTGCTTTATAATAATAATTATTATTATTGCATCAATCCTGAAGAGAGTAAAAGCTGGTGAGTAGGAGGAGCTCTTATGGAACAGATAGGAGTGTATGAAGAGGAGAATAGTGAGGGTCAATGAAAGCGTGTTGCAAAAGAAGAAGAGTTAAATAGCTGTTCTCATGAAGAATAATTCAGAGGGCTGTTAGAACTCATCAGCTCTCTTTTAGCTCTGTGGTCACTTCCTCTGATGATGGTAGAGACACTGGATCGAGCTGAGCTCTGCATCTCTCTCTTCAACACCACCTGTACTTCAATGCCTGAAGCCATGTTTATTAAAACACTGGTGTTCTGCATCGCTCTGCTCACTGTGATACTCAACCTGTTGGTTATCATCTCCATCTCTCACTTCAGGCAATGATGCTTTTCTTTAGTTATTACAGCTGGTATTGTGTGTCTGGGGATGGAGCTAGAACAGTTTTCTGATAAATTCTATGCAATGAGACCAACTAATAGTCAACTCAGCATACAAGCTGTTTATATTGTTTTAAGAAAGAGCTATAACAGGCTGGACATCTCAGTTCATGTGAAAATCAAATTATTCTGAATGGATTTCTCTGTATTAATGTGTGTTAGAATAGTAGTCATGATAATCTCATGAAGATTTATTTTCAATCATATTGTTGTAAAAAATCTGGTGTGATCTAACCTCTTTTTCCATGTCTCCTGTGCTGACTATGATGCACCACTAATCATCATTATCTCCCACTGCAGGCAGCTCCACACACCCACCAATGTCATCCTCCTCTCCCTGGCTGTGTCTGACCTGTTTGTGGGTCTCACAGTGATGCCGAATTTCATCTTCAGCATGCAGCCCTGCTGGTTTCTGATTAAAATCATATGTGTTCTATTCTTGTTGTGGGGATTCATCCTCACTTCCTCCTCTATTGGAAGCATGGTGCTCATATCAGTGGACCGTTATGTGGCTATTTGTGCCCCTCTACATTATTCTTCCATGATTACTATGAACAGAGCTAAAATCTGTGTGTCTTTGTGTTGGATCTGTTCTGTTGCCTACAATTTCATAATAATAAAAGATCAATTGTCCCAAGTAGATATATTAAGTCCCTGCCCCCAAGAATGTAAAGTTATCATAAGCTACATATTAGGGGCAATAGACTTGATTCTGACTTTTATTGGCCCTGTCACTCTTATCATTGTTCTCTATATGAGAGTGTTTGTGGTGGCTGTGTCACAGGCTCGTGTCATGCGGTCTCAAATTACAGCTCTCAAATCAACAACTATATTTGTAAAAAAATCTGAGATAAGAGCTGCTAGAACTCTGGGCATCATCTTACTTGTGTTTATTCTTTGTCTTTGTCCATACTTTGTTCCCTCCCTAGCAGGACAGGACACCAGCAGTCATAGTATACTCCCTTATATTTGGCTATTTTATTGTAACTCTACTTTCAATCCTCTAATTTATGCCTTTTCCTACACCTGGTTTAGAAAAGCCTCTAAACTCATTGTCAGCCTCAAGATACTGCAGCCAGGTTCATGTAAATCAAAGATAATGTAGACAAAAACAAAAAATACTGTACATAAATTGACTTATATTAATAAAGTGAATTCAGTGTAACTGAAGGTCAAGTGAATGTGTTTTGTTTTGTCAACACAAGAATTCTGATTACTTGTTAAGGAACAGAGTGAAAAGAGATTAAAAGACACATATTTCAAATATAAACTATGTATTATAAGAAATTTGCAGATGATTAACAGCTTTTGTTTCAACTACTCAGTACATATTCTGTAGTTTATTTTTATTTTACTATAACACATAATAACTTTCGTATTTATGATGATTGGACAAATTTAATTAATGTCATGATTTGTAATTGAGGCCTGTTATTAGTATTCTCTAAATAGTGCTTGTGGTGTAAAGGCACCTGTAATTCCTGAAAATCCATCCATTTTTGTTTGTTCGTTCGTTCGTCTTCTTCCGCTTATCCGTTGTCGGGTCGTGGTCGTCGCAGCAGCTTCAGCAGGACTTCCCTCTACCCGGCTACTTCCTCCAGCTCTTCTGGGGGGACCCCAAGGTGTTCCCAGACCAGCCGAGAAACACTCTCCAGCGTGACCAGGGTCTTCTCCGGGGGCCGCTGCCAGGAGGGGCGTGCCCGGAACACCTCACCAGGGAGGCATCCAGGAGGCATCCTCACTAGATGCCCAAGCCACCTCAACTGGCTCCTCTCAATGCCCAACCGCCCTGCGAAGGAAACCCATTTCGGCCGCTTGTATTCGCGATCTCGTTCTTTCGTTCACTACCCAAAGCTTGTGACCATAGGTGAGGGTAGGAACGTAGATCGACTGTAAATCAAGAGCTTCTTCCTCTGTAAGTTTGACAATTCAGGGATGATAGGGTGACCGGAACCATTTGTCCTGAGCTGTCAGGTGGTCCTGTAGAAGGGTCAAATAAGGGACTTTTTCTTTCTGGAGGAGCCCTTTAATGGTCCGCACAGCCCTTTCTTTTCTCTCCATTGCTCTGGGTATATCTGGGGCTGGATGTTGTGTGCAGGAACCCACACCATGCTGCAAACTTGGTAAAACATTCAGATGCAAACTGGGGTCCGTTGTCTGTCATGACCTCAGATGGTATGTCGTGCCTAGTAAAGATAGACTTGCAATGTTCTACTACTGCCAATGAGGTAGAAGATGTGTTTAGCTACTTCAATGAAACGAGAAAAGTAATCAACCACCAATAAGTACTACTCACTCACTTCTGTTGTCTCTCTATACATGCTCCGCATATGTTGTACTCACCAGTTGTTACCACACTGTTAGCACTACTTCTCTCTCTCTGTTCTCTACTCTCTTCTGATCTGTTCTCCTTCTCTCTAGCTATCTCTACTCTCTCCAGATCTGTCTGCATGTTTAATCTTTGTATGTCACTATATGTTATATATACTAATTATTACTATATGTTTTTATATGTTCAATGTCTTTATGTAAACCTCATTCGTCTTTATGTAGTCCTTAACGCTGTTTTATGTAGACTCAATCCCACATTCATTTGCAATCGCAGAACAAGATTACTTCATGAATCTCTGCGCCACAACGCAATGTTTTATTTTTCTTCTTTTCTCCAGAACTCTGAATCCTTTTCTCTCTACATGCACATTTGCACTCATAAACACACACATATCCATAAACCATATTTAGTAGGTATTACATTCACTCATGCACTCCTTTAAACTGATATCATGGAACATACGTGGTCGGCATACACAGTCCAAAAGAATTAAAGTCATTAATCATCTTACAAAGTTGAAAGCTGATGTACGATTGTTACAAGAAACACATTTAACTCAAGCCGAACTTCCACTTCTCAATTTCAAGCAATATAACATAATATTTTCATCCACCTACAATAGCAAACAAAGAGGAGTTTCAATTCTGATTAAAAACATTCCATTCACTCTCAATTCATCAGTCTGTGACCCAAACGGTAGATTTGTCATTAAATCACACAATGAATCATATAACTCTCACATTAGCTAACATCTATGGTCCAAACAATGACGACCCATCTTTTTTCAATAATCTCTTCTCCCTCCTCAATTCCTCGGTAGATAACTTGAAACAGCGCTTCAACGCGTTCAAATGGGACCTCAACCAGTGGTAATGGGCGCAATGCCGCTCTCGGTATGGCCGGTGGGTTAACTAACAGGCATTCGGGACAAGACACACACCAGCGGCGCACGTCTGCCCGAATGCCTGGCCAATAGAATCGGGCCATTATCCGGTTCAGTGTTTTATCATATCCCAGGTGTCCGGCCATCGGGTTGTAATGAGCCGCCTGGAAAACTATTTCCCGACGGCTTTTCGGGACCAACAACTGGGTTATTACGTCGCCTGTCTGAGTGTCACAACTCACTCTGTATAATCTGTCCCTGCGCAAAGAAAAATGTGGATATGATAGCGCTGCGTGAGGGTGCACCTTGTGACCATCAATTCGTATCACTTGGTCAAAGGCAAAGCGCAGAGTATCGTCACGAGACTGCTCGAGTGGAAAATCTTCCATGGAGTCAAACACGGGAACCTGCGGAGCCTCCTGTGGAGGCACCACCGGCTCCCCCTCCCCGTCTGCAGTGTCAGACAACCTCGCGTCACCGCTGAGCACAGCGCACATATCCCCTGTCCCTGTCGGTCGTGAGTGCACCCCCACACATTGCCCCACTAACTTATCAAACCCTGGCCAATCCGTGCCCAAGATCAGAGGATGCGCCAGGCGGGAACTAACCGCAGCCTTCACACTATGCTTTTTTCCCTTGTAGCGAATTTCCACCGGCACCACAGGATATCTGTGAATATCCCCATGCACACACCTGATATACACCCATCCTGCCTCTAACAGTGCCCCGGGTCAAATCAGGTTCTGGTACTATAGACTGCATGCAGCCCGAGTCCACCATTGCCTGATGTCTGATTCCCTGAATCCTTACCGGAACGCTGTACATCTCTCCAGGACCGGGGGCGGGGGGCCGACAACCTGGATCACCTGCCCAACCTCCATTAGCGGACACTCGCGGCGGAAATATCCGGGCTGCCCGCACGTCCAGCACTCCTGCCCTGCCGCCTGAGGGACCCTCTGTGGACTAGGAGCAGCGCCCGTAGCGGCTGGACCCTTTGGTGGAAAAACATTTCTAGGAAGGATTGGGCGTCGTCCCTCTCAGTCATCCGCTGCAGTGTCACTGCAGCGAGCGGGGGACTCAGTGATGCTGTCCCCGACTGAGCCAGCATAGCCTGCAGCAGCTGCGGTTGCCCCTCGACCTGCCGCTGCTGATCAGACATGTTCTCCGTGCCGGGTTCGTTTGGGCGCCAAATGTGGCAGTCTCGCTGCCCCGTGGGTTCCCACAGCACTGAACAGACTGACAACAAGTCCCGTTGTTTCTTTGAAAGTTCCTTTTTATTGTGCACACTGGCCTGCACGCACACACACACATGCAGACACTTCGCCAACAGGGCCACTGCAGCCGATCGCAGGCCCGACAGGCTGCCATCTGCTGGGTCTGCTCCGTGTCTTCTTCTGCCCCTCGGGTCCAGCCTGCTGGTAACCACAACAACCCACGGATCTGGCATTCATCTGAAGTAATTAAACAATACATGACTGACTATGGTCTTGGCGATACTTGGAGAGCAAGGAACCCATCCCTAAGAGAATACTCATACATATCCCCGGTCCACCAATCCTCTTCAAGAATAGACTTTTTTCTGGTTAACAACTCCCTCATCCAGCAAACCACGGAAAACACTATCAACCCTATTATCATCAGTGACCATGCCCCTGTCTCCTTAACTCTATCTCTGCAATCAATTCACAAACCTTTTACTAGATGGCGCCTAAACACATCTCTCCTAGAGGACAGAGATTTTACCAGCTTAATCAGAGGAGAGTGGGCATCCTTTCTGGAGTTGAACGATTCTCCAGAGATCTCCCCATCAACACTCTGGGAAACAGGTAAAACAGTCATTAGAGGTATAATCCTATCATATTCTTCTTTCAAGAAAAAACAGCTACAGAAATTGGAGAACACACTAGAACAAAAAATTAAAAACTTAACGATCCACCTATCTCACAATCCCTCAGACGACATACAAAGTGAACTAAAACATCTACAAAGACAATTGGACAGTATCATTGAAAGGAAAACTCAGTTCTGCATCCAGCAACTCAAATATAACAAATTTCATTTTGGCAATAAAACAGGGAAATTCTTAGCAAACTTCAGCACAAGAAAGAGAAATCAGTTATTCCATCCATCCTAGACCCCTCAGGCAAACCGACCCAGGATCCGCATGAGATTAACAACAGTTTCAGAAACTTCTACAGTGACGTATACTCCACCGGTAACCAACCCACTCAATCTGAAATAGATTCCTTCCTCAACTCTGTTCACTTGCCCTCACTATCTACACAAGTCAGAATTTTTAGATCAACCTATTACAGCGGAAGAACTTCTCAAAGCCCTCCATAACATGCCCAATAACAAATCACCTGGACCTGATGGACTACCAGTAGAATTTTACAAGCACTTTTGGGATATCCTGTCGCCATTATTCATGCGTTTAATTACTGATATTAAAAACACGTCGTCAGTACCAAAGCATATGAACACAGCTGTCATTTCCCTTCTACTGAAACCTAACAAAGATCCAACCCATCCATCTAGCTACCGCCCCCTATCTCTAATTAACACAGACCTCAAAATTATCACCAAAACATTAGCCTCAAGAGTAGAAACAGTTATGCAAACAATAATTCACCCAGACCAGACAGGATTCATAAAGAGCAGACACGCCTCTGACAACATCCGCAGACTCTTCAATCTAATTGACATTTCACAAAAACAGCAGAATAACACCATAATTGTGTCGCAGAATGGATGCAGAAAAAGCTTTTGATAAGGTTAACTGGTCCTTCCTCCTCACCACCCTACACAGATTTGGCTTTGCAGAGTCGTTCATCCATTGGATAAGGACACTATACACTGCACCTTCAGCCACTGTTGTCACAACGCTTCACACTGCACCAAGGAACCAGACAGGGATGCCCACTCTCTCCTTTTTTATTTGCCATATTTATCAAACCATAACAGCAGCACTACGACAGAACAGCAAAATTCAAGGCATCTGGAATGGCAATACAGAACACAAAGTCAGTCTCTATGCTCTATGATCTGTTACTCTATCAACAATCCCCTCTTACCTCACTTCAGGAAACCTTTAAATTTATCAATCACTTCTCTAAAGTATCCAATTATACAGTTAACTGGAAAAAATCAACTATACTACCTCTAACCAATCATAGCTGGGATTCTGCAGTCCAAGACCCCACTCTTTCTTTCAACACTGGCAATATCAAATACCTAGGCATTATAATCTCCCCCAGGCTGTCAGAGCTCTTCAACCTTAACTACACTCCATTACTACGAAAGATTGAAGACGATTATAAATGCTGGAACAAACTCCCACTCACCCTAATTGGCAGAATAGCAGCAGTCAAAATGAAAACCCTCCCACAAATGAATTACCTCTTCTCAATGATCCCAACCACCCCCACTCACCATTGGTTCAAAACTTTAGACTCACTCACTACCCACTTTTATTGGAAAAACAAACCCCCAAGAATCGCACTGCATCTGCTTTACAAAACTCCAAACAACACGGTGGACTAGAAGCCCCAAACTTCCATCATTACTTTCTTGAAAATCAACTACAATATCTCTCTAAATGGACGCAGAAGCAGAATTCCCACCCATGGCTAACTATAGAACAAAATCTAACAAACCCCCTCTCAATTGCAGATTTACCATTTCTATCACAAACAGCTAAAAAAATAGACTGTTTTAAATACATTACAATCAGCACCACTCTGACAGCCTGGTGGAAAACCAGCAGAATAACCAAAACCACCCTGACACCGTGTAAACTCACCCCCGTCTGGCACAACCCTGACTTCACGTTACATAAGACTCCGATCCACTTTCCCAAATGGGAAGCTAAAGGTATCACCTACCTCCACCACCTATTTGAAAATAACCAGCTTGTATCCTTTCCCACCATCATCCAGGAATATGGAATTGGAAAAGAAAAGTTCCTTCACTACCATCAACTGAAAGCAGTAATTCAAAACAAAATCAATACAAACAGCACTCTTGAACCCACACACAAAATGGGAAAATGACCTCGAGCTCCTTCCAACCACAGATTTCTGGACAAATATCTGCAAAAATATTTTTTCCATGACCTCTAACACTAACCTACAACTAATAGAATATAAAACCATTCACAGGACTCACTTCACCCAGAGTAAACTATTCAAAATGGGTACCGTCAACACAGACATCTGTCCTCACTGAACTTCAGGGAACACTGACACATATTTGCATGCCACTTGGAACTGCCACCGAGTTAACCTCCTGTGGACCTCAGTCACAAAAACACTCTCTACCATCTTGGACTGTAGGGTCCCACTTTCCCCCACTCTCTGTCTTCTGGGAGACATGACATCTACCGCCATTCCACAAAAAATGAAAAATCCAGTACTTGTCTCTCTGACTATCGCTAAGAAAATGATCTTTCAAAACTGGAAATCTAGAAAGTCTTGGAACATAAATCACTGGTTCAACCTAATCTCAGAATACATCCTCACAGAAGAACTCTTAGCTCAAAAGATGAACAATACATCAGCTTTCATTGACATCTGGAATCCATTCATAACCTTTCTTCAAACCCAGCTATAACTGTGCCACTTATTTCTTTTACACCCCCCCCCTTCCTGCTTAATATACTAATAATAACACTAATATATGCACCCCCCCTACACCTCTCTTTCCTTCCCCCCTGCCCCCTGCCCCCCCCCCACACACACACACAGTCATTCTTTCATACATACAAAAACAGCTGGCTGTCACTTATCTTATTTCATTTATTTACTTATTTTCTTTCCATCTGATGATCATAGTATCTGCATATTAGCTCCTGTCAGTCTATCTATCTGTCTGTCTCCGTCAGCGTCCTCCTGTCCCTGTCTTTTGTGTCTGTCGGTCAATTGTCCTGCTTGTCTGTTTGCGTCCGTCTGTCCTCCTTGTAAGTGCATGTCTGTCTATCTTTCGTTTGTCTGTCTGTCCACCCTCCCATTCATCATTGTCTGGTTTTGTAATCTTTTAATTTAATTTAATTTTTTTTTTTTGCCCATTGTTGTTGCCCTATGTCCATTGTCCAGTTTTGACTGACTGTGATTTAGGGTTAGGGGATGTGGGTGAGTCTGCAACAATCATTGTATATGATTTTGATATATGTTTGTAAATAGTCCAAATTAAAAATAAAGTTGTCCTCCAAAGAGGGGGGTGGAGGTGGGCCAAAAAAAAAGCAATAAGTGCTCATTATTGTCCCACTAAAATAAGTCGCCACCCACTTTTGCCCATGGTCTATCAGGGAACTGTGGAGTGAGCAGTGGCTCTCTGGGATTGCCTCTTTCTTTAGCACGTGTCACAGCCTGAACAACCATCTGAAGCTTTGTACTCGGCCCCGGCCACAAGACATTGTTTGGCTCTTTCCCGACCCTTTGATATGCCCTGGTGTTCTGCATGCAGGTTCTGGAGTATATCTGTTTGTAGTGCCTACACCCTTTTAGTAGTAGGACATCCTCCACTGTTAGTTATTCAACCTGTGCATATGGTAGGAAAGCCCTGTATATTTTGGATCTGTCTGGCCAGCCCTCATTACAGTACCTTTTCACTCGGCTCAGTATTTCATCCCCTTCTTGGCATTTCCATATTTCTTGTAGCCTCTTCTCCGTATCTGGGAGGTTTGACATGACCATGTTAACATACAGGTTGATTTCCTCCTCCTGTTCCGGCTGCCCACTCTCTCTCAAGGGCGCTCTTGACAGCACATCTGCTGTGGCCAATGTCTTGCCAGCCACATGAGAGATGGAGTAGCAGAAATCCATCAGTCTCATTCTGAGTCTCTGAATACGTGGCAGGAGTTCATCTAAGCTCTTGGAGCCTCGTAGCGGAACCAGAGGCTAATAATCCCTTTCCACATGAAACCTGATGCCCACCAGGAAGTCTGAGAACAGCTCACATGCCCATGTGATTGCTAAAGCCTCTTTCTCAAATTGGACATACTTTTTTCAGTGTCTGAGTGCCCTGGAGCTGTACGCCACTGGCTTAAGGTACCTTCCTTCGGTCTCTGCAGTAGCATTGCTCCCAGCCCCAATGATGATGGGTCGGCTGAGATGATGTTCTCTGTTTTCGAGTTGTAGAGCACTAGCCCTGGTGGTGAGCTCAGCTCCTCCTTGATGTTATTGAATGCTCTCTGTTGTTGATGTCCCCACTGAAATGTGTTTTGCTTCTTCAGTAATTCACATTTCTCAATCATCAGCGTGACACCTGTCTCTTGCAGTCTGTCCAGCACCGCAAAGAGCCGTGTGTTGTGCTGGGCCTGTGTGTCTCCAAAGACAAGAATGTCATCCATCTGGCATAAGACGCTGTCAAGCCTCTCCAGTATCCTGAACTTTCTTTTCTAATAGTGCTAGGGTACTGAAGATATGCCGAAGCAGAGGCGATTATAGCAAAACTTCCCAAAGGAAGTGAGGAATGTAGTGAGGATGCAAAATCGATCGATTTGATCGATTGCATTGAGAGAGCAGCTGATCAGATCCATTGTTGATCCATTTTTCGGAGAGAAATACAGAGAGAGGCTCTGAGACAGGTGACACAGACAGCACAAGACACAGAGCAAAGCAGGGGAGATAAGGCATGAGGGAGAAAGCAGACCCGGGAAAAAGCTGAGGTTGTGTTTCAGCTGTTTTTGCCTGCAGTGTTGAAGTCCAATGTTCTGACTGAGGTTCACCAGGGGCATGGTCATCAAGGGGTCGAGAGGACCTTAGAGCTCCTACACCAGCGGTGTTATTGGCCACTGAGGTGGCACAGTGGTGCCAGGTATGTGAAAGGTGCCAGGTTGCCAAGGTGAGTCAACCCGATGCTCCTCAGCCATAATGACATGGAAAACGTACTTGTCATGACTGACGTTTTCACTAAATACCCATGGGCTGTCCCTACCCATGATCAGCGAGCTGCCACTGTAGCTCAGGTCCTGGTTGAGTGATTTTCAAGATTCGGTGTTCCAGCCCGGATACACTCCGACCAGGGACCTCCACTCCATGACCTGCTGCATACGTTGCCTATGTCTCGCAAGTGCGACTGGAATGCCTGTCTGCCCCAGGTCCTGTACTTTTATAACACCACCCTGCATCAGGCAACTGGTGGGTCTCCCTTTTTCTTGATGTTTGGCCAGGAGCCGAGACTCCCAGTGGATTTTCTACTGGGGCGAGTTCAGGATCCCGTTGGTGGTAATGTACATGAGTGGGTCCAGGACCACCAAACACCCTTACAGATGACTTTTGAGGGGGCTTGTGAATGGTTGAAGGCTGTTGCCGAGCGCCATAAGAGAAACCATGACCAACATGTGCGAGTTGATCCTCTGAAGGAGGGCCAGTTGATATGGTTGCAGGGTTTTGGTGTACGGGGGCACCACAAGATCCAAGATCAATGGGGCTTGGCTATGTACCGTGTCTTGAGGGCACCGAGGGAAGGGGGATCAGTCTACCCCATTGCCCCTAGCGATGAGCCATCAAGAGCTAGACGGGTCCATCGCTCTTTGCTGAGGAAGAATGTATAAAGGCTGGCAGAGAACACCTGTCTCCCACTGCTTGGCTGAGGTTCGGGTGTGTGACGTCTTGCTGTTTGTCACTTCCTGGTGTCTGTCACTTCCGCTTCCATGTAGCAGGTGAGCTGTTGACAACAGCTGTAGTTCCCCGATGTGGCCTGTCCAGGACCGATTGTTTGTATTTTTTCTTTGTGCCGTAGAGGTTCGCTTGGGTGTTCTGGCTGCACGCCACTCACTGCTCTGCTTACCGCTCGCTGGTGCTGCTCGCTGTCCATTGCTGGTGTGTCACACAAACACAGGAGCAGGAGCTCCTATGTTTGCTGTCCGGGACTGCCTGGTTGGTATGTAGCGCAATGGCCTTAGAGTCCTTCTCCAGCTATTCATAAATTGCTTATCATGTGTTTACTATTGTAGGGCTAAAGACTGCTGTACAGCAGTACCGGTGCTGAACCGCTGCTGTTTTGCCTCCCAGGAAATTGCGTTGTTTTGCCTACCAGAAATGTGCCTGGTTTTGCCTCTTGGGGAAGTTGCCAAATTTTAAACTGTCTGTGTGAGAGAGCACTGTGTGTAATTTAAGTTTGTTTAGTTGTGTTTTGTTTGTTTTTTGGGGGGTTTCTTTACAGAAATTGGTTTTGTTTTACTTGTGTAGGATTATTTTGTTAGACTGTCTATTGGGTTATTTTGTTTTCTTTCATTATATGGATTTTGGTCAAGATGTGTTTTGTTTTAAATATTGATTTCTTTTTTTTGTGATTTAGTGCAATTTTTATTTTTCCTAACATGTTGCTCTCTGGTCCCTCCCAGGTGCTGAGCCTACGGTGGTGGATTGGTGTCCCGGTGGTGATGTCCCTTTTTTTATTTTGTTTGCACTCATCTTTTATGAGTGTTTTTTTTTGGTTTGCTTCAAGTGTGGTGTTCCTGGGATCCCCGTTCTTTTCGACCCATTTCCTCACAGTAGGTTTCAGCCCTGGTTGTTTGTCTTTTTTGGCTTGAGTGAGTGTGATTTTAGTGCCAGAGTTTTACAAAAAAAAAGAATTTGTAATAAAAATATTTGTATTGACAAAGTACTGTCTCTGCCCTTGATTGCAAAACAGGCTTGAGTGCTTTTCTCTTATGACTATTTAAAGAAATCTCTGGGTGAAATTCCCAGGGTGGCATTGTCAGGCATTTAATTAACAATTTTACTAATACTGCCCATTGTATAAACCTCTCCTACCTCGTGCTGCCACACTAACAAAAAAAGGGACATCACCTTTAGTGCTCTTGAAAACACTCAGTGAAGGACTTTGGAATATGACCTAAATGTTATACCCTCTGTTGTTCTGTTGTTTTTTGCACTTTTTTTGCAATTTTTTTGTTCTTTCAAAGAAAGAAGAGGGAGCTATTGAACTTGCATTGCTCCTGTTTTACACACACTATGGTACCTGAGAACCTGGGTTTTACACATGCATGGGGGGCACGGAATAACTGAGGTGTATCTAGAGGAAAAAGTGTGTGCGCAGGTTCTTCAGTATGTCCTTGAGGAATAAAGACTGTTAAGGCAATAAACGTGTTTCTTGCATCGTGGTCAACACTGACACCAATAATTGCAAAACAATAAAGAACGGAAATTGGCATCAATTCGCATTTTCTTTTGTGCATTTCACAAAGCACACTCTAAAATTTCGATACATTCGGATGGAAACCCAGTTAATTAATGACAACACATTTAAATATATTCTATTTTTGTGATGGCACCCTGAAATGTCATGAGACGAAGTTGAGACTGCAAAGTGAAGCAAACCTGCCAGCTAGCTAAATAATGTTGCTTTGTCCTGTGTAGCATTCATCATAGCTTAATTGTTAGTTTATTAGCTCCTATGGAGTCCATGACAGCACAGTCAGTTGGAAAAAAATGCACTTACCACTGTTTTTCTTTTTTCCCCCTTTTTCTTTCTTTCTGTCTTTTTCTGATTCCTTTTCTCTGCCCCACTCATCTTGTCGGAGGTGGGGGAACTTGACCAACAAAGTTTAACTTCATGCTAAATCAGATGTTGGTTCAAGGCAGATGGGGCAGGGCCTCTGAGCACACTGTTCATGTGTCTGCTAAAACAGTTCAAAGGGTGGGTTCAGCCATGATACTTACTGATACTTGAACACAAGCTGTGAATTGAAAAGAGAGAAGGTCAGGCTAACCGCCCAGGCATAGTTTAGGTAGATAAAAAGTAGCAATACAGCTAGAAGCGTTTGCGGTGGCACCGCCAGAGGAAACACAGCCAAAAACACAATACACACTTGGTTTGGCAGGATAAACTCATTGGTCCTAAGGACATTCAGCTGTGTCGCACTCTCGGCCAATCATGAGGGGAGAAAGCTGTATAAAGCCGGTCAGAAAACACCTGTCTCCCAGCTTGCTTGGCTGAGGTTGGGGTGCGTCACATCTTGGTGTTCGGCACTTCTGCTTCCGTGTGAGGACCGCTTGGGTGTTCTGGCTGCACGCCGCTCACCGCTCTGCTTACCCCTCACTGTTGCTGCACACGTTTCTTTATTATATGGATTTTGGTCAATTTGTTGTGTATATCTTTTGTTGGTTGGCCTATGGTGGTGGATTGGTGTCCTGGTGGTGGTGGGTAGGTTTCAGCTGTGGTTGGCTGCTTGTTTATCTCCATAGTGAGTGTGATTTTTAGTGCCAGAGTTGTTGTTTTTTTTTTTAAGAATTTGTATTAAAAATGATTTCCGAACCACTGTCTCTGTCCTCATTTGCGAAACAGACCTGAGTGCTTTTCTTTTGTGTTTAGCCATTTAACGAAATCTCTGGGTGGAATTCCCAGTGTGGTGTTGTCAGGCGATTCAATGAGAAATGGACAAACACATAATTGCAGGGACACACAGTCCACCATATTTCAGGGACACACTTTAAAATGAAAAAAAAAACACACAATTGACACTGCTAATCTACAAGAAAAAAGGCCTTAAAGTAGAACCATAGCCCCAAATAAATTATTAAATTGTGAGCCAAATGTTAGGACTTGAGAGTCATGAAGTCTGTCCGCCCTGCTGGACAGCAGCAGTAATGGTTTTGGTTTATGTTTGTTTGGGTGTCCCATGTGCTTTTGTCCACCCTGCCCTTTTTCTGTGTTACACCTGATTGTGATGATGTCCAACTGTGTCTTGTTTGCCCCTGTGTGTCTCCCTACTATTTAAGTCCTGTTTTATCAGTTCTGTGTCTGATCAGCTGGTTCCTTCCCTCTGTGTGAGAATAGATTTTGACTCTGTGCTCCGAGCATGTGAAGTAGATCATGAACTTTTTACAAACACTTTATTTAATTAACTGAGAGCAGATAACAGAATAGAACTGAAAAAACACACACAAAACAGAAACCAATAAGAATGAACAGAGCACACAAAATGGAGACAAGAGGTGCAGGTGGAGAGACGGGGAGGGAAGGGGTCAATGAACGCCATTTGTGTAATTGCTGTGTAATTTCTTGTGTTATCAGTGTCATTGAAGCTGAGAACTGGCAGAAAGAAAAAAACTGATTAGTATCCAAATCTGTGGCGTGTTTTTCCACTCACACTTTGTGCTTTAATACATTGTTTTTAAATTAAAGTTGTGACGTAAAAGTCTTAAAAGTATTAAAATATTTTTTTAGGAAACTTTATGATGTATTTATAATTTAATTTTATTAATCAGTTTTTACTATAAATTAATATAGCTGACAGTTATAAGACACTATACTGAATGACACAACAACTAGTGAAGTAAAGTTTATTCAGACTGAAAGCTCTGAAATTGTTGTTGTCTCGTCTCATCTCGTCTTGTCTTCTCCCACTTATCTGTTTTTCTCGGGTCGTGGGGGCAGCAGCTTCAGCAGTGAAGCCCAGACTTCCCTCTCCCCGCTACATCCTCCAGCTCTTCCAGGGGGACCCCAAGGCGTTCCCAGACCAGCCGAGAGACATAGTCTCTCCAGCGTGTCCTGGGTCTTTCGTGGGGCCACCGCCCAGAGGGGCGTGCCCGGAAAACCTCACCAGGGAGGCGTCCAGGAGGCATCCTCACTAGATGCCCGAGCCACCTCAACTGGCTCCTCTCGATGTGGAGGAGCGGATCTACTGTGAGCTCCTCGCGGATGACAGACCTTCTCACCCTATCTCTAAATCAAGAGCTTCACCTTTTGGCTCAGCTCCTTCTTCACCATGATATTCCATCATGATATTTGAACTTCTCCACTTGAGGCAGGATCTAATCCCCGACCCTCGACCA
Organism: Lepturacanthus savala; assembly: GCA_030544235.1. Taxonomy (NCBI): domain Eukaryota; kingdom Metazoa; phylum Chordata; class Actinopteri; order Scombriformes; family Trichiuridae; genus Lepturacanthus; species Lepturacanthus savala. The sequence continues at coordinate 4,142,598 of CM060471.1, forward strand.
GGCGCTCGCACCTGAGCCCCTCCCCCAGGTCCCGGGGGGCCCAATAACCCACACCCGGGCAGGGTTAACGTTGACCCAATTATTGTCTTCTTCATATTCATCTTCATAAATTGTTGTTGTATTAATCCTGACAGTGTCTGAAAATAGGCTGAAGTAGACAAAGGAAAAGCAGGGTGTGAGAGGTAGGCAGGGCCGCTGCTAAGGTTTTGGAGGCCCTAAGCTCAGCTTGTAGGGAAGCCCCCCGCCCGCCTGCCCGTCCACCAAACTCCTGGAAGCTCACGAAATTTACAGTTGAAAATAAGTCTTACATAGACATGTAGATATCAAAAAATTAACTTTTTATTATACAATAATATACTGTATGTTAAATAATAAATCAGAGAGAGCAACAACACAATAACAAATAAATAAAACAACTGCCTCCAAGGGAAGGCTTTCAGTTGTGGGTGTCTCTTCTAAGGTGACTGTTGTTGTTTGTGGCTGTTTACTTGAACCTTCAGACACGTTGGATGATTGTTGGCTGCTTACTGCACTGCTTGTCGATGGTTCAACATCTGGTTCATCTTCTTGCTGATGTGGTGGTCCGTCTGTATATTTGAGCATTGGCCCTATGAATATGATTTAAATGAAAAAATATCTCATTAGTAAAACTTGAATAAAAATACCCAAACCAAAAATATCACTTCATTATATTATGCTATCTAGTAGCATTTGTATTTATATGATATTAATATGGTAGGACAAAATCAAATACCTTAAAAATTAACATATTCTAATCCTACACATTAAACAAAACAATAGTGGCATTTTGTGAATGACCAAAGGTGGCCAAACATTTTTTGCACTACACACGACTTTAACACATCTTCTACAACACTGTGGCCAGATGTAAAATCATCCCCCAACCACCGCCCCCTCCCCTCCTCCTCCTCACTACCGTTATCCCCAATGACCCCTGGAGCAGAGAAAAGATGCTACAGCTGAATTTTATTCTCTGTCCAATCCTGTTTACTGTTGGGCTAACGTAGCCTAGCTTGTTGAGTTTATCACGTAACGCTGTGTTAGCAAAACAAACACGGTATAACACGGACTTACCTGAAATGGATGCAAGTTTGTCGTCATTCTTTTTTCCTCTTTCGTTTTTTAGCTCCAGATTCATGGTGTTTCTTGGATGATATTCTCTCATTTCAATTGTTGAAGTTTTTAACTGAAGAAAACTGCTCATTAAAGCCGTTTCAGAGCGTAGTAAGAAAAGTGGCTCCGTGTTTGTGCCATCGTGAACGATCCGAGTCTTTGAAGTTGAACGATCCGACTCGACTCTTTGAAGTGACAGATAGGAGCCGGCTCCTCGTTGGGAGCAACGGAGGAGCCGAACGAGCCGACTCGTATTAGTGAGCTGAGCCAAAAGATCCGACTCTCCAAATAGAGCCGGAATTCCCATCACTCACTGTACCGCTGGGGTCTGAGTCTTTTTATTATGCAATAAACAACATTTGATTTTCCCGATTTCAGTGACGGTATACAAAACTCCTGTAGAACTAATTCATATTTTTGATATTTATTAGTGTAATATTTATTATCTTTTTTTCCCAATCTTAATTTTGGAGGCCCCCCTCCACTAGTTGAGGCCCTACGCTGGCTGCGTAGTCTGCGTGTACGGAGCGGCGGGCCTGGAGGTAGGGACTGATGCTGGTTGAAATAGAGAGCAAGACCAAAGAGAGTAAAACCTGGTGAGTAGAAGGAGCTTGTATAGAACTGATAGAAGTGTATGAAAAGGAGAATAGGGAGCGTAATAAGAAGAATAATTCAGAGGGCTGCTAGAACTCATTAGCTCTCTTTATTTTCAATTATATTGTTTGTGAAAAAAATCTGGTGTAACCTCATTTGTAATGTCTCCTGTGCTGACTATGATGCACCACTAATCATCATTATCTCCCACTGCAGGCAGCTCCACACACCCACCAATGTCATCCTCCTCTCCCTGGCTGTGTCTGACCTGTTTGTGGGTCTCACAGTGATGCTAAATTTCATCCTCAGCATGCAGCCCTGCTGGTTTCTGATTAAAATCACATGTGCTCTCTGGTTATTGTGGGGATTCATCCTCACCTCCTCCTCTATTGGAAGCATGGTGCTCATATCAGTGGACCGTTATGTGGCTATTTGTGCCCCTCTACATTATTCTTCCATGATTACTATAAACAGAGCTAAAATCTGTGTGTCTTTGGTTGGATCTGTTCTGTTGCCTACAATTTCATAAAAATAAAAGATCAATTGTCCCAAGTAGATATATTAAGTCCCTGCCCCAAAGAATGTAAAGTTATCATAAGCTACATAATATCATGATTTGTGTAATTGGGCCCTTGTATTACTATACTGTAAGCGATTCTCATGTTATACAGACACCCATAAGCATGAAAGCATGGCTAAAAAAACGTAAAGAATATGTTGCCGTTTTCAATGTTTCAAAATTATGGATTTTCCAGTTTGATAAAAGTGATGATGTGTTTGTGTCTGGATAGTGTGGATCCCTGAAAAATGATTATGTATAAAAGAATAAAACTGATATAACCCCTTTTTACCTCACAGCAAAAAAAACAAACAAAAAAAACATTTCAACAAGGAAATTCAAAGTGCTTTACATAAAACTTTAAATGCATCAACATACAATTTAAAAACTGTCAATTAGAAGGGGATAGTAATAATAATGCAAGACACTATCTAGTATCATACAACCATGACTAAGTAAAGTTGGTTTAAGTTCGATCTCTCAGATCATTTCCAGAGTGGAGTATGGAGTCCAGATGGGCAAACGTCTTCTCTGTGTCCACAAAGCACATGTAGACTTGTTGGCAAACTGACTTGGTGGATGGTGGTATAAAACCTCCTCAAATCCATTTGGAAGTCATTCTCCATGGTTGAGTTGGACTCCTTCTTCAGCTTGATGGCATTCCTCATCGCTGGCGCTAAATGTCCCCCTCCATCCCTGTTACATGGTTGAAGCTCTACCAGAGGTGGGAGATCAAGCTTATTCTGATATGAGATTCAGCCAGATGTTCCCAGCAAACCCACACAGAACATTTAGGAATGCCAGGTCTTACCAGCATGGTCTACTGATATGAGCACCATGCTTTGGTCGGGGTGTTGATAGCTCCACCCCTTCGCCCACTCTTCATCTAAATATCCAAGACATCTGGCCAAAGACAAGGACTCCAAAAAGGGTGGGTACTTTGAACTACTGCATAGGCACAGACAACAGTCAGAACCTGTCCCCCAACTAGAAGATGGAGGGAGGCTACCTTCTTGTCTGCCATGGTGAACCTCAATGTACAGCACCAAGCTGGTGTAAAATTTGTATCCATCCCCACCCTGCTATGCACCTTTCATCTGGGGCAACTTTAGAGTGGTAGAGTCCAACCCCTTTCAAAGAAACTGTTTCTGGAGCCCGTGTGGTGCATCGATGCAAGCCAAACTCTATCTAGATGGTATCTCTTACCTCATTACACCAGCTCAGGCTCCTTCCCCACCAGAGAGGTTACATTCCAGGTCCCCAGCCAGGATCTGCAGCTGAAGATCGGAACACCAGGGCCTGGCCACCGCCCAACTTCCTATGCGCCTGATGCTTTTGGCCCCTCTCACAGGTGGTAAACCCATTGTAAGGGGTCCGACTGCATCCAATGACGAATGTGAGTTTCCAAAATTCCTTTTTTTTAAATCAGGGTTTTCTGAGCCCCTCTTCGTCTGGTCCCTCACCTAGGACCTGATGGCGGCCGTGGGTGACCCAGGAGATTATAACCCCTGACAACAAAGTTCCTAGGATCATTAGAACATGCAAACATCTCAAACATGATAATGTTGCAGCTCAAGGAGGAGTACATCCAAAAGGACCTTTGGTCAGTCTTAAGGTTACAATTGTACTTTTAGTACACCAGACCACACCTGCACCACACCTACTGGTGCCCATCTATGTGCAACTTCATTTTCTATTTACAGAAGAGCAGAAGATTTCAGGTGGGGCACAGATCACACAGGTGGGGCATCTCCTTGGCAAAGAGCAGAAGTATCATTCTGGAGGACGAGCAGGAGGATAACAGGATGTGCGGATCAATTGTAGAGGATGACCTGGAGACCTGACGACATAGGTGGAACTGACCTGGTGGTCACTCAGATGCTAGGACAGATGGGTAGAACCACCCTGGACACCTGTGATGGACGCAGGACCACTTGGAGGTTCACCAGAGGCTGGAATCTGTAGTTCTGGTAGGTTCTCTAGGCAATTTCAACAGATTTCGAGCTTCTGTAGGGATTCGGACTTGGCTGGGTAGCGGACCGAGCCGGTCTGGATGTAACCCACACCAGGAGCCCACAGCTCTGTGTCTGCTGCAGGGTTGCCTGCTGACAGGCTTGAAGACTCAGCTAGTGAAGCGAGTTCAGACAGGTTCTCCAGTAAGGGTTGGTCTGGTTCCAGAAATGTTTGCTTTCTTCTGTAAAGGAACAGAGTGAGTGGACCCATACACAGGAGACAAGAGAAGGAGGACTTTGATGAACACATTTTTATTTAATCAGCAGAGAGGAGATAACCGAATGGACAGGCAGGGAATGTCACAGTTGTGTCTGTACCTCCCTCTTTTGTCTTCCCCCTTCTCCCTTGTGTTTCCCTGTCTCTTCCTGTGTTTGTGTGTCTGTGTGCCGGCGTGGGCGTGGCCACCTTGTCACTCACACTCAGCTCCTGGATTCCTCCACACCTGCCTGCCATCAGCTCATCAACTCCCTCAGCCTCCACACCTGCCATCCATCAGCTCATCCCCTCTGCAGTATATCAGCACTGGCTTTTCCACCACTCCTCGCCAGATTGTTGTCAACCCTCCGTGGTGCGAACTTCGGCTCCTCAGCGGTATCTACATTGAAACGGCTACCGTGTTTTCTGACCAGTTTAACCAACCCTCCTTTCTTGTCTCCCAGGATCATCCTTGTCTGCCTCCCGGTTTTCCAGCCACCTCTGCCTTCCACCCTCTCAGCCACCCTCCAGCTCCAAGCCACCCCTGCCTCCCACTCTGCCTCCCACGCCGACCAGTCCCGCGCCCCTCTCCCCGAGCCAAGACCCCTTATCCCTTTTTACAATAAAATTCAATTTTCCACTACTCGCTCTTGGGTCCCCCTCGTGAGTCTGTCACAGGGAAAGGAATCTCCACAACAACTTCTATAGTCTCATGTTCCCACTTATTAGTAACCACCTTTTTTAAAGACCCATAAAACTTTTATTATTCAGGGATGAGGTAGACCTATTTACAGGCATATTTTATGTTGTGGACCAACATGTTAAAATGTTAAAAGCTTGTTTTAACCACAGACCATATTTCAGGTATTTAACCAAAACACATTCAAAAAATCCATTGATTTTGAAATGAAGAAACCAAGTCAAGTCAATTTTATTTTATTTGTATAGCCTAAAATTACAAATCAGAGACAATGGGCTTTACCATTTGTAAACCAGAAAGTCCTAAGTTTACATGTTTAAGGACTCCTGATCCTGCAGCACACTGCAAATGTATTTAGATTTTGTGGTGCTCACAATGTCCGAAAATTACATTTAAAATTTCAATATCTATATAATATCTATATAATTTCTAAGTAGAAATCATATGGTTTTGAAAGACAGTACTTGGTTTGTGACATTAAGTGTTTCCAATAACATAGTATTATTATATTAGTACAAGTGTAATATTATGATTTTCTATGATTATTATTATATCAATGTGTGGGTTCACACCTGGATGTAAGATGGGGGACCAATACTGGTTAAAATAGGGAGCAATAATAAAGAAATTAAAAGTTAGTGAGTAGGAGGAGTTGGCACATCAGATAGGAGTATATGAAGAGGAGAATCGGGAGGGTAGCAGGGAGGGTGGTGGAAGAGAAGAAGATGAAAGTTAAATAGCTGTTCTCAGGAAGAATAATTCAGAGGGCTGCTCTCCGTTCAGCTCTGTGGTCACTTCCTCTGATGATGGTAGAGACACTGGATCGAGCTGAGCTCTGCATCTCTCCCTTCAACACCACCTGTACTTCAACACCTGAAGCCATGTTCATTAAAACGCTGCTGTCCCGCATCGCTCTGCTCACTGTGATACTCAACCTGTTGGTTATCATCTCCGTCTCTCACTTCAGGCAATTATGTTTTTCTGTAATTATTAAAGCTGATAGTGTGTGGTAGCAGGTAGAAGTGTTGGGGCTGTTTAACCTTCAGGAGAAAAAGCTGAACATCAGTTTTCTTTACTCTCATTCTTGATTTCTGTACAAAAAAGTGGCACAACTGTAGTAGCTGTAATTTCCTTTGTAGTATTTCTCAAACTGCCTTTAATGAGTTCAAATAGGGTAGAGAATAATTTTTCATTAGTTCATACTGAATATTCTGTATTCTTACAATACTTGCTGTGATTTTAGCTCGTTTGTAATGTCTCCTGTGCTGACTATGATGCACCACTAATCGTCATTATCTCCCACTGCAGGCAGCTCCACACACCCACCAATGTCATCCTCCTCTCCCTGGCTGTGTCTGACCTGTTTGTGGGTCTTACAATGATGCCGAATTTGATCTTCAGCATGCAGTCCTGCTGGTTTCTGGATGAAATAACATGCGCTCTTTCGTTTTTGTGGGGCTACATCCTCACCTCATCTTCTGTTGGAAGCATGGTGCTCATATCAGTGGACCGTTATGTGGCTATTTGTGCCCCTCTATACTATTCTTCAATGATTACAATGAGCAGAGCTAAAGTCTGTGTGTGTTTGTGTTGGATCTGTTCTGTCACCTACAATTTCATAATACTAAAAGATCACTTTTCCCAAATAGATTTGTTGAATCCCTGCCCCCAACAATGTATACTTATCATAAGCTACATATTAGGGGCAATAGACTTGATTCTGACTTTTATTGGCCCTGTCACTGTTATCATTGTTCTCTATATGAGAGTGTTTGTGGTGGCTGTGTCACAGGCTCGTGTCATGCGGTCTCAAATTACAGCTCTCAAATCAACAACTGGAACTGTAGTTGTAAAAAAATCTGAAATGAGAGCTGCTAGAACTCTGGGCATCGTCTTACTTGTGTTTATTCTTTGTCTTTGTCCATACTTTGCTCCCTCTCTAGCAGGACATGATGCCACTAGTAATAGTATAATCCCTCATCTCTGGCTATTTTATTGTAACTCTACTTTCAATCCTCTGATCTATGCCATCTCCTACTCATGGTTTAGAAAAGCCTCTAAACTCATTGTCAGCCTTAAGATACTGGTTCCTGTGAGGCAAAGACGATGTAGTTTTTACAATATGTAATTAAATTATGTTTGGAAATTACTTAATGAAACAATATCATGCTACTGTGTTCAATAGGTAATTAAATTATGCATTTTTCACTTTGCTTATTGTTTGTGTCCAGATTGTATACTTGACAAACAGCATGGTTATTTAGAAAATAATTAAAATGATTAGTTCCTCCTTTTCAGCAGATTCACAAATTGTGATCTAATAGATTGTTGTGTAATTAAGGTTGTGATTTAAAAGGCTAAATTGGTATTTATTTTATCAGTAAACTAAACAGTATTATAAATATTCCAAAAAATTTTTATGACATATCTATAATTTTGCTTTTAGGAATCATATTACATTTACAACGAATACATATTTTTTAATTTTGAATAATACAAGACACTAGCATGATACAACCATTAGTTAAGTAAAGTTTGTCCATAATGTTGAAAGCTCTTGATAGATCATAGGATTGAGGTTGCAGATTATCCTACTGAAGGTATCATGTTTGGCAATATTGTGTTTTTTATTTAAATTATTAATCTACAGCAGGATATGTTAACCTTTCACTGTGTATAAAAGTGTGACTGTATAATTAGCTCATGCATAATATTTTCACTGTTACACAGTGATTATAAATAATGTGCTCTTTATGTGTTGTACATTACTCTGCTCTTACCAGTGTAAACATCAGCAACGAAAAGGAAAGCAAAATGCATTATGTGCATTGCAGCCTATTAAATGGACAAATTTAATCAATGAGTTTGTCTGTTTATTGCAAGTAGTGCTTGCGTTATAGTTTTCTGTAATTCCTGAAAGTATGAATAAAACTACTTACAATAGGAATATAATGATAGTGTTTTCAAGATGCAAATAAATTATGTCTTTTCCAATTTGTTAAAGGTGATGTTGCAGATCTCTCGACAAACAGCATGATTACATAGAGAAGAATAAAACTGATGAAGTATCCAAATCTGTGACATCTTTTCCAACCTACTCAGATATTGTAAATAAGTAATTTAATACATTGTTGTGAAATTAGTGTTGCGATGTAAAAGAAATTTATATTTCTTTTATCGGGAAACTGATCGGTATTATAAATATTCAACCAGTAAATAATGAAGGCAGTAAAAACTGACTCTGGGCAGATCCAAAGGCTTTAAACATTAACAGAATAGTCACCTACAAGTGAGCAGATGCTTGTCAATGGAGAGTGAATAGACTCTATACATGGGTCAGTGACAAATAATGTTAGATAAAACTATCATCTTTTTAAATTCATTAACTGAATTTTACATTTTTAAAATCCAGTTTTAAGAAGTATTCATCATGACTATTCTGCCCTCGCTAATACAGCTAGACAGAAAGCTAACAATAATGAAGGGAACTCTGACGTTTCTTTGAGGATTAAGGATTTCTGTGTTTTATCTTCCTTGGTTTTATTTCACAGTTCTTCCATTCATTCTTTTTCTGTAAGACTGTAAACAAACAACAGAAATATAACATTACAAAATATAACGTCTTTTGTGTATTTTTTACACATAAACATAAAGTTACATCCATTTACATTCATATAATCACAGATAAATCAACTAAGTCTACAGAGTAGCGCCACCGCCCTCTACTGGACAGACTGTATATTACAACGTCAAAACAGAAACGCCTTTACCGAGTTAGCTCGTAAAAACGATAGAAACGTAATCAGAAATGACCTGTATAACATAAAGTAAACAATTAGCTTGCAGAATAACCATAATGCAGTGGTGTAAACTTACAAAGATTTAACCAGCTCTGAATTGCAGCAGACTCGTGCGCAATTTCTTGTTGCTCAAGTTGGTCCGTCTCTCAAATAGGTCCCACTGGGTACTAAACTCAAAACGCGGAACAATGACTCTTAACATGTACATTATGTTCATGTTTCTTGTAATTTCCATTTGTTTAATTTTTTATTGTTATTATTATTATTTTTTACAAAAATAACATTTTGTGTGATTTTTGACACGAAATGTCAAATGGTGTAACTGATTTAATTTAATTTAACAACAACTTAACCCCATCATACCCCGTGTCCACTGGAATGGACATGACATATTTCGCATGCGGCTCTTTAGCGCCCCTATAGTCGTTCCCTGGAGCTTTTTCAAAAATGTGTGAAAATGGAAAATGATAAGGGGGTGATATCATAGGGTGATATACTGTATTTTTGGTTTTAATTGGAGATGAACCGATCCGATACCATTCCAATCCAGTTATGCATCTGGTCACTTCGAGCGATCGAGTCATGTCTTGGAAACATTTCAAACTTGATACGCCATCAGGTCCCACGGCTGTGTGCGATATCTGCAGGAACTAGGGGTGGTAATAACGTCACTAAATACAACACCACAAACAACAACCCAGCTCCCACGTGAACTGGGGTCTAAATGACCCGCTCACAAGCTGCTACCAAAGGGTCTGTGTATCACAGCGGGTTCATCAGCGTGCGGTGCTTCCCCTGTGTGAACCTGCCAGCGATATGCACATCTTTAAGTGCGGATAGCCCCATTTCCCGTATATATCGCTCCAATAAATACACTGTTTCTCTATTAAATTATGGTTAACAATAATTATCACATAGTAAACAAAGCATCACTTTGATAAGGACAGTGGAATTGTTGGAATGTTCCAAAAAGTAATTAAAAATTATTCATCCCGGTATAAAAAAGAAACAAATGCATTTTCACCTCTTTAGTAGACATGGAAAATAAAGTTTGCTGTAGCTTTAAAATATGATTTTGGCTGAAAAGACAACAGCTCATCCTGTTTACTATCCGTGCAGAAAAATAAAAAAAATTAAAAAAACATTTCTATTCTCTCGTTGCAGCGTGAGGCGGTGCAGTGCTTCCACCCCGTGTCTGCAACATTCATTCATTCAACAGTAGAATCAGATCGGTATCAGATATCTGCTGTTATCTGCTAAAATCAGATTTCTTTATTGTATTTCTATAATTTCATCAATGCAACAAAACACAATACATTATGTGATTTGAACTTAAAGCAGCAAATCTTGTCCAGCAGAGTAGTCACGTGGTGTGTCATTCTCACCAGGATGAGCTGCAGGGAAAATAAACATTTAATCATGAATGCTCATTATGTATTTATAGCCTGCTTAGTCATTTTGATAGTAGGCTAATATAGATAATACACACTTACAGCCTGGGCTACCTTCATATAAGGCTTATATAAGGATTTTAACTATTTGTGGCTCCAGACAGATTTGTTTTTATTCTTTTGGTCCAATATGGTTGCCCTGCTCAATTCAAATATTTTAATTGAATGATGTCAGTAATGCTGGTTACTGATTGGATTCTGATTATCCAATCACAATCACATCATGACGGACAGAGTGTCAAGCATGGTGGAACAACTGCAGGGAGGAGTAAGCACCTATTTTCAATCAAAAATACATATTTATGTTTGTTGGCCAAATATATTTGGTGTCAGCTTAATTGTAACTGTTAAACGTGATAATATTTGAAATAATTCTGAATATATTCCAATTGAATAAATTACAAGATTTTTTAAAAAGTGGGTGGGTTCCACTGTCCCGCTGTTGCCTCACAGCAAGAAGGTTGCTAATTATCCACTAGAGCCATTGCTAAGGAGCTTCATTAGTAGAATCAGGTGTGTTACTGCTTGGTTGGAACAAAAACTGCACCCACAGTGGCTCTCTAGGACCAGGGTTGATCAGCTCTGGTCTAGGGTGTATACCTATGACCCCATGAATACTTCAAACAGTATATACCAGATGTGATCATTAATTTGATGGCTAACAAAACAAATGTTTATGCTATGCAAAAAGGTACAGTAGGTTTCAAACCAACAAATTCAGAAGAAATCAGAACCTCAATCTCCACACTGAGTGATGAAAATCCCAAGAATGTTCATGTGCATGTTCAGAACTGTACAGAGATTTTAATACATGCAAACCCCCAGATCAATAGAATATATAACTTGTTTATAGCATGAATTTTTAATTTTTGAAAACCTTTTTAAGAGAGTTAAACTATCCGATACCATGTTTTAGGGTTACACCACATGGCAGTTTTGTCAATGACCCACAAAAACAGCCTGGTAGGACCAGTCTCAGTGAACACTGTTGTACTTTTTACACACAGGGCATCTATTGTGCGGCCTTGAACTGTCTTTGACAGTATAAAGTGTGCCCTGTAGATTACTCAGACATAAATCATGACATTCATTCATCAGTCATATGCTGGATTTACAGAAAAAACACAAAATAGTCAAACTAATTTGTGAGAGGCCTTTATTAGTCATAACAATGTATACCAGAAATAACAGAAGAGAGGAACATATACCATCACTTCCTTCTTTTCACTGCAATTAATAACTATAACTTGCCTTCAGTGACCTGACCCTTCATAGACCAGATTAGAGGTCTCAGAGGTCAGGCTGGGGACTGGACTGCTTGCAGGTGGTCGTGAAACCTGGTGAGGTTATGAGTCAGACAGCACTGAGAAATACAGCCTTTCAGGAAAGTTCCCAATACTGAGGGGATCCCCTGCTACTTTGAACATTACTATCACATTGGTTAGTGATTTAGGAAACAATGCAGCTTTTAGTGAGAAACTTATATTTCAGAGCTATTCGGTACAACACTATCCATATATCAAAAATACACAGACAATGCCCTCAGAACAGTATTAACTTTGTGTTCACATAACAGTCATTAGTCACTAGTAGATCAACCTATAAACTTAACAATACATTTCCAGCTAGGAAAAACTGGATTGATACTGAATCAGAGATCTAAATTTCCATTGTTGCCAATTAGTGGGATTCTTTTTCATGGACAGTTGTTCAAGAGTCAAGAGGGGGCCTGTAAATAAAAATCAACTTTCTGACAAATGCAACACTTTTGCTTGATTATAGTTACTGCAGTATTTGTAATAACTGCAATGATGTAATAAATGTTTGTCATATGGAGGATGTGAGGTTACCTATTTCCTAACTGTTAATGCATAAAACCCAATGTATTTAGATGCAAAGCTTGATGACATGTATATTTGTTGCATTGAAGCTGCAGTACATCACAAACTATTCACCGAGTTGCTCTGTGTTCTATTATTCAGTGTAAACAGCATAGGCAGTCAATAATACCACAACCAGAAATAAATCAACTACTCTTAATATTACATTGTGAAAACAGTTTCTTTTATGACACACTGTGCTGACAGCTGCGATCCTGTATCACATTATTACCACCACAATAGTATTACCCTGTCAGACACTTTCCTTAATTTGAGTGAGTTTTGGTTTGGATCAAGAGTAGCAACACAAATGGTTTCACCAGAAAGGACACACACATGTAAAATCATTAAATGAAGAAGACATGACACACAATAAAACATATATTGGTGTACAATGAAATGGCCTCCAGCAGCCAGACTTAGTAGCAGAAACATGACAAAAGGTTACAAGGCAGCTTCACTTTGTTTGACTTCACTCACAACAGATACAGGGCCAATTTGTCATGCTAGGCTAAATTATGTTCCCAATGTCTTGGTATTAGACCTAAAGGTGGATCCTGATGCTAATGGGCATTTTCATACATGTTTTCTCTGATCTAATTAAGTGAATATTAAAAGTGTTGTCTGTAAAACCAAACTAATAATATTGGGGATATTGGATGTGCAGTTTGTGATTCCTGAACGTTCAGACCAATAATCAGCACTGTGCGGAAGAAAAATGCACCAAATGTACGTATAATGCAAGGAATTTGCATTATGTAATTCTGTATGTGTTTTGCACATCTTGATCATCTGATCTTCACACTTGTCCACCACAAGTCCATCCATATAAGCCACACCCATTTGCATCCATATAGTTTTTCTGACATTTTAAATTTTCTCCAAATCATTTTTTCCATCACTCAACCTACAAATTTTGAACAACTGTCAAATTTGAGAGAATGTCTTTGGATCGAGCCAAAACAGAAATAAATAAATAAATAATTATTTTGGATATTGCAGTAAGTTTTGCTGTAGCTGATCCTCAAAGTTTACTCAAACACTATGGGCAGGGCATACACTACAGAAAGTGTCATATCTACTGAACACTTTGTGGATTTACAGCAGGGATATAATAAGTCTTCACACTCACACTGTCTGATCAGACTTACACTAGTGCTGTTTTTGGTCTGAATGCCCAGTTACTGGAGGAAATTGTAAGGTCTGAGGCTTCCAGTAATATCAAACTATTTGTGCTCCTACAGAGAGCACAGCAGGAACTCCCACAAAAGCTTGCAATGGTATCAGAAAGAGAAGCCAAGGCGACAGCACCTTCTCTGGATGTAAATCTTGTTTAGTCTCAGAGGAGCTGCCTTAATTGGCGCTATAATATTTCCTGCTGGATCAGGTGGACTACAGTGAACCAACGATGCACACGAATCATGTAGATATCAACATTTCTTAAATACAGTTTTGTTAATATGTTTCCAATGGGAATTTGCTGTTAACTGCAGACACAACAGCAAAGGTTTAATCTTTGTTTTAAGTTAAATAATTCCAAGTTTGTCTAATCTGCGTCCTGAAGCTTGTATTAAGTGATGTGTTATTTTTGTGTTAATTCAGTAGATTAAACATCACTCCTGATTAGAGAAATTGCATAAAATTTGTAGCCATATGCAAAAGAAAAAAAACACAGGCAGAATGAAACATGGTAACATACTGAGACATGAACTGAACAATCATACCAACTAACAGCACATCTTATTTACTAGGGAAAAACAGCTTTGACCGCTGATAGAATGGAGAGTGTTGATTTGCTTTAATTGACCAATGAGATTAGTCAATCAAAGCCATAAAAGGAATGAGCAATTGTGGATATTAGAATGTAAACATGCAGTGCTCAGTGACGTACTGTATGACTCTCACTCTAGAAAACAAAGCTAAAGCTACATATCCAGAACTAGTTGGAGGAAGAGGCCCAGTTTGGGAATGTTGTGGAATTAGTGTGAAGGTGGAAGTTGTGGTTGGGAATGTCTATCCTTCCCTTGTCATGACCCTTGGCTCAGCCAGTGAGCTGTGGATGATGCTGCTGATAGACTCCACCCCCTCTCCTTCCAAGAAAGTGTGGTGGTCGCCCTCGATGACGTGGACCGACAAGCTGCCATCACATACCTGAGGAAAGACAGGTGGTTTTCAATCAATTTTCAATTCAAGAAGAATGAAGATCAACAAAAGTTCAGGGAGTTGTCATGATGCATGATTCATTTCTACTATTAGAGGGGAAGGAAGTATTTAGATCTTTTACGTAAGTAAAATTCCAAATACTGTAGTCTAAAAATGTTCATTTGCAATTGAAAGTCCTAGTTTGAAAACATTGCTCGACTAAAATAAAAGTACTCAGTATCTCAATATGCAGCTTCTTTTAGTTTGTTATAGCATTACAGTGTGTTTTGATCACTAACAAATATATGTAAGCATTTTATTGTTATAGTTCATCAATGTGGAACCTATTTTAGATACTTTGGGCGCATTATTAGTAAGATTGCAGTACAGCATCATACTATATAAATATACTACTCACAATAAGTTAGAGATACTGTTATTTACACAAGTGTTTTTCCTTTTAACGAATTAGGTTAAAAGTTCCCTTTGATATTACTAATAATGAATGAGGAAAAAACACGATTTCATTAGTTTAATATTTATTTAAAATTTATTTTATTTAGTTTAACCCCAAAAAGGTATAAAATCCACTAAATCTCTAACAATATTCCTAACTTATTATGAGTAGTGTATATCATGTGTTTTATAATAATAATAATAATAATAATAAACAATTCATATGGCACTTTTTCTACACACTTCCTTAGTAGAAAAGTATATGCGTGTGTGCGTGTGTGCGTGCGTGCGTGTCACAGGGTGGGGATAGTTGGGTTGGGATGTTTTTATCATGTAAATCACTTTGTGGTAGATTTTTATGTGTATGATAAGCACTTTATAAATAAAGATCAATTCATCAACAATCCCACAACTCAATGCACATTTTATAGATGTGAAATTACCAGTCTACATTGTCATTGGCTAAAATTAAATCTCACATTTAATTTTTTTGATTTAATGCTAGTTTACATGTCTGTTACCTCGCTGAGCTTGTAGTCAGCTCCCAGGTTTTGTCCGTATTTGCTGTTGTTTTTGGCTCGCAGTAGCGTTACGTTGCCGTGGTATTTTGTTGCAGGAACATAGTTGTCAGCGGCCTTTAGCTTGTAGTAGAAGGTGGTGGCTGCAAAGTGCAGCAAGTCTCGGCTGATGTCCTTGTGGCTGGAGGTGATTAGGTCCACTGCCACGTTGACACGTGCCTCCAGGTCCGACAGAGGGAGAAGAATCTCCAGAATCTGGAGGAGAGAGAGAGAGAGAGTCAGCTGACTGGGCAACACTTTTTTACTTTGTTTTTTTAGTACATGCAAATAATACACACACAGCATTATAATGATATGACACCACGGCCTCGGAAAAAACAAAAAACTATAAAAGTAATTAGGGAAAAAAAATAATAAATTAAAATAAGAGACGAAATTAAATGAATAGGATCCCTGTCAGTCATTCAAATATAAGCAGTACTTTTAGAAACCAAAATATACAGTACAGGCCAAAAGGTTGGACACACCTTCTCATTCAATGTGTTTTCTTTATTTTCATGACTATTTACATTGTAGATTCTCACTGAAGGCATCAAAACTATGAATTGATAAAGCAAAAGAAATTCCGCTAATTAACCCTGATAAGGCACAACTATGAAGTGAAAACCTTTTCAGGTGACAACCTCTTGAAGCTCATGCTAAGAGTGTGCAAAGTAGCAATCAGAGCAAAGGGTGGCTATTTAGAAGAAACTAGAATATAAAACATGTTTTCAGTTATTTCACCTTTTTTGGTTAAGTACATAACACCATAAACATGTGTTCATTCATAGTTTTGATGCCTTCAGTGAGAATCTACAATGTAAATAGTCATGAAAATAAAGAAAACACATTGAATGAGAAGGTGTGTCCAAACTTTTGGCCTGTACTGTATATTTGTTAAAAAAAGTGGAGAGTGGCCAAGGGACGTTTTATGTTTATTATTTTATTTTAACTGATTTGTCCACAAAGGTCTAGACTATTTTGGTAATCATTTATTTTTACTGTGATAAGAAAATATTTTTTGAATTTTTGCTTTTTTAGTTTGTTTTCAAAATTGAAAATTGTACATCAGTTTGAAAAAAAGAAAATCATCTTTTTATTTTTAAGACAGTATAGATATTATAGACATGTTCACACCACAGTGTGTCTATTGAGCTCATCAAAAAATGTCATTAAAATAAAAAATCCCTAACGGTACAAACAAAAAAAGTCAAGATATCTGATGCGTCAGAGGCTGTTTACCTTGTTGTACTCGATGCCAGTGAACTGCTGGATGAAGGCACACAGGGCTTCAGTTTCAGCCTCAGACTCTTTGCCTGGTGTCAGCTTCGCCCTGTAGCTCTGGAAACCAAATACAGAATTATCTCCACATCCAACATTTGCTTTCAACTTTGATATTCACCTTTAAAATAAGGCTAAGCATTAGAGACAAAAGTGAATAATGCAATGTTGTCCAACCAAAATATCTTAATATACAATACAAGATATGTGGACCATAAGAATATTTTATAATTCCTATTGGCACACACCACTGTAGATTGTAGAGTGAGCAAAGCAGTAAAATTAAGCTTGGACTGACTAAGGGCAGACTGTGCAAAACTATAAAAATGTAAAACAGGAATTAAATTTAAAATAAGCTAAATTAAACAAAATCTATATTTAGATATTGTGAAAAATATGGCTTATGGCACAAATACATATTTTGATCATTCCAAAAACATACACATTCCATTTCTGTTGTGCAGTAATGCATCAACTCATATTGTTCATGTAAAATGTATTTATTGTATCACTCCCATTAAACTTCTACTACTACTACTTTTCTTAGGTTACACCTAAAGACAATTCATGGTATAAAAACAGTGATATCTGTGGTTCTACTTAGTTTTCATCCTTAGAAAACAACATTTTTTCTCTAACCTGTGTGTATGCTGCCACATAGGAGTGTGATCCATCAAACAGAAACAGGTACTCCACAGGTCGGTTCTGGGTCTGCAGCTGGGAGCAGATTTCAAATGCCACACAAGCACCGAAGGAGTAGCCGGCGATTCGATACGGCCCGTCTGGCTGAACTTGTCTGATACAGTCCACATAGTAGGCTGCGAGGGACTGGATGCTGTCCAGAGGAGCAGCTGGGGGACAGGGGACAAGTTTAACATGTGCATGGTTGTCATATCTCCTGAAAACTATTATTGCTACTGCAACCACACTTGTGTAGATATAATGTGACCACGACAAATTTGGTGCCATTTGGTCAATAGATGGTACTGTAGCAGCATCATCTACTGATAAAGCAAGAATTTCTGTCTGTGGGTCAGTAACAAATAATGTTTAGCAAGATGAGAAAACCTTTAAAAATACAGTTTTAAGAATCATTGTTCAGGTCTCTCTAAATGAACATTTTGAGTTTATGTTGGTTTCCTGTCATTTAAAAGTCCATTTGTATCTTTTTTCTTAAAAAAAAAAAAATCATGATATTTGTGATTTTTTTTTTTAGGGTAACACCACACAACAGTTTTTTCACTGTCACTGTTTAGGTGTAACCCTAAAACCTTGGATCAGATAGTCTAACTATTGAAAAGGTTTTAAAAAGTGGAAAACACATGCTATCAACAAGTTTTATATTCGCGGTGGATTAAATATCTAAATATGATCATTCTACACCATTTCATATTTTGTGTCAAAAAAAAAAAATCATGATTTTTGTGAAAAAAAAACAAAATCATGCAAATGGACTTTAAAAAATGGAAACAAATGGAAATAACAAGAAAACAACATGAACACACAATGTACATTTTGAGAGACCTAATGAATGCTTCTTAAAACTATATTTTAAAAAGATTTCTCATCTTGCCAAACATTATTTGTCACTGACCCATGTATGACATGTATTCACATATCTTGAGAACTGTTCATCAGATCGACTGGTGTGTTGCTGAGGAGCAAAGGGAGTGAAGTGTGGAGTGTGAATCAGTGTCAAGTGTCGATCAGATGAGCGGCAGCGTTGCTGCAGGCCGGGCAATCAGCCTGTTCTGAACAGCCACTGCATTAGAAAACAGTGACACTCAGGACTAAACATCAGAAATACAGGGAGGAAGCAGCTATTCTTTGTGTGTTGAGTTGGTGAGTAGAGAATACCTTTAGTGCACTGTAAGCCATAGCAAGGCACACTAAGCTTGGAGGCGAGCGTCTTGAAGGCGGCGATGGAGCCCTCGATGGGATGGACCAGGAACAGCGGCCTCTCCTGGCTCTGCACCTTGTTGAGTGGCGTCACCGTGGGGCTGTCGGGGTTGACCAGCAGCTGGGTCACATCGGATTCCAACAACGAACGCACACCATCCCTCTTAACTGTGACATTGTGAGATTCTGGATAGTTAAAGGTAGGAAAGACAAAAAACAACAACTTTAAAACAGCTATTCTCTACAACTATTATGCTTTAAAATGTTATCATAAAAAGCTTTTTTTTATAGGTTTTACAGCAACCTGTAATAATACCATTGGATCCAGTTGGCTTGCTGTTGGCCAGCTCTCGCAGTTTGTTGATGGTGAGCTGCCGGATCTCCCTCATTGTCATGACGATGTCATAGTCACGCTCCAAAGTCTGGCGGACCTCCACACCCATCAACGAGTCCAGGCCCAGGTCAGCCAATGAGGCCTCAGCGTTCAGGCTGTTCACGTCCCGCACACCTGAGGGTGGAAGCAGTTGTGTTAGAGTGTGTCTCTGGGATGATCTAGAACCATCAGAGTTCAGATGAGTTTACTGTTTGTGCCAACAATGAAGGTAATAATAAGCAGCTGCTTTGTTGGGGTCTGTAATTTTATATTCATTTCCTATAAGGTTATTTAGGAAAAAGTGTGTAATTAGGCAAGAACCAAAGTCATAACTTTGGTTGGTTGTTGTCCAAGTGTCCTTCAGCAAAATGTCCGTGTATGAATGTGTGTGTTAGGGAAATTTGGCCTGAAAATAAAATCATTTTTTTTTTTAAATTTGCAGTTTAAAACTTTGTTTTTTATTATTAATTACAATTAATAATTATTATTAATTAACTAATAATTTATGTTTCTTATTTTCTCCTATTATTTTTGTTGTTTGTTTTTTATTTTCTTCTAAGGTCAGTACATTGTTGTGTGGCCTGAATGCATTATTTGCCTGTACTAAATATTCTTTTAGAATTAATATATATATATATATATATATATATATATACACATACATTCACCGGCCATTTTATTAGGTACACCATGCTAGTAATGGGTTGGACCCCCTTTTGCCTTCAGAACTGCCTCAATTCTTCATGGCATAGATTCAACAAGGTGCTGGAAGCATTCCTCAGAGAGTTTGGTCCATATTGACATGATGGCATCACACAGTTGGTGCAGATTTGTCGGCTGCACATCCATGATGCGATTCTCCCGTTCCACCACATCCCAAAGATGCTCTATTGGATTGAGATCTGGTGACTGTGGAGGCCATTTGAGTACAGTGAACTCATTGTCATGTTCAAGAAACCAGTCTGAGATGATTCCAGCTTTATGACATGGTGCATTATCCTGCTGAAAGTAGCCATCAGAAGTTGGGTACATTGTGGTCATAAAGGGATGGACATGGTCAGCAACAATACTCAGGTAGGCTGTGGCGTTGAAATGATGCTCAATTGGTACCAACGGGCCCAAAGAGTGCCAAGAAAATATTCCCCACACCATTACACCACCACCACCAGCCTGAACCGTTGATACAAGGCAGGATGGATCCATGCTTTCATGTTGTTGACGCCAAATTCTGACCCTACCATCCGAATGTCGCAGCAGAAATCGAGACTCATCAGACCAGGCAACGTTTTTCCAATCTTCTATTGTCCAGTTTCGATGAGCTTGTGCAAATTGTAGCCTCAGTTTCCTGTTCTTAGCTGAAAGGAGTGGCACCCGGCGTGGTCTTCTGCTGCTGTAGCCCATCTGCCTCAAAGTTCCATGTACTGTGTGTTCAGAGATGCTCTTCTGCCTACCTTGGTTGTAACGGGTGGTTATTTGAGTCACTGTTGCCTTTCTATCAGCTCCAACCAGTCTGGCCATTCTCCTCTGACCTCTGGCATCAACAAGGCATTTCCACCCACAGAACTGCCGCTCACTGGATATTTGTTCTTTTTCGGACCATTCTCTGTAAACCCTAGAGATGGTTGTGCGTGAAAATCCCAGTAGATCAGCAGTTTCTGAAATACTCAGACCAGCCCTTCTGGCACCAACAACCATGCCACGTTCAAAGTAACTCAAATCACCTTTCTTCCCCAAACTGATGCTCGGTTTGAACTGCAGGAGATTGTTTTGACCATGTCTACATGCCTAAATGCACTGAGTTGCCGCCATGAGATTGGCTGATTAGAAATTAAGTGTTAACGAGCAGTTGGACAGGTGTACCTAATAAAATGGCCGGTGAGTGTATATATATATATATGGTTAGTAGACCCATTTATTGGTAGGGGTGATTTACCCAGAATGTGAGCTACAGCATCCACCAGGTCTCTCTGGCTTCCTGCATCAGTCTTCACCACTGTCCTCTCTGCCAACACGAAGCTGGACATCACTGGCCGCCGCTGACATAGGAAGAAGTCAAGGACCTCCAGGCAGGAAGCGATGCGCTGTGGTAGGGTGCCGCCGATCACCGTGTCGTTGCCGCCCATGCTCTCCAGTACCACCCCCACGTCACCAATGGCTCCCCACTGGACGGCCAGTCCAGGGAGGCCGTCATAGCGACGCTTCTCGCACACACGCTCCATGGCTGAGTTGGCAAATCCATAATTGCTTTGGCCGGCATTGCCACGGCCACAGCTGACTGAGGAGAAGGCCACGAAGTAGCTGAGGTCTGGACACAGTTTTCTTGTCACTCTGGAGAGGTGAGAAAGTAAATACATTATTAATTAAAAATAATAAAAGTTCTCTAATCTAAACAGAAGGAGAAGTGATTGTATGTCTTACTTGTCCAAGTTTATTGTGCCATCATATTTAGGTTTGTTAACATCAAGGAAGAGCTGAGGAGTCAGATTCTCCAACATGCCATCTTTCAACACCTGAAAAAAAAAACAGGCCAAAGAGGTTTAGATGAATGTAGAACAAAATGTGAGTGCAAGAAAACTGAAGACAGAAATAGTTGTAACATTAATGTATTAGACAATGTTTAAAGCTCAATATACATTATAGATATATATTATAAACTGAGGGCTACACAAAACAAAAGTCTCCAGTGAGGATTAAGTGTCATCTAGTGGTGAAGTTGCAGATTACAACTAACTAAAAACAACAGCTTCACCATGCTGGTGTCAAGCTTCCCATTCACTAAATGGGATACTGTGTCCAAATACTCACCAAACCCTGCACAAGCCTCAGGAGTGCTGCTAATTTATCTGTTTATGGGGCTTACTTGAAATGGTATGACAGTGACTGCTACAACATCTCCAGATGTACAAAAAAGGCTTCTTGGAGCCAATCATCAAGACCAAAAGGTCTTGCTCATTTAGATGAAGTTCCCAACTTTTTCCAACATCTGACCCCGTAAACAAACCAGAGGTCAAATACATTCTCAGAGCACTTTATTTTTTTTTTCCAGTGGTAATGATCGAACATTCAGGACTGAAGTGAATGCAACACACCTTTCAAAGTCATTCTATGGCGTCAGATTTCCTATATTTTGAATGTTCCTTAAAGATTTTCAACATGCAATATCACTCAAGACTTGTTTTAAAACATAAAAAAGTTGGAACACTTGCAATACCTCTACATTCCACCAGAGGGCTGTGGACCACAGGTTGGGAACCACTGTCATAAAGAATTGACCAGGGTAATTGACCAGTGTAAAGAACTTTAAATGAAAATTATATTTAGTTAAAGTTTGTTTTGTTTGAGTCAAGATTATTCATCACTCAGTTTTAATCTTAGTCAATTATCCATCCACTGTATATCCATGTCAGTTTCCCTCCAGTAAACCTATCACTGAAGGTATTTGAATTTGTTTGGGTTGTACTGTACTGTCCAGTGTCATATGCATTTCCATGTTTATAAAATTTAACTAACTAATGAAAATAAATAAAAGTAGTTGATCTGACATTTGCACTGAAAAGCCAGATGACCAAAATTGTTCCTGAGGCGAACATGCATGTATACCAGTTTTAATAGTTACCATGGCAAGGTGGAAGATGCCACCCACTGGACCCAACCTGCAGGCCTCAGCGATGAGTCGCTCTGTTCCCTCCAGCGTGCTGACGTCATTGGTCGACACCAGAACCTCCACGTTCTGACACTGCCATTCACGCACTCGCTTTGCCTGGTAACCTAGAAACAGTGTGAAATAAAAATAAAACAACTCACAACCATATTAAGAGCTTTGGGCCTCATTCACAAACTGTTCTTAGGAAGATTTTTTTTCATAAAATACACAGTTTTCAGGAAGTTTCTAACATTCATCAATGTTTTCTTACATTTACACACATTTACGTGCTGAACATGTTAAATAAATGGTATTAGTGTTGTCTTCAATTCTGCAGCTGTATAACATAGGATGTAAATGACAAACATTTAAATAAAAAAAAAAGATTAGCATTTTTAAAACAAAATTAATTTGACCAAAACCAAGAAAAAAAATACTTGAAAGAAGAAAAAATATTTGCCATTAGAATATGACATTCAAGATAATTCTACTCAATATTGGACTAATTGTACCAAAATGAAGATATCTTCACCTGATAAGATTGCATTTTTTGCAGTATTTATCATTTAATACACAAAGTAGTGCTAATTTTGGTGACATTTTTACTAGGTGAAAATAACAGAAAAGTTGTAATACAACAATGTTCTAACACAGATGTGTAAAAGCAAAGTAACTGATTTCATAACTGCATTCAGTTTTATATTAAATCCCTCTAAAATGAGTCTCCATGTAGCAAACCGTAGTGTTGCAGCAGCCTTGGTGCCTTACCGTTTCTGATTCCTGATCTGGACGTCAGCACCAGCTTGCGGGCTCCTCTTTCTGTCAGCCACTGAGCGAGTTCTAGGCCGAAGCCCCCCAGTCCTCCGGTGATGATGTAGGAGTGGGAGGGGAGGCAGAATGTGCGACAGATAGCTGGAAGAGACAAAGGGGAAGGGGGCTGGACTGCAGAACCTTTCTCCTCATCACAGACCTGTGTGAAGAAGAGACAAACCAGTAAGAGGCACCCCACTACTTTTATAAAAAAAAAAAAAAAAAAAAGTATCTTACTGAAGAAACTAGTCCTGTTACTTATGGTTTCATAGTGTGGTGAATGTGCAGGATTGTGTATTTGCTGAGTTTGATGAGGGAAAGCAAAAAATAACAATAGCTGCTATTAGTAGTAGCTGGGCAGCTCTGCTGGTTTGGAAACAGCTGGTATCGACAAAAATGGCGAATTTTCAAAAATGTTGACCTATGTCTTTAAATATGGTTATTTTAGCCAAGACTATGCTACAATATGTTTCCCCAACTATATTAAAGTTCCCTGTTAAGGGCCAACCTTCAATTATGTAAATTTAGGATGTATTCCCATTTAATTCAGAAGTTTTGAAAGGCAATGACATGATTAAAATTAAATAGTTTAAAAAGTAACATACTTTAGAAGGTGTCTTTTTAGTCAATCAGTTAAAAAAGTGTCTTTTCACTCTACTTGATGGTCATTGTCAATGCCTGATGTCAGAATTGGAATCTTTATGTTCAACTAACATGAAAAAAGTATCAGTATACACATGAAAAGTGTCAAATGCTGATGTTTTAACCACTGCCAGTGGTTATTTTTAATTTGGAACCCTGGAAAAAAGGGCAGGATTTATGGGCAGGACCTGGTGACTACATTAATTCATACAACAATTCAAATCATTGATCAAAATGTGATAACCAGAGAAAGGGACTGAGGTTCTGGGTCTGTAGTATATTCCAGTCCCATCATGTGAAACTCACCCTCAGGACGACCTTGCCGATGTGCTTGCCCTGAGCCATGTATCTGAACGCCTCCTCCACTTTGTCCTTCTCAAACACTGTGGTCTTCAGAGGCTGAACTACGTCCCCTTTGATGCCTTCCTTCAGTAGTTGGGACACTTCTTCCCACTCCTTGTTGCCCTCTTCAAAGAGAGCGTCCAGCAGGATGCCGTGGAAGGCTACGTTCTTCAGGAAGAGAGCCATGCCTGGACAGATCATAACAAGAAAAAAATATTAGACTGCTCATGTTACAGCTGAACCAAACCTTAGACAGGTGATTGGTGATCTATTACATTCCATGGATAACCTTTACAACGCTTGACTAAAAGCTTTAAATCACATGTATATTCTTAGAACTAGAATAAGTGGGCACCACTCCAATTCTATCAAGTCAGATGGAGGGTGTCACTCTCACTGTAGCTCTGTAGCTATCAGTTTCTGTTCAGCTTCCTACTGACCCAGAGGGGAGTTGTTGGACAGGTCATATTTGCCGATCTCCAGGAATCGTCCATGTCTGGCGAGGCAGCGAATACTAGCCTGCAGCTTCTCTTCAGCCAGAGAGTTCAGCACAACATCCACCCCTGTAACACACACACACACACACACACACACACACACACACACACACACACACACACACACACACACACACACACACACACACACACACACACACACACACACACACACACACACACACACACACACACACACACACACACACACACACACACACACACACACAGTGTGTTAATTTGAAAGTTTAATACAGTGGTTGGCTTGGCACTTCACTTACTTGAGTAAAAGTACAAAAGTATTATCAGAAAAATGTACTGATGTACATGTAAGTATGTAGAAAATTACCCATTCTACAGACTATATGCTCTATGTTGTGCTATATTATTGTAAAATATTATACTACTTGTTTTTAACCAATAAACACATGCGAGAGTGTAGTCGTGTGATGTTTTTGTGCTGCATTATATACATGTACGAGAAAGCATGTATGACAAAACTTGTGAACACCTGTGAATTTTCTTCTCCATAATGCAGGAGAATAAATTGAGCTGAGATTGACACAATGCAGAATTAGACCCACTACAAGAGCATTTAATTATTTTAGTTTATCAATGTGGAGCAGAATAGGTTAATAGGTTATTGTGTGAGAACAACTTGTTACTGCAGAATTAAGTGACTGACCTTTGCCCTGTGTGTGGAACAGGATGTGTTGTTCGAAAGATGTGTCTCTGGAGTTGGCAAAGGACTCGGCTGAGAGCTTAGGGAACCTCTGCTGTAGGTAGGCCCGCTTCTCTGCTGAGCCTAGACACAACACAAAAATGTTTCAGGTCAAAAATACTGGGGTGTTTCACAGATACCTTCTCACCAAAGGCCCTGCAGTTTTGAAGCGACATTGAAGCCCATTGATTATATTGTTTTAGTGATAATGTGATAACCTATATATTGCAATTTCATATATCATAATGTAAAATAAAAAAATGACATTTGATCAATATGAGTATATATATATATATATATACTAACCAACTGTAGTGAAGACTTTGCACTTCTTGCTGAGGGCTATAGCAATGGCAGCCTGGCCAACGCCACCTGATCCTGAATGGATGAGAACACTCTCTCCACAGCGGAGCCTGCCGCGCACCACCAGAGAGTAGTAGGCTGTGGCGTAGACCACCGGCACTGAGGCTGCCTGCTCCAGAGTCCTACAAACACAGACACAGTTACACACACAGGTGCATAAGGTACACAAGTTTCCTTTTTTGAGAGACAAAAACAAAAAAAAGAGACACCGACCAACAGGAGGGAACATCCCAGAGGAAGCGTTTGTCAGCATCCACACATGTTGCCAGGCCTTTAGCAGGCAGCAGCCCCATCACACGCCGTCCGCTGGGGTCACGACCGGAAAACTCCATACCCAACATGCACTGCTGTAGGGCGAGGTCACCTACAGAATGAACAACAAACAAGGGAAGTTAGTTTTCCAATTGTCTGTGGGCACTTTATGTACAATTTAAACATGTTTATTTCTTCTTGTTATTTGGGTCAATGACAAAAAATGTTTGGCAAGATGAGGAAGTCAATAACATTTTAAAATACAGTTTTAAGAAGCATTCATCAGGTCTCTCAGAATGGAGATTTTGTGTTCATGTTTCTTGGTATTTAAAAGTCTATTTTTACAAAAATTACAATTTTGTGTGATTTATTTTGACACAAAATGTCAAATGGTTTAACAATAATGTAAAGCACTGATATATTTTAGATATATAATTCACCTAGAATTAAAAAAACTTGTTGATGGTATGTGTTTTAAATTTTTTTTTTTTTTTTACATTTTTTAAATATTGTTAAATTGTTGTTAAACTATATGGTACCAAGTTTTGAGGGTTACACCACATCACACTTTTGTCACTGATCCATTTCTTTTTAATCACTATTGTTAGACAAATCAAGAAAGTGCCAGACTTCTTGTTGTGTATTTTGTACAGTCTCTACCTGGAATAGCATCTGGTGGCAGTTTTCCAGTGGCCAGCATTATATCTCTGAAGTTGAGTGAGCTGTAATAGACGCGGCACAGCTGCACATTGGGGTTGCTGGCCACAAAGTGGCGGAGTGGAGAGGCTATCCAGCGCAGAGAGGACAGGTCACCTCGGGTCAACACATTGACGTAGGCCTGTTCTGTCAACTCTTCATTTAGATCTGATAACCACAAAACAGACAAAGTGTGAGCCATGGGATATAAAACATTCTTTAAGTAGCCTGGTTACCGACATATGTTCTTTCCTATGTTCAAAAAATCTGTTTAAAATAAACAATTACAAAAAAACAGCAATATTATTTTAACATTTATTAATATGCATTAGAAGAAAATATAGCTCAACTGGTTCTGACCAGTTGTTTATTATAGTTTGAATGGTAAACCATTCTGTGTCCCCTTTAAAGAATTACTTTCAACCTTTTTTCATGACTTGCGCAAAAAGAAAAAAAAAATTGGCACAGCAACACTTTACAGCAACATTTTGGTGTGTTGATTGTGAAGCATCCTTTTATAGTGCTCACTAAAATGTTGCTGTGTCACAGTAAAAACTAAAATGTTGCTGAGTCACAGTAAAGACTGTAAAATACTGTTATCACAGTAAACACTAGTAAAAACAAGTAAAATGTTGCTTCAGAAACATTAATAAATGGCCACTGATGTACTGTTCTACAACAGATCTTTACTTAAACTGAACTCAAACACAGTGGTTGTGGTGGAAAATAGTATCACAACCACACCAGTCTAACTTGATGTTTTGATACCGTGAGAGATGAGTTGGTGTCTAAAGAAGCCCCAGTGTCCGTCTCTGAACACGTTCATTACAAGATCTCCCTCCAGCACAGACTGCATAGACTTCTGGGCCGGCTGGAGGCTCGGTGTTGCTGAGGACTCGTTTAGATTGGACACAAATGCACAACTAGAGACAGGGAGGACAGAAAAAGGAACAGGAGGAAGGAAACAATAAAAAAAAAACATTACATTTACACAATGCACAAATAAACATCTCTAATGAGACAGTACCCAAGTGCAAGAAGTTTACTGAATGAACAGTGGTGAGAAGTATGTACACAGTCTTTAAGTATATGCTAGTATTAACTACTCAAACCTTCAAACTGCAGCATGTGACTGAAGCAGTACTAACTGAGCAATCTTCTAATAAGAACAAGAAAAGGTGAATGTTTTTTTGGATGCACCAGTATGGAGTTTTAGGGTAATAGCCAATAATTACAAGTGCGTGGTACATGTTACACTGTGACAGTATTTGTACTTGTTTGATGCTGTTCCTACCGTATTCGGTTGCCACCTGGCTCCTGTCGTAGACAGTTGACCATTCCCACAATACCACAGTGGGCCTGAGAGGCCGTCAGCCACACCGGAGAGTCTGATGACTCAGCAAGAGTCTCCTGCAGCACAGATATACACATAACATACAGTCATGACTTATCTCAGGGAATGCCAGGGAGCCCCTGCCGCACTGTCCAGGAAGTGGACAGGTATTAAGAGGCAAAGGCAGTCCTTTCATCCTGCAACCATCCTTCTGCTACAGCCCATTGAGCTTCAGCTCCATGAGGCCATCAGAAATCAGCAGTGGAAACATGCAGGTACAGCGACCATGTGAGGCTAACAAGGTGAGTGAAATATGATTTTTTATTTTATTGATTTAATGTTTATATTCAATGTGGTAACTATGTTGTCAATTTCTCTCTTCAAAACTCAATTCCAAGACATAATATGGCCCCTTTAATAACATTTAATAACATCCAGTGTTAACCCTCTATCGCCTTGTTGTATATATGGTATATATGGCAACAAATACTTTATCTTCATTTTTCTAAAAAGCTGTGATATAAAATCTATTTTTACAGTTTTACAGGTAGGTGTGAAAGGGGGCTTTTATTTTTGAATGGCATGCATTCCTTTTTGCGAACAACTCACTATCTGCAGTAAGTAAACTTTTTATTTTTTTTACATTCAATTCAATGTTGATGGTATAATTTTTTCCCTAATAAGCAAGAAAAGATTTATTGTCATATGGCAGCAACATGCAAAAATAGAAAATTCCTAGTGTATACAACTTAACAGAGTCCCATTGACTTACACACGCACTGTCCCTGGTGGTAATAAAGAATAAAATGGAACCCGGAATGTAATTTTTTTGTTTTTAATTTTTATAGCATTTTGGGACATTAATGGACACTTCAAAGATAGAATGAAATGGAACCCACCTTGAGTGTTTCCACCCACTTGTAGTCAGTGTTGTCCACAGGAAGGAAGATGGGCTGTTTGCCCTGAGAGCCACGGCGACACAGAAAGAGAGCCGAGCCATAGAAAGACTTCCTGACAGCCACAAGGTTGAGCGAGGCCTCAGAGAACACCTTCTCCCACTCCGCCTAGCATCAAGAAGACAATAATATCAGGAAAACATCCTACTCACACAGTCAATGTAATGTTAACAGCTAACTATGCTAACACAGCATATTACTGCTCAGTTTCATGAGTGAAAAGTAAGAAATAATTTCCTTTAAGAAGAATTAGTGTCTCCTGACCTGTGTGAGCAGATCTTGTTTGCTGCTGCTGTTCTGAGAGATGCTGGAGAGGAAGGCAACGGTTTCCCCCAGAGTCTCTCCCTTCAGCAGGGTGTGGAGAAGAATAAATCCGCCTTGTCTGGCTCCAGAGGTTAGATTTGTCACCAGCGATCCAACATCTGTCTTGAATGGGCCCCAGGCGTGATTACACACAACCAGGTCCGCCCCTCCCACCACGCCTCCGGGAGCCGGGCCTGTCAGTGGGTCCCACTGAGCCGAAGTGACCGCCAGTTCATCCAGACTGGCCTGGTGGGGGGTCAAAAGATCCACTTCCGTCGCCGTGGCAACATAGTCCACCCGCATCATGGGTTGGATGTTGAGGAGTCCTATAACGCGATTGAAGAGCTGGCCATCGTTTGATAGAGCCTGGCAGGAGTAAGAGAGGAGAAGAAGATTAGAAGATCCTGAGATTAAAGCAGAACTCAAAACAAATCATCTCTGATCTCCTGGTTTACAGCCTTACCTCCAGGACTTTGATCTTGCCAGGCATGCTGTTCTCCATGGCAGCATCAAGGCAGTGTCTGAGGGCTGTGTCGTCCAGCAGACCTTGCAGCAGGCCATCCTGCAGCAGGCACATCCTCTCCTTCTGCACCGTCTGCTCCAGCTCGGAGCAGAGGTTCCCGTTCAGCTCTAGGCCACAGAGCAGGGCCAGCAGCCTCAGCAGGCTGGGCTCAGAGGGCTCAGGGCAAGGAAGAGGGCCATCCGACACCCCCTGCAGCCCCGGGATGGAGAGCTTGACACCGTGGTGGGCTAACTTGGTCTGCAGTCTGTGGATTAACCCTGGATGGGTTGGGTCGATATTTAGGATTTTACGATTAAAATCAAATGATTAATTGCAGTTGCAATTAAATCGTGCTGTGATAAAAACGCAACATTTTCTAACTGCAACATGCACTTGTGACATGATCATGTGACACGAGTGAAAGAGTGGAGGACTGTGCTGCATTGACCTCTGGCTCGACCCTCCCTCAGCCATTCTTAAAATCCATAAATGATGTAGGTTTTGTACATCAATATAGTAGAGAAGAGAAATGATTTTGAATAAAAACATCATTTATCTTTTCGTTTTCAATATTGTCAAAAATGTTGATTCCTCCAAAAACAAATCAGCTCTGAGAGCCCCAATGTAAAATACTCATACTGAAAGTATACTGAAAAATAACTTACAAGTACTATGTGTAAGGGAAATTATGAGTTTGCTTTATGCCTCAGTCTGTTTTTTATTTAGCTGTTGTACCTTTGCAGGACATTAGCTGCTCTGCTAGTTTCCCATTGGCTCTCAGGCACTCTGTCTCCACATAGGGAACAAACACAAACTCTTCGAGGGTGGGGGGACTCTGCTGCTGCTGGCGACGGGGCGCTACAGTAGCGTGCAGACCGCAGATCTGGACTCCACCGGCAACAATTTTGTCAAGGCAACGGTTCACATGGACGTCGATGGCTGTAGGAAAGAGAGAGAAAAGATTGATGAGGAATTGAAGACTTCAGCCTGATATTTCTGAAATCCAACAGAAAAAAAATGGAGAAATGTACAGACACTACCAGTCTGTGTGCTACTTGTAACACACCTTGCTTTTCATCAGCGTACTCGCAGACCTTCTCCACATGGACAGCAGGATCAACACACACAGAGCGGATCCTGGTTGGCAAACGCAGGCTACGGCCCGACAGCCCGACCACAATCATCTGTAGCATGGTGTCCAGGAAGGTCACCCAGTTCCCTGTCCACTGCAGCTTCCCACTGTCACCTGGAGACAGCAGATCACATGACAGCCTGGAAAAATGCTAAAACACTTAAAATTCCCTTCAATCATTAGATTCAGATGTTTAGATAGTTGTACTGCAAGCAGCCAAAGCAGCAGAATTAACCACATAAATGCAAAGTTACACGGGTTAAGTATCCCAGAATGCATTTCGCATAGATAATGGTGGAGGGATTAAGTCGTAATTCTCAGTATAGTATACAGTATAGTATACACAATACATATTTTAGTAGAAAATACAGAAACCGAAAGTGATATCACTTCTGTACTTTTAATTTAGTAACATTTTGAATTCACTCAGGATAGGGGTGGGTCATTATATCTGACCTATATACATATTTATTATTATTGATGTGATTTATTTAGGAATTTTATTTCATTTACAATCATTTATTTTAATTTACTCCTTATGTCTCATTGTTCCTGGTTTATTCTTTTTAAACACCCAGATTGATTATCTCTTCCATAATAGTAATTTCTGTTATGATAGAGGTACACAGTGCCTGTAAATGTCATGTGGTTTGCCATTGATTTAAAAAAAGTATATATATATATATATATATATATATATATATATATATATATATATATATATACACACACACACACACACACACACACAATTATTAAATAAACAATTCTGTGTTAACAGTGAATAGAATAAAAGCAATATATTACATATATTTACAAATGCACCGTTTACACACATAAAACACTACAATGGCATTAATGATTAACCTGACAGTGTCTAATACATAGTAAAATACCCTAAACCTGAACTCAACCCATCCCATGATGTATTTCACATATGTTGTACGTGTGCTATACAAAAATAGATAGAAATGCTGCGATGTCTGATGGTTACCAGGTAACCACACTTAAAATCCCTATAGTGTTTAATTTAAACATCAGACGTGTATGAGGCATTGATCTGATCCTGTTTGACATTTACCTGCATTGTTGGACTCCAGGATGCCTTGGAAGGTCTTCCCATAATCATAGCCACGCAGCCGCAGCTCCTTGTAGATGTCATGGGCTGTAAGCTTCATCTTGTGATCAACGTCATCATTGGCAGCTTTCTGACTTATCTGATTATGAAAAGAGTCGAGGGCTGCATCCTCCAGAATGCTGATCTTACCTGAAAAAGACACAAGCAACAGCAGACAGATGTATACAAAGACTGCTTTTCAGCATGGTCACTGAAGAGTGACCATTTCAGACTTCATAATGGACCACATGGCCACAACAAACTGATTATGAGAAGCGTCTTATGTAGATTGTCTTATTGCAGAGCTGTTCAGTTGTAAAATAGACTAACACATTTTTTTATTTTACCCACCACTGACAGCCAGGCTGCCATTCTCTGAAACCTCAAACCTGTTGGTGGCTGGCATGAGACGCACCTCCAACTGGACAGAACCTGAGTAGACAGACATGTAAGACAGGAAACAAATCTATAAAACCAGAGGAACACAACAGTACTCAAGTGTCTGATTTGTGTTTTTAGTTCATCTGAAGAACTATGAAGATTAGACAAATTAAAGCCATGAATCAGCCCGTTGATCTTTGTTGATCTTTGCTAGACTGATGCTTGATCTACATGTAATAATTTAATGAAAAGGAGAAATACAGACTGAACACCCTCCACAGACCATGACTTGTTTGTGTGACGGTTATTTATTTGTTACCATTGCAAGGTTGTTGTTGTTTTAACAGGATTACGGAAAAGCTACTGGGCCAATTTTCATGAAACTTGGTGTAAAGGTGTAGAATTGGCAAAGGACCATTTACATTTTTGGTGGGTTTTTCCATTTACTAAATTTGCATAATGTTTTAGTTTTAGTGGGTACTAGTGGTTCCTGCTGGTCAATAGAATAGTTGACCAGCAGTTGTCAGAACTTTGCCTTGGTGATGGTATGCACTGCTTAAGTGCTCTTCTTTTTTATGGATATTTATTTATCATTTCAATATGGACAACAACAACATTCACTGTGACATGAATCACTGTGCAACATGTGCAGCGTTTAAAGAGATACAAGAGTTGCCCAGCTTTCCCCCTCATTCCCTGCTGTTCTCACCAGTTTTTGGCAATATTGTGGCTCTATGGATGGTGACGTCCTCAAAGGTTACAGGAGTGGTTTCCATGACAACCCCCAGACTTCTCACCAAGGTACGCCAGGCCAACACCAGGTAACCAGTTGCCGGGTAAAGGACACGCCCGTCAATGCAGTGCCCAATCATGTAGTAGTCCGGGGACTCAGGGTTTATATCTGTTGTTGGAAATGAGCACACAAAGTGGTCAATGAAATGATAAACCACTCTTAAATCTTTTTCTTAATATGAAAGCTGATGTAGAACTGCTGTTCATACCGATGTTATATACAGTGGCAGAATTAGATCCTCCAGAGCCAGAGGAGAAATCCTCCAACTTGGGGACATCCCAGGTTTGGGCATGGTCCCACTGGACCAGAGGGGAGATCAGAGGCGTACCAACTGGTACCGGGTACTTCACCGCTGGGCAGAGGCCGTTACCATCCACGTCAATACTAAAGAGTTGTGTGAAAAAGAAGTGAAATATCAGCAATCAGGGACCACTTCCAAGAGCACAAGCCCCACCCACCATGATGCCTCTGATCAAATTTACCCATTCATATAGATTTTGCCAACATTTGTAAGAAAGAATTCCAGGTTGTTGGCATGGCCTCTCTTCATCAGAGGGATGTTGGAGCAGGTGTGCTTCAGGCTCCGCTTCAGGATGGCCTGTGTGTGCGGGAGAGAGACAGGATGTAGAAAACATGGATAATCTGTAGTTATCAGTGATTCCAAAATGTCTTTAAACTTCTGGCAGTTCATGCACATGATCACTTTTAATTTACTGAGTTTCATAAGTTTAGTTAGACACTAGGAAAAATTTGGAAAATACTGCGATAGCCTAGTTAATTCTGAATATATATATATATATATATATATATATATATATATATATATATATATATATATGCAATATATTGCATATGGTTGAAATGTTATAGACAGGAGAATCAGTCACAGAACAGGGTTCTAGGATGCGTAGAATGCTTGCTGACGCTGAGCGTACCTGCAGAAGAGCGTGAGGTGCTATCTCCACCACCACAGCATTGTCTGGCACCTTGCTGAGAGCCTCCTGGAACAGCACCGGGCTCACCAGGTTGTTGACATGGTAGTCAGCAGAGCTGTGCACAGCAAGGGCAGAGTCCCACTCTGACTCAGGGATGCTGGTGCTCACCCAGCGCTGTGATCGCTGCTTTGGGTTCTTGATCACCTGCAAACAATATTTATTCAGATTGAAACATGGCAAACAGCAGGGAATTCTACTGCTGGGCATGAGGCAGATTAATTACTATTACAGTAATCTGACATGCATAGTAGCCGATTTTTTTTTTTTTTTTTTTATGTTACTACAGTCTGGGAAATGGCTGAACAAAAAATTAAATACAAATAAATAATATAAATAAATAATAATAAATATATTTTACTGGTAGGGAAAATCACCCAGCCTTATATTTGAAGAGTGACGAGAAAGTGATGCATTATGCTTATTACCAGGATACACAACAGAGTTATATTCTAAGAAATATACAGCAGGAATCAGAGCTGCACACCTTCTTCAGAGCAGCCAACAGGGTCGGCGCGATGGAGGCCATGTAGTAGGAGTGGAAAGCGACGCCAGCACTGCGAACCTCCTTTGCAAACACACCTTGTTCTTTCAGCTTAGACACAAATTTACTGATCGCTTCCTGATGAAACACACACACCACATCTGTTAACACATGCTTCACCCCAGCCCAAACTAGATGGGTAAAAGGGAACATCATTATGATGGTAAAAAACATTATTCTTGTTAGACAATAGTTTTAAGCATCAGTGCAACTTTTGTGCTGTTATGCTATTCAAAATTAATCTGCAATCTACTTTAATGTAATCTGCTTCCTTCTTTGTTGTCAGAATAGTATTCAGCAAGTAGTTACAAAATAAAAAAA
The DNA here is from genome assembly GCA_030544235.1 of Lepturacanthus savala. Lineage (NCBI taxonomy): Eukaryota > Metazoa > Chordata > Actinopteri > Scombriformes > Trichiuridae > Lepturacanthus > Lepturacanthus savala. Next base: position 4,177,972 of record CM060471.1, read on the forward strand.
AATTAAAAAATGTGAGGAAAAAAAAGAGGAAAAAGTAACATCCTCAGACTATACAGGGCTACAAAACAGGAAGTGTGGTGCAATATTTGACCTGAGGGCCAGAGATGGTGACTGTGTCCTCGGCGTTGTGGCAGGCTGGGACGATGCCCTGAGGACACTGTTCAATACACTCCTTCCAGGTTAACCCTGAACACAGGCAGAAAGTGCAGGAAGTAAGAGACGTGCCCAAAATAAACAAAAAAAACAAACATATCAGTACTACAAGTACACACACTGAGATTGATGTGATATTAAGTCCGAACAAGTGCCAATATCTTAAAAACTAAAAGTGGGCCCCAAGAAACTTTTTTTTTTTTTTTTTTTAACTATGAGCATCCCAAGACTTCACAGTAAATGTAAATAAAGGAACTTTGATCATTTATAAACCACCATAATATTTTTTTACATGCACAGAGCTGAATTAACATAGCAGTCAATGGGACAGTTAGTCAGCATTTCTGTACTGATGAGCCATTTAAAAATATATATATATGGGGTTCATCTTTTGCCAATTCTACACTACACCAAGTTTCACAAAAATCATCCCTGTACTTTTTATGTAATCAGTTATTTTGTACATGTGTTCATTGAGGTGTTGATGTCCTGTCTTATAGAATTACACAGCAGCAACAAGCAGAAACACTTATGAATCTCTGTTACTTTACACCACAACTATAAACTATAATAGTGCATTTTGCTATTAAAAGTAAACATAATGCAGTTTTCAACAATCAAAGTGTACATAGATGCATTCTTTTTTTTATGACATATGAAAAATAAAGCCTGATTGATTATTTCAAACCGATTCTTATGCCCACAGACATATGTTGTTGACACTAGACATACTTGATAGTTGACATACTTGATAGTTTCCATTCCAAACATTTAAGATAATTTCCATGTCTATAAGGCAGAGAATGGCTTCTGATTCTTACCGACTGCAGCCATGCCTCCCAGAGGAAGGTTGGCCTCTTTGATGCAGCGGCCTCTCCAGTAGGCCGCCAGAATGGCCTCGTCGTGGCTGAGGGAGCCGTCAGCGTAGCCACAAGCCAGCTCTCCTACCGAGTGTCCTACGATGCCGTCAGGCTGCAGACCCAGCTTAGTGAGCAGATCGATCTGAGCGATCTGCAACAAGACGGAACATACATGGCTTTACATCTAGCAGTTCTGTTTAACCCTGTATTGCTTAGTGTTGCCACTATGAAATAAAGGTTTATTTTTGAAGAACATACAATTTATGAGGTGACCAGGATATCCTGTTTACTCATGGACATTTGAAATGTGAGCATCATTGTCTCACAAATAAAGGTCGTCTTTTATTCAGATTTTTGAAATAAAAAACAAAAAAATCTGTGTAGCTCTCTCTCTCTCTCTCTCTCTCTCTCTCTATATATATATATATATATATATATGCACACATTTTATTAAATTTTGATGTTAAATGTTGTTTTTATTCTAATATGCTAAAATAATGAAACAACTTTTTTTTTAAACAACTACACAACAAATAAATATGCATAGATAATATACAATTTTTTTCAGAGACGATCTACAGAAACTTATCCTTAATTTGATTTTTAAAACAAAAACTTATTACTTACATTATCACCTTGTTTACATAGTCCTAGACTATTTAGTAAGCATTTATTTTCATGTATGTTAAGAACTAGAATATGTCCTTAAATGTTGCCTTGGTGTTTTTAGATTTTAAAGGAAAGCAGGAAAAATTTAAATCGATTCAACTTCAACTAGATTCAACTTTAAATCGGAAAAAATGTTTTGTTTTTTAAAAAAAGATTTTACTTTTGGATTAAATTGTTCATCCCCACATGATATCTCCACTCTACCTGTATGGCAGCCAGACCAACAAAGGCATGAACAGTGTCTTCAAACGTAACATCGTCAGCCTCCATGAGCAGGCGAGACACAACCAGGCCGGTGTCCTTCAGGGCTTCATCTGAGCGCAGGATGGATTTTTTGAAGTCGGGCAGCTGCATCAGGCTGCGGCCCATACCTGCCCACTGTGTTCCCATGCCTGTTAAACACATATAGTCACTGCAGCAAGAGATCTGAATATACAAACAGTTCAACTTCAATATCTGTAAGAGTGTTCAATCAATGTGGACTTTTATATAGCACCAAATTAATTTATCTATAATGGAGGTAATTATTCATCCAATCCAACTACATCTCCTCTGGTTATTCTCTGACCTGAACAGACGAACCACAGTGGTCTGGCAGCAGCCTGTGCCTGCTCCACCTCCGTGACGTCACTCTGAGAGCCAATCAGAGTGTAGCCTCGGTAGGGCATGCCAGCTGTGGGAGCTCCTGACAACTCATTCAGCAAAGACAGGAAGTTGTCATCGGTGTTGAGTTCCCTCCCTTTTTCGAGCATGGCGCTGACCGCAGCTTCTGTACGTCCACAGGCCTGAAGCAGCCGGGGGAGAGCCCTGGGGGGTGCAGCCACATCAGCTGGTTTCTGACCGCTCCTCTCAGTGGGACGGAGGATCACGTGAACGTTTGATCCTCCAAATCCGAAGGAGTTGAGGCCTACGATGCCGCCTTGGACGGGAATCGGCCGGTCAACGACTTGAACCCGACCATCGGTGAGGGCAGGAATGTCGGTGTTAGGACTGTTGAAGTGCAGGTTGGGAGCCCAGACTCCTCGCTCCAGAGAGAGACACACCTGCAGGATGCATGAAGAAGAAACTATCAAATATATGGGTCAGTGAAAAAATCATGTTTGGCAAGATGAGAACGTCAAAAACTTTTTAAAATCCATTTTTAAGAAGCATTCATCAGGTCTCTCAGAATGTACATTTGTATAATTTTTTTTTTTTTACAAAAATAAGGATTTTGTGTGATTTTACAGTTTTGTCACTGACCTATACACAAAGATGAGATAATCTCATATCTCTTTAATTGCATCATACATGGCTGCAGATGTTCTATACCTTAAGACTAAGATGTGATCAGTATGCAAGTACTATATAAGTAGTTATACATCTATTTATAAAACTGTTTAGCTAATCAACACACAGCATGGTTTACATTTTGGCCTATAACTTTTGAACCATAAGGCAGTGAATCAAAATGGATTCTGTGGTTTACAGATAAATCTATGAATATAGCCCACGCCCATTTCATCTATATAGATTTTTTGCAGTTTTTAATTTTCTCCAAATCTGTTTTTTTCATCAATCATCACCAATTTCAGTACAGAACATCTCTGGGCCAAGCCAGAAACAGTATTTTGTTTTGTTTATTTTGTATTATTCTGTAAGGTTTAGCTGAAGCTGACCCTCAAAGTTTGGTCAAATGCTGTGGGGGAGGGTTTATTTTTACAAAAAAATGACATATCTCTTGAATGCTTTGCGCTGTTTTGGTGAACATATAAAGATATGATGCCTGAGTGACCATGACACATCAGGTGCAATTTGGCCCAGAGGTGTCACTGTTGCAGCATCATGTAGCTATAAAGGAGGGTCTGTCTGTCTGTAACATCAGACAGACATCTCATCTCATCTTCTATACCTGCTTATTCCTCATTAGGGTCACAGGGGTCTGCTGGAGCCTATCCCAGCACATTACGGCGAGAGGCAGGGATACACCCCAGATGATCGCCAGCCAATCGTGGGGCACGACAGACAGACATGTATTTGCATATCTTGAGAACCGTTTATTCAAACACATTCACATTGAGCAGGTGTTTTGCTAAGAACCTGAGACAGTGCACTGTTGAGATAGAGGTAGCTTTTTTTGATTAGCTTTTTTTGACAAAGATGCAAGCAGCACGTGTGGGGGCCAGTATCAGTCCTTCTATCTCACCTTAGCCAGGGCAGCCAGACCAGAGGCTGGTTCTGGATGGCCCATGTTTGACTTGGTGGAACCAATTAGCAGAGGCCCTCCTCGTTTTTCTTGACAGAACACACTGACAATACCGTTGACTTCCTGAGGGTCGCCAACCTGCAAGTAGAGAGCAGAGATGTTGCAAAGGTAAGAGACTCCCAATGACAGAGTGTGCGTGTGATTGTGTGTGTGGGTTTGTGTGTGCGTGCACTGACCTTTGTTCCAGTACCATGGGCTTCAACGTACTCCACCTGCTCAGGAGTGATGTTGGCCTCCTCATAGAGACACCGAACCAACCTCTGTTGCATCTCACCAGAAGGGAACGTTACACCTTCAGGACCATGAGGAATGTGTTAGACAAAAACTCATGAACAAGTATGGTAAAACAAAATGCTCCTCTCCTCCAACTTATTCCTACTCTTTTGTAGTATTCAAAGACCTTCACACGTGACACTTCTGTTCAAACCTGCTGTTTTTGTAAATTTTGTATTTAAATTGGTCATAATGAGGACTCATGTTTCACCCTGCTCTTTGTATCCATCTGTGTTGTTGCCAGCATTGACCACCGTGGCGTAGACCCTTTTGGCCACAGACCGTTTGGTCAGCAGCACGGCCACAGCTGCTTCAGAGCGACAGTATCCATTTCCTGTGAGACACAATAACAGAAAAATAAACTTTATATTGGAAAGTGCAGGAACACGCGCAGAGTGTGTACATGTGTAAATTAGAAGTAACGCGACACCCAACATCTTTATTTTACCCGAGGAGTCAAAGGATTTGCAGGTCCCCTCCGGACTGAGCATGCCCAGTTTCATGAACTGCACTGAGGTGTTTGGCTTGAGCAGCAGGTTGACTCCTCCAACCAGGGCGGCGTCACAGTGACCCTGGCGAATGGCGTGGAAGGCATTTTCTAAAGCCAGCAAGCTGGAGGAGCAGGCTGTGTCAATTGCGGTGCTGGGGCCTGGAGGACGAGAGGAGAGGAGGATGGATTATAGATCACAGACCACTTAAACATATCGTCAAATGTGAACTCTGCAATCTGTGCTGCCTGTATGCTCCTTAGTGATGGGTTTTGTACTAAGGTGCTAGGAGACAGCTGTAGGATAACAGACAGACAGATGGCCACATGGTGGCGCCGTTGGATCCACATGTCATCAGGAAGTAGTTTGTGTTTTATATAAAAGACAGATGCATGGGTGCTATTATTCAGGTCAGTTCTAGTAAATTATAAAAATCTGACATCATTCAACAACAACAATCAACTATTAAGTAAATGTAAAGTTAAACTATTTGATGATTATGTAGTTGTTGGCCAAAAGGTTATGACAACAGCTATGACAGAGAAGTTGATCTTTGACCATCATGTGTGTCACAATATAACTGTCAACTGTATAACTTATTTAACTTATTTTTTTTTACCCATTATCTCTCAGTCTCTTCTTGAGTTAGGGGAAACATTGTTCTTTTTGAAAGAATAGTGTTAGAAAAAGCTTCAGCATAATAGTTTCATGGCTTTAAAATATGATAAAAACAACTTTTCAAAGAAATATGCAAAGTATGTGTGAAGCACACACACCCTCATACACGTCAAATTCTGGCCTCCTTTGCTTCTGCTGGACAACAGACAAAATATGAAGCTGGTGTTTAGGTGTTACCAAGACAGCGCTGCATTAAGTACATCATCAAGGGGCGATAATATATGCAAATACAGCGTGGGGACCCAGCCAGGATCTAGACTGCCGAGTATTTTTATATTATGCCATTTAAGTGGTCATATTTATAAATATTTAGAGTATCCACTGCATTTCTTTTTCTACAAGGAGGAGAAATGAGAGAAAAGAAGAAAGGAGAAGCCTTGTGATGCATTCTAGCATGGAGCGCCTTGGAGACACCAGATATATGTGTACCTCTTCGTCTCAGCTGGCTGCCTTGGCACTGTCTCAGTGTCATTCTGCCTGACCAACCCCAGACTGCACGAGTGCTACTGTCACGCCAGCTTCACGCTGGTGTCATGCCTGTGTCAGGCCATCTACACTTGTGCTATCTCCACTTAAATACTTAAAAATAGAGTGTGTGTTTGCCAATGAGACATCCTGACTCAAACACAACTGATGCCGGCTGCAGGATAGAACAATAACGCTGTGCTGTGTGTGTGTTGTAGGCAATGTGGCCCCGTCCAACTCAAATTTGTTACTGGGTCCACACAGTTTAAGCCCTGCTGCTGTGACTGCAGGTAGGAGCCATGGATCTATTATAAATCCTGGATAGGGCACCACCTTATTTATTTATTTGCATAATGGGAGGCCCCAGAGCATCATGGGAGGTGATTCTACTAATCAGTCTCTATAACATGGAAATAAACCCGGTAAGTCAGGACTTTTTTTGGCGTATGCGCCAGGGGAGCAATTTCTATTGAAATGAATGATGGCCAGTTTTCAGTCCATTATCCACTTGTATAATCCATGATGGGAGCTCTGTGCACGTACCGTTAAAGTCGAAGAAGTAGGAGAGTCGGTTGGCCAGCATGGCACGCTGGCAGCCAGTCATGCTGTAGCCCAGCAGCTCCTCTGGATCGCTGCTGAACGCCTCACCAGCCTCTGAGCCGCTCACTCCGATGTAGACACCCGTCTTACTGCCACGCAGCATGGCCGGGTTCAGTCCTGCATCACATCAACACAGCACCATTTTTAACCCATAGTATTTCATTGAATATTATATATATATATATATATATATATATATATATATATATATATATATATATATATATATAATTGTCAAACTAGACAGTTTAATCCATTTAAGCCTATGAGTCTTTAGGTCTATGACTGTAATTTTATACTCTAAATGGTACTCATTACAGCTTTTTTTCTAATGAAAAGATAAAACTTAGACTTAGACAAAAGGTTAAATAATGAAGTTTGCAAGTTGTTCCTGTCATATGACATCATCAACTTCCTGCTCATTTCTTACAAGAACATAGAAAAGACAAAGTCTCCTAGAAAGAGGTAATGTTATTTAAATTATTAGAACTTTTAACCCTGATATGTATATTTCTATTTAATCATTCAAGTCTCTATAATAATTGCCAAAAAAATGTACATGGAATAAATATTTATTCGTTTGTGGGCAGCTTTGCACAAGCAGCAACTATAACAGCCATGAAAATGATATTTTCTGCAAAGCAAAGAGTACAAAATGGAAAAAATAGAAACATAACATGGTTATTAGTGCCTCATCTGATATGGTTATATGCATGAGAACTTTGAAAAAAATCTGGGCTTAAACAAGTTAATCCTTGTGCGTTACTGGGGACCCAAAAGGGCCTCTAGGCTGTTATTTTTCCATCATTTTTACTGATTATGCTATAACCATTACATTTGTTAAAAGGTGTGTATTTTTATTCATATTTCTGAAGTTCAACCACAGTTCCTATGTTAATTCTAAAATAAATAGTGAAAAAAAGGTTTTTTATTGAAGTCTGACATTGCACAATACATAATGACCAATGTTGTTATTAATCAATGACATATCCCAGAGTATAATAATCAAAAATAATAATTTAAAAAAAAAAAATCCTGCATCCGGCGGGCCATCCCTGCATGTCCCCTCTCTCTGCCTCCACCTTTTCTGTCTCTCTACACTACTATCAATAAATCGCATAAAAAGCCAAAAAATATATATATTTTAAAAAATTGTCTTTTCCAGGGTTTCTACTTTCTCTGAGGCTTTTTACCCCATCTCCTCACCTCCGTCTACAATGGCCTCGTATGCGATCTCCAGCATGAGACGCAGCTGGGGGTCCATGGTGTTGGCCTGTTTGGGGTGGACTCCGAAGAAAGCTGCGTCAAAATGGCTGATGTCCTTCAGTTTCCCGTTCCTCTTTGGAAGACCGTACAGACCTAGGAACAAGAAAACAAAGACTTTGTTTCTGCACCGAAAAAGAAAGACAAATCAGGTTTTCCCCTCCTGACATTTTGTCAAATACACATGAAGCATATCTAATCTACATTGTCATAAGTCAGATGTTTCAAACAGTTTGATCAGTCAGCAATCAGAATTGGCTGGTATGACAAATTCCAATAATGTTTTAAGGTCACGGATAGCGAGGAATTACCAATGGTGCAAAAACAATGAATAAAATGATTCCTGTAAATTAGGGTTTTTATACAACAGATTCTCTTTCATCTGTTTTTCAGTACCATGGACAGCGGTACAGTCAGTGTTCAGTCTCTCTGGACAAAACCTTTTTTTCCATTAATATTTCATCCAGGTCAAATGCTGTGGGTAGAACTTAAATTACAAAAAAATCTCCTTGTGCTATTGTGGTCACTTTTGGTGGACGTGTAGATATGATGTCTGAGTGACCATGGCATATTTGATGCTATTTGGCCAATAGGAGGAGCTGTAGTAGCATCATGAATCTACAAAGGAAGGAATATTTCCGTATCTATGTAAATATGTTCAACTGTCCTTCACAGAGCTGCAGAAACGTTCATTACTTTCATACTTGGTGGGTACATTGTCGAGGACATAAGCGAGTGAAGTGGATCGGATGAGTGGTTCTTAAGAATATGTGCTTTGAATGGGCACAGTGGGTGACAAGGCTTGAAAAAAGAAAGAAAGAAAATAATTAGTGGGATACAGGGGAGTTGGTAAGCTTTTCTTCACACTGGAGAGAGCGAAGTTAACCCATTTCTCCACTGCTTCAAGTCTTTATGGTGATCTAATCTGACAGCAATTCAAAACTCACAGATGATATTATTGTGCATCTTCTTATCTCAATCCAGAAAGAAGAAAAATAAGCAGAATCATCATCAATGGCTGTCTGTTGTATTATAAAACTCAAGAGACAACTTCAACCAGTTCATCTCTAGGCTTGTTGTACATTATTCATCCTGAAGAAGAAACTTTTTTCCTCTTTCTATCTTCTCTTACAACTCTCTTAACTCTGCATTGAGTCCCTGAGGCCATGGACCTCAGGTTGCCTTCTCTGTGTCCCTACTTTCCCATGATGCCTGGTGTGTGGTCTCTGCAATGTTAGCTGGCCTCATCCAACCCTTTCAACACTTGAATGTGAGCTTGAGGTGGTTGCCAGGCACTGAGGGATGGGTCTTTTATTCACAGCGAGGGGAAAAAAATTGCAAGCGAGGAAGGGAGGATTGGAAAGAGAACAGTGGGGACAAAAGAGGGAAAGAATTATATTAAAATGGGGAAAACTGTGAGATACAAAAGTAAAATGACGCTGCACACATCGAACCGTGAATTAAAGCCACAAACAAACTTTATCACCTTAATCATAAATTTATGTTATATGACAATCATAGATTTTGCAGCTCTTAGGCTTAAATGGGTTAACACAGAGGCTTTCATTCTTAAAAACCATGCATAATTTCAAATTAAAAGCCCCAGAAATATACTATACTCTAAGCGCTTATGGAAAAGATTAGTGGCACCTCCTATTGACCAGTTTTAAGGTAATTTTAGAAAACATAGTTCATCATAAATATCCACTAAGTTTTGTGAATAGACAAATTCATTTATTTGCAGCACCACCATGCCATTGCTCAGCAATACCAAACCCCTATTGGTCAATTTCAAAAACATTTTGGGGACATTTCAACAGCTTAATTAAAAAGATCCACCAAGTTTTGTAAAGTTGGGACAAACTGTTACATTGATATATGGTCAAATTTGCAACAGACTCCTGCATATATTTGGAGCTGGTGCTGCATCCTGCTAAGACATTTTAAAATAGTTTTACACACATTCAACATTGTAATGCAACACATCCTGTGAATTCATTCATTCCATTTAATCAAACCTGTCACTCTCTCTGATGGCCCTGAGCAGTCAATACTATTCTCACCTGGTGTCCACCGCCGGTCGTCCTCTGTCACCATGTCCACTCCGTTGATGAGGTTTTCCCAGAATTCCTCCAGGTTGTTGGACTCAGGCAGGCGGCCTGATATCCCTGCTATGACGATCTCGTCCATTTTGAATTACTGCAATCACAGAGAGAAATGTGCAATGATCAGAGAGGGAGAGGGCATGTTTAGGAACTCTGATAAATGTTATCAATATTAGCTGATCCAACCAGGTGGAAATCAATGCTGCGTCAACATCATCAACACTGGCAGCAATAAAGCCGTAGGACTGTTACTGTGTCATGTTAGTAAGTTAAATTAATTTTTTTCAGATGATAAGGTAACATCCTCTCAATTTAAATATGCGTCTAATGTCTTTTGAAAAAGTACTTCCATGTTCATGGTAAATCAAATAAAAGTGATGTAATAAAATCAAACTCTGTACTGGGATCATTAACACGCAGCATTAATGATTCACTTGATAGTTTCTGCATTAAAAGTAAAACAACATATAAAATAAAAATAAATCTGACCCACCACTTCTTACAACACAACTGTAAAGTCCACATCCAAAATTTGCAGCAATTTTGAACCTTTTTTTTATGTGTGCAGCAATTTGTACACAACAACTACTGTGTGAAAAGTGAATATCCATAAATAAATCATCTAGTGTTTCATAGACACACACACAGGCGAGAACAGCTGCTACCTTTACATGCCGAGCCTTGTCTCAATGTGACCTAACAACAGAAGTGACTGTAAGGGGAAGAGAAGGGAGCTCCAGCTCTGGAGCTGAATGTTAATGACGCTGGCTCAGCTACTTTTGAACCAGACTGGTACGACCTCCTCTACTGTCCAGTGTTAGTGACTGGGCAGGCAGCGCTGTCAGCAGACAACAAGAAGTGAACAAAGACAAGGATGCACGCTTTATACTTATCTGACTGTGTGGAAATACAAGTCACAATTTTATTGAACAGACACTTGTAACCAAAGTGATGCACATCTGAAATATGATGTGAATACATCACAAATGATGAACAAAAGTCTTAAAAGGTAAAATGTAAGACATAGAAGCTTAAAGTGGGGCTGCAAGTAAATGGGCTGCATTTAGGAAGAGCAGGTCTCTTTTAAAATATATCTCAGTCATTTGCTATTTTATATATATACACATACACAGTACAGGGCAAAAGTTTGGACACACCTTCTCATTCAATGTGTTTTCTTTATTTTCATTATTATTTACATTGTAGATTCTCACTGAAGGCATCAAAACTATGAATGAACACATGTTCATGGTGTTATGTACTTAAAAAAAAGGTAAAATAACTGAAAACATGTTTTATATTCTAGTTTCTTCAAAATAACCACCCTTTGCTCTGATTACTGCTTTTCACACTCTTGGCATTCACTAAAGGTGGAGACTGCCAAGAAAGATGCTCCAGCTCATCATGACGAGTTAGAAATGCACTCATTATTTGGATTCAGCATCTTGCCCAAAGACACTTTAACACTGGAGGAGCAAGGAATTAAAACCTCTGATCTTCTACTGACATCATATTGATGTTGTGATATGAGTTTTGATGTTGTAGAGATCAATTCATTTTACAAAAAGACAACTCAAAAGTCCAATCTGGGTATTACTGCAGATTCTAGGCACACAACAAGAAAATGAACCACAACGTCTGTTTGCTCGTCTGACAGAGAGAAGTGACTGAATGAGAACAGCATCAAAACACTCAGTCAGGCCCAGAGGAAAATCTATAGGTAACATACTGTGGTACTCCTCCTTTGAAACACTAACACCAATTATCTTTGTTTTTAGTGAAAGAGGATATTACGTGTAATAAAGGTGTATGCAGTAAATAAATATATAATTATTGCTTTTTGCCTTTTGAGGGGTACCTTTTCTTTACTGAAATATAATCCCTAATAATTTACACCATAGAGCTCCACAGTAAACTGGCTAAATGTCACCTGTACAACAGGAATGGATGCTGAGGGGATCTGTGATGCTCTCCTCTATGGACTGACATTACTGCACGCACCCACAATTGCAGGACTCAGATCCTTTATTTAAGTAAAAGAAAACAGCGACAATTTAATAGAATGTAGATAACAGAATATTGAAAATTATCAATTTTATAAAAAATATTAAAATATTCATCTTAAAAGTTACTTAAACTGTCTTTGAGCCACTCACAATGTAATTATCTAATCTTATTCAAATCCAAAATGAATTAATTTATTTTTAGTCAAGTGAATTTAGTTTATTTTAACTGATTACAAATGAGATACTATACTACACTGCACTGGGTGTTGTGCATTGGACTCTATAAACTCCATAGTGTATCTTCAAGATTATTTATTTTAGAAATCTGACTGAGGCTAGGTTGAAATTGTGCAAAAACAACTTGTTACTGCAGAAATAGGTGTCTAACCTTTGACCTGTGTGTGGAGCAGGACTTGTTTTTAAAAGAGGTGTCTCTGGAGTTAGAAAAGGACTCGGCTGAGGGATGAAGGAACAAAGTAGAAAGGAAGTTGGGTTACGCTTTGTGTGTGTGTTTTTTTTGGAGGATGTAATTGGATTATTTGAACATTATGGGTGTCGACTGTGAGAATCATTAATAAACTCTTGAGAACTGAGTGGTGGTGTGAGTCAGGTTTTCTGGGCGTTGCACACTTACCTGACTTGTTTACAGCTGGTAAACCTTTGGCTAAAGGAACTGGATTGGCAAGGCTCAAAAACACTAATTATATAATTGCAAAGCTTTACACATTTTTAATCTGTCTTTAGATCCTAATCTATATCTTTTTAAATGCCCTCTCTTGCAGTTAAATTCTTAAACAATAAAAATTTGTGAATGAACGTGTAGCTTCACAATCAGTTTATATTTAGGACAGCGAGCTCAGTGAGGCAGAAACATCACTACTGCCAGTCACACTGAATCAGTGCAGCACTCACTGATCTATTGTATAAGCAGCTCAGGACGATACATATGTAGACTCTGACAAAACATTTTCTTAATAAAAACGTTCCCCTGATAATTCAAATCACACTAAAGATGCTTTGCTATTGCAGGATACAGGATGTAATTGTTTTAGCATCGACTGGCAGGTTTAGAAATGAGTAGCATGCACGAAAGAGCAATTACAACAGACAATGTAGTCTGTGTACATTAGTGTGTGTGTGTGTGTCTTGGTCTTTGTTCCTTCTTTCTAGGCCAAGCTTTTTCATGTCAACTCAGCCAGAGGCTTCCATCAACCAATGAGCTAGCAGCCTGGGACAGAGTGACGACGGGAAAGCTGCGTGTCACATTGTCGTCAGATTCCTGACGACAATGTGACCGCCAGGGCTGGGAGATGGGGACGAAATCACATTCCACAATGTTTTTGACTAAACATGTCTATATTGATAATTATAGCACTATTGTAGAACTATTAGCACTTTCACCAAAGAGTTTATAATCATTAGTAATGTGGATATGATGACTAAGTGGGTATTGGTTAAAACAACAAAATAAGGTAGATGAATGGGTCAGTGACAAAACTGTCATGTAGTGTAAGCCTAAAAACTTGGTACCAGATAGTTTAACTTTCTTAAAAAGGTTCTAAAAAATTAAAAACACATGCTATCAACAAGTTTTATATTCTAGGTGAATTATATATTTAAAATGTATTATTCTTTTTCAGTTACACCATTTGAGATTTTATGTCAAAACATCGCAAAAGATACAAATGGACTTTTAAATAACAAGAAACCAACATGAACATCTTGAGAGACCTGATGAATACTTATTAAAACTGTAACTTTTAAAAAAGTTTTGACTTTCTCATCTTGCCAAACATTATTTGTCACTGACGTGAATATCGATGACAGAAAGCTGTCAGTATTAGGATGTCCAAAATCAAAGACAATATCTAGTGTCATAACACTATCAATACAATATCAACACATTTCAGAGCCCTGCTTACACACGATAGACATCTTCAGCACACTGCTCCAGTCCTCTCACATTCACCTCATGAATTATCTTTTTCCACATGGAAATCAATACCAAACATTTCTTAAATTCTTATGATATTGGAATGTAAACAGACACAAACCAGTGCAGAGCAAACAAAATCCTCAAATTCATATTAAGTTTGGGGAAGTTGGTAAAAGCTTTGCTTTGTTGGCTTTACCTCAGCACTGAGCTGACACACTGCACAGTAATGAGCACTGTGCTGAGCAAGCCTGCACAAAGTGAAAGCAGCCCTTGCACTGTGATTGGCTGGCTGCTACCCACACACATCGACACACATCGACACACACCGCCCAAAGGACGACGCCCCCAAAACCACCCCTGTCCCAGCCAAAAGATGAGAAAAGAAGAAAACACAGGCAGAGCATCAGCAACTCACTTCTAGTGGGCCATAAGTGATGTGATGATCCAGAGCGGTTAATGTTGTATGTACCTTTTTTTTTTTTTAAGGTATGTCCTGCATACTTGGCCTTTAACATCAAGAAGATAACGGGTCATGTAATGGTAAACAGAATTGGGGCCCAGGTAAAAGAATGTAGTGATGCTCAATTGTGGCAAAAATCACAATGGTGATAATTTTGGTTAATATTTAATATCACGATTATTACCACGGTAAGTGATTAACTTTGGAAATTCCCTTGAACTTTCATTATTGTATAGACCTGTTTGATTGATCATGTCTGATGATGAGAATAATACAATCCTCTCTTTTTCCAAGATTTGTTTTTGGGAAAAGACTTACAACCTGAATTGACAAGTACTCTTTTAAACTTTTAGTTCACTTTAGTAGCGTAACACTCGCTCTTAAACAGAAGAGAGAGAAGTGCAGGCAAATGGCAGCACACCAAGCTGAAATTACACTAGAGCACATAATTTAGTTAAATAACTAAACATAGTCTCTACTGCATTTTGCGGTCACGTTGGGTTTCTCTTCTCTTCTCCCATGTTTCAGCGTGGGTGGGGAAGTAGCCCAGTTACAAATAAATAAGACACAAATATGAAACAAAAAAATGCATCCATCCATGACTTTTAGGGAATAGGTGAAAGCATGTCGCCCTAGAGGAAAAGGGTAAATACGAAGTATCTGCAGTATCTTCTACAGTTATGTGTAAATTATGGAATTAGCTCATCCGCACAAAACAATCTGACTTGATGGACGGAAGCCAAACTACATCACGACCCTCCTCCTTGAAGAAGATAAACGGGTTTCTGGATTGCAGAAGGGTGCACTGGATTTATTACAGAAGATAACAAAATAATCATTTTATCTCAATTATTTTGCTTTGTAATCGTTAGTTTAAGAGTTTCACATGATATCTAAACATGAACGCGCTGGACATTAAACTGTCCTGTCTGTGGATCAGGAGCTGAAGGGGATTTGAGCTCCAGGATACTCCGGGATTAGACCTGATGATGCACCTTCAGTCCAACGTCCAGCCTCACTTGACCCAGATCACACACACACTAACACCCGACACATGACACACGGCCCTGCTCAGTTACTCAGCAACACGCTGCCTCGTGTTGGATTAAGACGAGAATCTGCACTAACTCCTACAGTCAAATGTAAATTATGAGTTGAGCTCATCCAGCACAATCTGACTTGATGGACAGAAGCAAACCGCATCATTAAACTCCTCCGTCAAGGAGACAGATTGGTTCTTGGATTGCCGCGTTAAAGCCAGATTGGTCTGTCTTTCAAACACACACTTATTAGTGATACTACAAAAACACGTTTCATATCCTCCATCTGTCAGAAGTCTCATTTAAAACAGGTTAATTTACACTGCTTCTATGTGATTCGCTGTTATTATTACAACTATTATCAATTAGCCTTTAGTTGCTGTGATTTTGTTAAATTATGCTCTGAAGCTACTGAACTTGTCAAGCTGGTAAAGTTCACACTCAAATACCTGGATTGGCAGAGGTGAAAGATACCTATAACTAACATCATGTAATCTGTTTGTATAATTCTTCAAACTTCTCCTCTGCATCTTCCTCTGCCGTACCAATCACCTGCATGTCCTCCCTCAGCATCTTTATCCCAATATAGCCAGCAATTATTTTTCATTTTTATCAATTAAAAGCACTTAGATCTCTGACATGTTACACATAAACAACTCTGCTGTTGAACATACAACAGCAGAGTCAGTGTTAAAAATGTAAAGGCCTAAAAACACATAAGACATAAGACATACTGGCACAATCTCGACATTGCACCTCCCTCACTTTGTCTCCAAACCAGCTGTCTCTCTAATATACAGATTCCTAATCTGGTCCAATTTCAGGACTCCCAACAAAAACCTTAAAGGAGAACTTTGGCATATTTCAACATGGACCTGTCTATTGGGAAGAATCAGCATCACACTCCATAGCCAATGGACTATAAAGCAGGCGCTGTTGGCAGCATTTTTTTGGCTTCGCCAGGCTCAGACTGTTATCATAAGGCATATTAGTGATAGGAGAATCTTTCCCAGTTTTTTGTAAGAGTCCTGTGAGATATGTGTTGTTGCAGAAAGTCACCTGTGCATAGAAATGTGAGCTGCTGAGAGACGGCCTCCACAGAAGGAAAAAGCCAAGTAACAGAGCCAGAAGTGTCCTATGGTGTGAAGTATCCGCTTTGTGTAATCATGCCCCATCCACTTCCATTACAGTGCTTTGGCCATGAAGTGGCCTGCTGGTTCTTACTCAATACTGGACCATATTGAGAAACTTATTCTTGAATCAATCCAATAGACACTAAAAGAAAGAAAGAAGGGTCCAGGCTAAATAATACATATCCTTTTTAACATCTTCACCTCTGCCACTTATAGCTCTGCCTCCCGGCTTTACGTCAGTACCACCATCTCCAAACCGAACAACATAGCTGGCCTCGCTACCATCTTGTAAACCTTCCCTTTCAGATCACTAAGGCTGCCCCCTGACAGTCGGCCAAACCTTAACTGACAAGAAGAACCTTGATCAGCTACGTTTTCATTGGTCTGTTGGCCACAGGATTTAAAAAAATGGTTTTAATTTGACATGACGGACACAGGAAGTAATGACACTTGTCAGTTGTAAACTTTACCATGTAAACAAACACACAGCTGGTCCCTGTGGGTATTAGTTAATTACTATGTTGGGACGCAACTCCAAAGTGTGGGATTATTTCTAGAGGATAAAGGACGACCGCAAGAAGGTGACATCATGCAGCTCTGCAGGCAAACACAGTCAGCATCTGAAATATATCAGTAACATAGCTTCACGTCAGCCACTTAGCATGACCAGGCCAGCAATATCATTGATTTTCAACTACAGTAACGAGAAATCTATAGTAATGTTAAATTATTAAATTATATATGGATAACAGAGTAAGAAATTAAATTTGACTTATACCAATAAATTATTTAGAAACTTACATGATCAGTAGTTAAAGCAAATTTTGTATGTGATATTAGTTAAATAAATAATAATCAAATTAATATCAGAAGTTGACTAATGAGAACAACATAGTCCAGGGAGACACCTGCCTGACCTCACTCATCAATCTGTCCATGACCAATGCCAACAAGAATGAGCTCAGAGACGATCCTTGATGTAATCCAACCTCCACCTTGAACCCATCTGTTATTTCCAGCACACCTCTCTGCTGTCTCACATGTCTGTTTACCATGCTTACATGCTTCTTCTGTTTGTATACAATTCACAAAATGCAAAATGAAGAGAGACAAAAGTCGGTATTCATCTATATAATTGTACTGTTCTAATCTTTTTCATTATATCCAGATTACCAATGATTATTTATCAAAAACCTCACTGTGTTAATGTTTCTTAGTCATCTCATTAGCTGGAGAGCTAATGTCTGCAGGGGGTTTACAGCCAGATTAGCATTGTGTTTGTTGTACCAGTCCGTTAATGTGAGCTCATCACAGAAACCAGTCTGCAACATCACTACTAAAAGTAGATTTGAGCCGCATTGCAAATATCACCAACTGTTGATTATGTGTTAAGTAATTTACTGAATACCATGTATTCCAAAGATATTTAACATTATATCACTGTGGTTAAATTGAAGAGGAAGATGAAGATAAAGGGCAAAAGAGACATTACCACCACAGCAAAAAGCGCTGAAGACTGTGTAGGAGGAAGAACTGGAGGTGAAAGTGAGGACAACACTTACAGAGGGAATAAATGAGGACATGTGGTGTATCCAGTGGTGTTAATTATCCAAGTACATTTACTCAAATACTAGTACTTAAGTACAATTTTGAGGTACATTGAGTATTTCCATGTTGATGCTACCTTCTACTCAAATACCTTTGACTCTATTTATTATATAGTTACTATTGGACATACCATAATATATTTTAATATTCTTACTGTTTGAGTTAAACATTTTAAATAAAAAAAAAATCTCTGAAATTAGTTAGTGCAATTAACATTTTAACCACATATCAAGTTGCTATGTGACAACATGTGGATAAGCTTATATATAATGCAATATGATGCAGCACTTTTACTATCAATTTACCCATCAATTTAGTGCAACCTTAAAATGCCCTTAAGTGTTTGTTCGTGATAAAATCAAAAGAAATATACTATAATATAAAACAGTTTGTATAAAACTATACTTTTTAAGTACATTAAGTACATCTTTCTGGTACTTTGACTTCCACAAGTGGATATCAGACGAAGTGAATGTGAGTGATGAAGTAGAGGAAGATATGAAGAGAAAGAAAATATAAAGTGGCTCATGTGTGGAATACTTGGAGCTATTTGACACAAACGCGTTAAAAGCACCGCTACAGAGCCTTACATTTACCCTCATGACTCCCCGGGCTTCGCTCTCTGCAGTCTCAACATTACCCCTCTAAAATGAGACAGCAGCTCTTTTCATTTCCTCCTCACTTGCTCCTACGTATAAAATCATAAAAAGTCGGTGCTTACATTAAAGCCACAACTGTTCTCTATCTCTACAGGATGTATCTGTTCTTCAATATTACGAATGTCCCTATAAAAAGGCTGTTTTTCGTCGTCAATGACTCTGAATTTCTCTCAAAATGTGTAATTCCGGGTTTCACCTGCTCTACAGTGAACTAACGGCGGGGGCGCTGTGAAGCAGAAATTACACAACCGAAGCAGGTTTTTGACATAAATGTGAGAGAAAAGACACTTTTATTGTGAAATATGCAATAATATATAAAACAAACACGGTGTCAGTATAGAAAACCACACCGGCTTTAAGGTAGGTATGTTATATTTATGATAGGTACGTGTAGGAAAAAGTAGGGGTGAAATGAAAAGAGCACGTATATCATTTCAGGTAGGTAAAGATGAGACTCTCCTGCAGCCTGGTGAATCCTATAGGCCAAACTAACGTGTAGCTTAACGTGCTGTTTGCCTCGCGACGTTAAACCAATGCAGGTAAAGTAGCTAGTAGCCGGTCTACAGTCCACGTTACACCGGGACCTACCTGTATGTCCCGACACCCGTTTGTCCCCAAAAATCACGAACTCTGATCCACTCGGTGAGATTTCAGAGTGGTTCTTGTTAGCATGTATTCTCTCTTGGTTATTTCCGTTATGACTGCGGCGGAGAGGAACTGTCTGTCTATTAGCATCCGTTCTTCTTTGGCTCTTTTTTCTCTGATGAATTTAAATGTCTCACATTCTTCCTGGCCACGCCACATGGGCTGACGGCTTGGCTTGGCCGCATAGTCCAATGAGAAAAGAGGCAGAGCTCCCGGATCCAGCCAGTGATGAAGTAATTCGTCGAACGCCCCCGACAGTCACACGCAGAAAAAAAAGAAAGTGTTGAGACGGGGTTACTGGAGTTCAAACGGATTCTGTTCTCCGGCCGGTCCGGCACCGGCACTGGTGCTGCTCCGCCGGCCCGGGACGAGTCTGCAGCCGCTGAAAGCCGCTGCTGACGGCCAGTGCTGCTCCCAGTGTCTGCGGGTCTACATGTGATATTATCAATACCCGAGTATCTAGATGTAAATACATAGAGACAGTGATGGAAAAAGAATCTTTATTGAAATAAAAGTAGAAATACCGTCACCTAAAAGTACTCAAGTACAAGTATCATCAATATGCATGATACAAACAGTCAAATTATTTGTTTTTATCACTAACACACACGAGAGCATTTTAATGTAATTACAGTAGACAAGTTTAGATACTTTGGGTAGAATAAATAGTAAAGTACTGCATCGTATTATATTATATGTACGTGTATGCAAGTGTATCACATGTTTGTGTAATGCACTTTATATAGCACCTTACACACGAAGTGCATGGCACTGTTTTAAATAACAAGAAAATAAAAGACAGTTTAAACAGTAAAAATATTTAAATGATTATAATTTTAATAAAGCTGCCAGATACATGTAGTGGAGTAGAAGAATAAAGTAGCATCAATAGAAATGCTCCGGTAAAGTGTTTGAAATTGTACTTGAGCACAGTACATTAGTAAATGGATTGATTGATTGATTGATTGATTGAAGATATATGTATTTATATGCATTCTAGTTAGGTATTTAGTTTACCCCTTTTTGAATTTGTAATATATATATATAAAGCTGCAGCAGGCTGCATGGTGCCATGTAAAAATTCCATATGCCTTCAAATATTAATAGTTAATCATAATAAAATGTGACATATCTTTATTTTATAGACATGGTTGGATCACATTGCAACAAGGAATCAAACTGTGCAGCTCTTCTTATAATGACTTTATTTCATATTTATTATGGATCATACTGGTTCATCAGTAGAAACTAAAATGAAATTAAACTAATTGAACACACGTGAGGTAATTCACCAATGTGTGAATCATTTTTAAGGAAATGTGATTTGTCAGGCTGATGATCATCTGATAATATTGAGAAATCTACCTGGGCAACGTTCATATCACAACTTTCGAAATACTGTGCGGCACTCAAATAAAAGGATTTCTCAAATGTGAAGGTGATGCTTTTTGATCCCTGATTGACCGGTCTAGCAGTGAACCCCACACACTATGATGTAAAATGATGTGGATTGTGCAACACAGTCTAAAAACTGAAGAGATGAACAATACTTTCCTATTCTTATAATTCTTGAAGTGTCTTTTAAACTTATTCTATGTTTTTGTCATGTGTGAATCCAGCAAACTTCATCATTGCATGCAATGACAATAAATGTTATCTTATCTTAGACATAAATACAATATAACAATCTAACAGTGTCTGCAACCAGCTGCACAGTAGGCTGCATGCTTTGAGATTACTAAATGCTCACAGTGATCATATGTTTCATGTGTTTACATTTAGCATGTAAATGCATCAAGTACATATTAAGATATTTGACTTAAAAAGTGAAAACTTTGACCTGCTGGTGGAGCAACAGGAAAAGTCAGCAGCATGCATCGTGTGAGCACCGTGATATCAGTACCAAATGTCATGGCAATCCACCAATAGATGTTGCCACATTTCAGTCTGAAATCACATGGTGGAACCAACCGGCCAAGTGAGGCGATAGTTTGTGTTAAATGAACAGTGCAAACGACATCCAGTCCCATTATGAACAATTTATTATATGTTGACCCTTAATGGCCCAGAACACAACCAGCGGTAGAAGTATTCAGATCCTTTACTTAAGTAAAAGTAGAAATAATAAATATAATCCCCCTTTACAAGTAAAAGTCCTGAACGCAAAATGTTACCCAAGTAAAAGTACAAAAGAGAATTTGAATGTTGTAGTTGTTGTACCAATTTAGATACTAAAGTGTAGATATATTACTAGTAATACTCTAGTACTGCATCATTATATATAAGCATATGTGTTTTGGAAATTATAGTAATGAAATGTATTAATTATATAGCTTTTTTACACAACATGCATAGCCTTTTTTTAAAAAAAGAAAAGAGCAAAGAGATTATTTAATATAAAAATATTCATATATATGTTTTATGTAAAATCTCAATCTGAAAAGTAACTAGTATAAATATACAATAAAATGTAAATAAATGGAGTGGAGTAGAAAGTACATTATTTCATATCTATGCAGTGCAGAGGAAGTATTAAGTATAAACAATATAAGTAAACATGTTTCTGCCTTCAGCTATGGAACCCTAAAACATGTTCAAGTTCAGACCTGTCAGTAAGCAGCAGCCAGCAGGCAGTGACACTAGCATTTAGCATCTACAGACACACACACAGACACACACACAGAGACACACACACACACAAAGTACTGAATGACTACTCACTAGGCCAGTGGCGTAGCGGGGGTGTGATACGTCGTCCAATCAGAATGTGAGGGAGGTATGTAGTTAGGAGATAGCGTGATTAAGAGGTGGAGCCTGAGTGATGACGTAGCAAGGAGAGCTGGTCTGACTTCTTGGGGTTACTGGAGTTCAGTGTTTCAGGTTGCACGATGGTCTGAGGAAACCTTTTTCCTACTGATCGGCAGTAGCAGCCCACTGATAACAGGCTGCACACACCTTTAGTTCTGGCCTGGCTTTTACAACTTTTAAACAGCTTTCTTTAAAGAAAAATATTTTTCAATAGATAATTAATTTGAATAGTTTACTACTTCATGAGGAGAGTCTCAGTTTTAACCTAAAACATGTGAGACAAAGAGCTGCTTTAAAATTTAAGTCAGCAGATACAAATAGACCTTTTAACACTCTATAGTTATCTTAACTAAATATTGCATTAATATAAACTCCAGCTGTCATGTGTTAGATTCAGACGTGTTTGCATGGTTTATTTTAACATGTATTAAACACATATAGTAAGATTTCATCATGTTTAAAGCTACAAAAATACAAAAACTACAAAAAGATATAAGATAACTGGAAATAAGTGTAGAGGGAAAGGTCTGTGGGACTTTTGGGGCAGATATTATCTGCTAACATTATCTTTACCTGATGAGCTTTGCATGTAACTTGCATGTATTTTCAATTTACTTTAATCAAATGTTGGAGTTTCTGTGTAACTCTGGAAACGTGAGTAAATTAAAACACATTAACAGATACAGAATGGCTTTGAACATACATTAAAATATAACTGAGCATTACATAACACAATCCCATACAAAAGAAAATCCAACAATCACTTTTTTGTGGTCCTTACTGATTTATTCATTCATGTGAGTTCAGATGTTGAAGTTTACTATAAAATACATATAACTACCATAGTTAAACACTTCATTCTAAAGTAGCATTAAGAATATTATGATTTGGAGTGCATTTCTAATCTTGGTGCTTTTAATCTCATTTATCTTTTATCACACTTCCAGATTCAACATAAATGATCCAAATCAAAGCAGCAGAGGCTGAAATATCAGACTTTTAGTTCCCATGGGTCAAGCTTTAGTAAAATCCTACTCCCACAATGCAAATTGATATCTGAGATAATGAGTATCATCAGTATGACACGATCAGAATTATTTTGTCAGATTTAAACAAAGCTCCTCCAGAGCTAAAGGAACCTTTTTAAAACTGATATTTCTTAATGATAGTCAATGGACAGACAGTCCTCTGTGAAGTGTGTCAGTCTTTCTCATTGTAGTTCCTGATCTTGCTGACCTTGCTAATCTTGCTGATCCTGCTGGGGGCTGTGGGTCTGCTGGTCTTGGTCATTGTCAATGGTGTTTTAGAGGGGTTCGTCCTTTGCTGGGCCTCAGCTGTGGGAACTCTGAAGCCACACACAGTCATCTGTCCTGCAGCACCACCAGGTCCAGCAGCTTCCTTACTGCCCTGCTCTCCTGATAGAAGAAAGGTGCGTTATTAAAGCCATTTTCACTTGCTGCTATCTCTCAATCAACATTTGTGAGTGTTGATTGTGAGACATAGATCTTTCATTCAGAAGATGCTTTTGTCGACAGTAATTTGCATTGTTTCCTACATACACACATTTGGAGCAAGATAGGTGTAGATAATCTACCTTGATGCATTCAGGCCCTGTATTAATTCATAATATCTGACTTTTGCATGTTTGTCAGAGGCCCTTTTTCTTTCTTCTCCTCTCCTCTCTTTTTCAGAAGGGATTGTCTTTCTCAAGGGAGGGAAATTAGGGCACGGCCATTCATCTTTTATTCACTTGTGGACTAAGGACTGTTCTTAAAAGCTTTCTTAACAGCTGCACTCACTTTAACCCCTGGTTATCTGTTACACCGGTGTATGTTGATGCATATTAAGACAATGATTAAATGCCTCATTTCTTTCTTTCATTGCTGTTTCCACATTGCAACTGTACTGTATCTCCTTGCATACCTGGAAATCAGGGGGATTTTATCTAATCTTTACTCATACAGTTTCTAAATATCTACAATAAACCTGATGACTGAGTGTACCCACTTTATCTGATGAATCAGTCTGATCTGGCTCTGTGCTACAGCTAATAGAGATTTCTCCATCAATGCAACACATTGGGTAACATCCCCCACTCTGTCTGTCCTTCACTGATCGGGACTGCAGATAACAAATTTGTGCAGCATAAAGCATCCTCTATCTGTACATCCTTGATTCAGATAAGGGTGAACTACCCCCAAAAAACTTTAATTGGAAAAAAATGAAAGCACAACAGATGAGGAATTAAACTGAACAGAGATGTGCAGAACTACATAGAACAAAATTAGAGTTTAATTGAGATATTTTCCATATATTTAATTATAAAGTTTTTTTAGGATGGATCATCAGAACTAGAGACATAGAGGAGAAAACAGCAAAAGGTATACCCACACACCAATGTAGACTAGGCTAAAAGGAACATGCAGTTTTGGAGAGGAACCCGATTAACTTCAGTAAACAAGACAAGTACAGTGTTTCATTAAGGCCTAAAGGCTGTTCTGTTTTCAGAAGGTTTGCTTCCCCATTGAAGGAGTTTTGTTAGAAGAGCTGTGTGTCGGCTGCAAGGATTAACTTCATCAATGCCACAGAATCTGAGAGCAGTAGCTGGATGTTGAGCTTCCTGGAAATGTCGGCCCACAGGGGATTTAGGATCACCTCTGTGGATTAGATGGAGCTTCTGTGCTCGTTGATTCTGGCTGTGAGTTGGCGGTTGGTTTTACTTATTGTAGTGGAGGCTACGAGGGCATGAAAGGAAATAAACCCTGCAACCCTGTCGTTATGCAGGGAAGTTCACCCACGTTATATCGCCTCAAGACTGGACTACTGTTACTTGCTCTTCTATGGTATCACTGGTAAGAAGATCAAAAAAACTATAGTACATACAGAATCCTAAGGAGAGTCTGGAACTATGAAGACATACTATACATTCTACATTCAATACACTAGCTCCCTGCCTCATTCTTATTTGATTTAAGCAAGTCCCACTACTCACCCATATATGCATAAATGGACATGCACCGTCCCTCACCTACAAGAACCCATTTCTCTCCAAGCCTCCACCTGCACCCTCAGGGTTTATCTTCAACCTGTGCAAGGTTTAATTGGTCTCATCAGACTTTGTAATTGGGTGAATTGTATCTGGCAAGAAGGTAACACAATGGTGCAATGGTTATCACTGTTGCCTCAAAGCCAGAAGGTCGCAGGTTCAAGATCTTTGTGTTTTGTATTCAGGTTCTTCAGCTTCCTACCACAGTCCAAAACATGCTGAGGTTAATTTGAGATAAGATTAATTAGGACTCTAAATTGCCCACAGGTGTGAGTGAATGGTGTGTGTGCCCCACAATAGGCTGGCGACCATCTGGGGTGTATCCCTGCCTCTCGCCTGTAATGTGCTGGGATTGGCTCCAGCAGACCATGTGACCCTAATGAGGAATAAGCAGGTATAGAAGATGTGACTTATTCCTCATTCTTCCTAATGAGGTATGTATCTAATGATTAATGTATCTGGCAATACCAGAGTCTGCATATCATATCATTCCAAATGCTATCAGCCCATTAAATAGATGCTGTCAATGGTTATCAGCCTCATAGATATGAGTTATATATGATAGCGGCCTGCTATACCTGCAAGTAGCCAAGCTAGCAAAAATCTTTTGGCCTATATCTGGCCCACACCTGACGTGTTTATCCGGCCCACATTTGGCATGGAATGATGGTATTTTGGCGGTCCAGATGTCAGCCAAAAACAGATCAAATCAACTACAACTCAACCCTATGTGGCCCACTGTGAAGTGTACAGTGGGCCAGAAATGAATCTGAACTTATGTCAGGTGTGGGCCAGATATGGGCCAAAATATTGATTTCCTTCTTTTATTTTTTGGGGGGCTTTTTGCCTTTCTTTGATAATACAGTGGAGATAGACAGGAAGGTAGGAAGCAGACAGAGGGGGAATGACATGCAGAAAAGGGCTGTTCGATGCAGGTTTTGAACCAGGGTTGCCTCTGTGGCAGCTGGGGCAGCTTCTTTAACCATTGCGCCATTTGCTGATCGAGGGTCAACATGATACCGCCCTATGGATATTTATCTGGATGAAAATTATAGATAGTTCCTGGTTAGTTGCTACCTGGACAAATGAGAATTTGCACAAACGTGTTTATCAAGGGACAATATAATGTGTCCTTTCTTTGATGAAGACCAGATTTTCATTCATAATTGGGGGAACCACACAGGCTATGGTGCTGCACAGCTAGACAACTGCTAAATGACTAGCAGTTAGCCTGTCACTTATAGCATCTGGGGAGGCTGTTTCATTGAACCAGGCAAGGATCACTCAAAGTATTGACCCCACATGTTACATGTGGGACACTTTCGGTTGACATCCAGATTGATTTTTGCTAAAACTGGCCTAAATATGTTTCAACAAAGGCAGGCCATTTATTTTTCTTGACATGTGGCCCACTTTAGACTCACATCTGGACTAGTTAATGCTAACTAGCCACATTTCGGCCATACCTGGGCTATATGTGTTTTGTTATATTTGGGTTAAATGTAGCATTTACTATATGGGCCAGTTTAGGTTCACATCTGTTTTGTCTTTTGCTTACCAACCCATTGGAATAGGACTGTAATATGCAGCTATGTTGCAAAACATTTAAGGTGATGTTTTATGGTGTGACAGTGCTGTGGTTGACGTTTGGCGAGGTTTAGGCACAGACAGCATTTGGTGAAAACCAGGAATAGAGCATGGTTATTTTGGCTGAAATCACATAAAATAAGGTTAAACGGAGATGAATAGTTACCTTCTGAATAAAAAGATGAGCTGAGCCCTTGGTCCAGTATGTCCCACAGCTCCTGTAACGGCTGCAGTGATTGGTCTGACAGCAGAGGTGAGCGGGGCTGTGAGCTCTGCTCCTGGTTCAGTGGAGATGTGTTCTCTTTGTTCTTGAAGCTCTGAAGAAGAGGGAGCAGAGTTAATCAAAATCTATATAGGAAGAAGAAATATCTATCAATAATGCAATTGTGCACCAAAAGATATCCATTTCATTTTTGGAGTGAACTGGACAGCTTTTCAGTTATTGAGTCAGTGACAAAAATGACATGCTATCAACAAGTTTTATTTTCCAGGTGGATTATATATTTTTTAAAATGTATCATTCTTTTTTGGTTACACCATTTGACATTTTGTGTCAAAAAATTGCACAAAATGTTTTTTGTAAAAAAAATTATACAAATGGACTTTTAAAAAACAAGAAACCAACATGAACATAAAATGTACATTTTGAAAGACCTGATGAATGCTTCTTAAAACGGTATTTTAAAAGTTTTTGACTTTCTCATCTTGCCAAACATTATTTGTCATTGACCCTATTGCAGTCGATTCACATTAGCTATATTGGCGTGAATGTTAACAACAGCAATGTTGTCAATGCATTTGGAATCATTGAAATAAAAGGAATATATTTGTCTTGTGTGTGTTTGCATTATAATGTTGTGTTCATATGTGTGTGACAGGGCAGGAATTTCAGCAGGACCACATGGGCCATAGCTCTCATGGCCTCTCAATTTGACCTTGTGCCCTTGAAAAAAATCTCTGACGGAAGGCCACAGAGGCTTTGAAGTCCTGCCTTAGTTAATTTTGTTTGTTGTTTTGATCCAAATAAATGATAGCAAATTAAAACATTAGTTATTATAAATCAATATAATAAACAAATGAACAATAAGCACAAGTCTTTAGACTGTACCGTTACCTCCGGCCTGTCTGTGGGACCTCGGCTCCTCTGCCTCAGTGCGAACTGCAGCTCCTGAAGATACAAACCCATTAGTGGCTCCGCTTTGCCCTCTGGTGCCAGCTCACCAGTATATGATTCCTTATTGTTCATTTGTAATGCTGTTGTTTATTCACCACAGGTTCACAATTTTACCTGCACTTCCACAAATCATTACCGTTACTATATTTCACATTATTAAGCCAACACATGGCAGCAAAAACAAACACACAGATCAATTTTGAGATTTTGGCATATTTTGCCTCCATAACTTGTTTTCGTTCAGACTAGTGAAAACAAATATGGTCATATCCTTTGTACTGGCAAACGATTGTAAAATTACAAAGGAGGGTTTAAAGCTAAACTCAAAATTTCATTGGCTACTGTTGATTTATGTTCTGTCAAAATAAGTTTTTCTCACTCTAAGCCAGAAATCTTCACTTGTACACACCAAACGTTTTCAGTTTTAATCCCAAATATATTCTGTATAACTAACTAATAATAAATAATAATAATAATAATCACTTCCTCAATCAGAAATATTTCATTTACACAGCTCCAGTAAATTATAATGAATCTCATCCCAGTCCCCATATTTTTGTTGTATGCACCTGGGGGCCAAAAGACTTTAGAAGTTACACTCCTTCATTTCCAGTTCAGTTCAGGAGAAAATCTTTTAAAGGAAAAGGGATCATCAAAAAAGAGTGTATCTTATCAGATGGTGGCACACACCAACATCCTGTGGGTCACTCTGTGTGTAGGGAGAGTCTGAAAGGTTTCAGGTGGGCTACAGATTCACCAGCTGCCTCATTTTGTAAACAAAACATCTTTATCACAAGTGGCTCTGTATTCTGCATCTTGAATTACAGGCTATCAGTACTTTGGATTAGGAGCAGGGAGAAGCAAGCCCTATGCAGTAAACAGCTGAGGACAGGAGAAGGATCCACTGAGTTGTCTTACGTGTCCTGATCAGCAGTTCAGATATGAGATGGAACATTTGAGTCTGGGGAGCAGCTGTGTTTGTGTGTGGATGTGAAGAGACTTCATGTACCTGTGTGGTGAGCTGGTACTGCAGCTGTTCCAAAACAGACAGACGGTTGTGTTGCTGGTTTTGTTGTTTCTCTTTGGGGGAGCCTCTCTCTGGCTCCACTGGCTCTGTTAGACACAAAGGGAGATATGTATGAGGGATTAGGTGCTAAACAGAGAAACTGCATCTTTTTGCACTGAGGTTTTGTGCCAGCAAAATGAAAAAAAAGATGCAGACTCTGTGTGGTGGTGAGGGTGAATGTTATTTTACCATGTAGCCCAGCTGTGGTAATCTGGGCACGGAGGCAGTTGCCCATTTCTATGAGCTGCTGCTTCTCCCTGCTCAGGCGGGCAATGTAGGACGCTGCCTGCTTCAGTCTAGTGTGCAGGAGAGGTGGGTGGCTTCTCCTATCCTGAATGTTTCCAAAGGAACCATCGGGCATCAGACCTAAGGCCTGTTGCTGCAGCTGCTGTTGCCACAGATGAAGTTTTGCTTCTTGGAGCTGTTGCACTAATATTTTCTGGAATGAATAAAGGTGAAACATGAAGAAACTCACAAACTTAGCTTATACAATATAGCAATATAGCTCGTCTTCTGTCTATTCTCTCCGCTTCTGCTGCTATAACACTAATCCATGCCTTCAACACCACCAGACTCCACTACTGCAACAGCATCCTGTATGGCTTCCCCTCCACTGTCCTTCAAAAGCTACAATATGTACAAAACTCTACTGCCCGACTGCTCACTCGCTCCCCTTCCAGAGATAACTTCACTCAACTTCACTGGCTTCCTATAACTCAGAATATTATTATATTATTATTATATCAAAATCCTCCTCATCACCTACAAGGCCCTAAACAACCTGGCACCATCATACCTCACAGATATTCTCCGCCACCAGTCCCCCACTGCCGACTGCGCTCCTCTGATACCAACCTCCTCACCCCATCACCAAGTCCAAGCACCGCACCCCGGGGGACAGGGCCTTCACCATCGCCCCCACCCTCTAGAACTCCTTCCCCCCAGACAAACAGAACTCAGACTCTCTGCCTTCCATCAAAGCACATCTCAAAGCCCATCTCTTTAAAATCACATACTGCACCTGACATTTTCTTCCCCTACCCTCTCTCCATTCCTGTGCCCTGCTACTGTCTCAGTGTCTTCCTTTAAATCCTCTACCTTATGTCTGTTTTTTGATATATAATTACTGTCTTTGTAAAGTGTCTTTGAGCACACGAAAAGCACTATATAAAACCAATGTATTATTATTATTATACAATATCCTCACATCATCTCACCTAACTAATTGTTAAAATGGCCAATTAGAAAACCACCACTGTTATACAGTAATGACAAACAGTAAAAACATTTTTCTTTTAATTTTTCTCAGTACCTGTTCCATAATGTTGGTGGGATCAGACTCCAGACATGCACCTCTGAGCTGCTTCTTCTCCAGATGCAGGCTTCCTGAGGACCCATCCCACATACAACAAGGAACAAAAAATGCAACTTAAAATAAATGATAATAATAATAAAATACAACTTAAATACAAAACAACAAATTAATAAAAATAATACTCTCGGTGCAACACCTAAGCCAAGTGCATGGACAAATAATGCGAAAAGGATCAAAACTAACTAAATTACTTTTCTAAGATCTAATGGTTGTAGTTGGTCCCCAGTGGCCTGACCCTCTGGAGGGGCCTGACCCATAGGTTGGAAACCACTAGAGTGGTTAGAGTAGTTAAACTAGCTCTAAAACTGATGCTTCATATTAATAATCTAATGATGTCATAGAGAATAATATAGGAGGCAAAGCCAAAGCAATACTTTACTCTTTACTATACTTTAACTACATTGAGATCATAATACATATGTAGGTTTAGTTTAGTAGGATTTATCATGTAGGACTTGTAATGAAGTATTTTTTACATTGCTGTATTGTTACTTTCACTAAAGTTAAGGATATGAGTCTGTTTTCAATGCAGCTTAGACTTTCACAGATTTTGAGGGAAAGGATGGGTGTTTCCTGCCTTTTACTACCTGAGACTTAAAGGGCATCTTTATTACTATAAAACATTCAGCTGACTTATGTGGCAGTGTAGGTAACTTCAATAATATCATAAAATAAGTATAAACATATCCAAGAGAATGTAACATTGCTACAAATCATTAAGATCCATGGTTATTAGAAATATAACATTCACTTTAAAACAATAATACTTAATAATATTTTATATATTTTGATCCCGAACAGTGCCACTAGAGGGCAGTATCAAAATGAGTCCTTGTTGCAATGTTGCACATCTATGAAACATACAAGAACTTGTATGTTTCATAGATGCTTTGCAGCTCGAGTTATGTACAGTAAGTGACTTTAAATGCACAATATGTAATTTCCTGCCAATCTCAATTAAGGATGTGAGAAAGTTTTGTGGGTTCATGCTTGAGCACCACTAAGAGGCTGGATCTGAGTGTTGGGCTCATTAGAAAACTGTGAGTGCCCCTCCATGGTAGAGCAATGCAATTACAATATATCTGGTGAATTAATGCAGATTTATAACTCTAGAGTCAGATGAGGGGTGGGGGTTTAAGGGAAGTGGAGCTTAGGGTTTAATGCCACCTTGTTTAAATATGGAATTCTTGCTATCCTGCTTTTTGCAGTATGATTTATGTTTAGCGATGGCAGATTTGTTATTGCTCTTCTTGGAAACCATGTGGTTTGAAACACGAGTCCTGCTGGGGTTGTGTGTTTGCATTCTGAGAATTGAACCAAAACACCTAGACATATTTCATATATTTCCAGAGGGTTATATTGTAGGCAGCTTTTACACATAGACATGTTCCCTCTTTATTGAACCTCATTAAACCACAGTTTTATATTTTTAGATGATTCTTTCATATGTGAATTAATCAAAAAATGTAAGTGCTTACATCTGTACATGGTATTATAACATAATGATAATACATTTATTTAACTTTTTCAAACTAAGTTACATAAAATATTGAAGATAATAAAAAGATAGCAATTACAGTAGATTATAATACATTACAAATACCTTGCTGAAGTTCCTGGTTCTGTGGGTATGTTTTCTCTGCAGGTCTTTCTGTGGTGTTTGCAGCTGCTAGCTGCCCCTCCAGGTGCCTGCATCGAGCCTTTAGCAGGGACAGCTCCTTCTCCAGAGCCTGAGTATAGTCTGGAAGTAAACAATTAAAAAGCAAGTGCAGCTTGGAGCAGTGTCTGTTGTTGTTTTTTCTTTTTGCACTGTAATCTGCTGGATAACTTTTTATCCCTCTATTGCATGAAATATTACTTAGACATGTTAAAATGCTTTGAATGATTTTATTACTTACAATGGCCTAAAAAATCTATCTATCTATCTATCTATCTATCTATCTATCTATCTATCTATCTATCTATCTATCTATCTATCTATCTATCTATCTATCTATCTATCTATCTATCTATCTATCTATCTATCTATCTATCTCTATCTATCTATCTATCTATCTATCTATCTATCTATCTATCCATCCATCCATCCATCCATCCATCCATCCATCCATCCATCCATCCATGCACCATTGCATATTATGCCACATGGCTACATTTTTTTAGTATATTAGATAATATCTTAACATCAAAATTGAAATGAATGTAATTTAAATTAAAAATAATTGAAAATTTGAAAAATTTCCAAAATTCTGAATAAAAGACAACCTTCGATTGTGAGACAATGACGCTTATAGGTCAAATGTCCATGAGCAAAAGGGACTGACAAACAGGATATTCTCTGGTTGTACTCTAAGTCGTATGTCCTTCAAAAATTAAAGCCTCCTTTTGATGCCTAACTGTAAAAACCTAGGTTTTATATCACAGCTTTTTAGACAAATTAAGATGAAGTAATGTGCCATATGGCAACACTATGCAATAGAGGGTTAACAACCTTGTTTATGTACAAGAGTACTATGCCCACCTGCTGGGTAGGATTTAGAGGAAATGTCAGTACACTGGGCAGCAGGTGGTTCAGTGGCCATTTGAGTATCAGCTGTAGGGGTGATTGAGGTGGAAGTTGGAGCTCTGGGATGCTGAGCTGGCTGAGGAGAGGAGGCCTGTGGCTCGGCCTGTGGATGGGGCAGGACATGGCAGAGACCCTCCATGTCTTTCCTCATCTGGGTAACCACGGCCCGCAGGACGCTGTTCTGCTCCTGCAGACGACGGATCTCTTCTGATGCCAGATAATCTACCTTTGGTGTGAGACCCTGTGGGAGGATAACACACATTATCATTCATCTGAACAGAGCTTGTTATATTGTTTATGGGACAATGACAAAACTGTCATGTGGTGACCCTAAAAACTTGGTACCAGAAAGTTTAACTCTCTAAAAAAGGTTTTAAGTTGTATAAGTTTTATATTCAAGGTGGATAAAATAATTAAAATCTATCATTCCTTTTCCGTTACACCATTTGACATTTTCTGTCAAAAGAATCACATAAAATTGTGATTTTTGTAAAATAAAAATAATACAAATGGAGTTTTAAATGACAAAAAAACATGAACACGAAATGCAAATTTTTAAAAGACCTGATGAATTCTTCTTAAAACTGTATTTTAAAAAGTGTTTCACTTTTTCATCTTGCCAACTATGACTTGTCACTGACCTTCTTACATGATGTCACTTGTGCTTTACTGCAACTATCATATTTCATTTATCACAATTAGAATCATCTTTATTGGCCAACTATGTTTATATATACATTGAATTTGGCACTGAAACATTACTGTAAAAAGACTACAAATAGTGCAAAGAAGCGATGAGTGCATGGACTAGTATGGGATAAATACTGAATGCTAAAAACTAATGTTTACTTTCTGCCTGTAAGTTAGAAAAGGATGACAATGGCAATAACCATTAAAGGGACTTGAACAAGAACGTTAGTACAGTCAAAATGATATTAGACATCTGACAAATACAGCTGTGACACCATCTTCAGTATTGTATAGTTTGAATATGGAAGAAGTCAACAAATATATACCACAGCTTGTTGTGTAGAACCTCAATCCGGTTAATTACCTTAAACAATATTTTGGCGCCATTTGAAAAGGTTTATATTGAGAGGACCTTGATCTTTTCTGTTGAGGCCAGTGGAGCTCACAAAGACTGGCATGTTGGGGAGACACAGTGCCTGTCTGAAAGGCCATCATACCTCACAGGATACTCGAGGAAAAGGCCAATGTCTAAAACAGAACAGCCCGGAAAGCACTCTGGAAGAGGTGGACTCCACTGGAATGGAAATACAACACCCCATGTGATATATAGTATGTGGCTGTAGGGCTGGGCATTTGGCCTAAAAATAAAATCTTGATTGTTTTCAGTTTTTCTCTAAACCAAATATATAAAACACCAAAATTTGTAAAAATATTTTCATTATGATGAAGTCAAATATATAGTATTATATATATTATATTATATATAGTATATTTTGGTTTCTAAATGTACAGGTCTAATTCTTTGAATTACAAATAGGTAATAAGAACCTATTAATTTAATTTTGTCTTTTTATTTCCATTTTGTTTCACTTATTTTTTCCAATTGTTTTTGTTTAGTTGTATTTTTTTCTTGTGGTATCACATCATTATATTTTCATGTTTATTGTATGTATTAGAAACATTTATTCCTATTATTATCCAAAATTTATTTAAAAAAAAATACTTCTTCTTCTCTTCATTATAATTGTATGTTAGAAGTGTTGGGGTTGGAGTGGAAAAAATAAGAAATACAACTATTGTAAGAATGCAAAGAATGAAAAGTCAGAATTTTATACACAAGTAAATGTAATTTCATGTCAATTGTATTCCTGCAATAACATTTTTTTTAAAAAAGGCATAAAATCTCTATTGGAACATGATGCACAGGTGTTTGCTTTATGTTGATCAAAATGTTAGAACATTTAAATTGTTCTTGTAGTTTCCACAGTTTTTTCTCACCTGAATTACTTGGTCTCTCTCTGTTTTAACAGAACGTAGTAAGACGGTCAGGTCCTGCAGCTCTCGTTCTTTTTCATTCAGCTCTGCTTCAGCCTGACAGAGACCAACATAAAACCTCTCTTAGTATCAGTTATGATGACATTATCAGCCTGGGACTTTCAAAGGCAAACCTGATTGGAATAAAGAACAGTGTATTTATAACAATATATGAATTTCTAGGAGCCTTTTACTTCTTGTTTTTCTGGAGGAGCATTTTTTTGGTTCTAGTTACAACGCAGACAAGGGGTGGGGTTAAATGATTTATGAGGGCCTGACCTGGTCTCTAGCCTGAGTCAAGTCTTGTATGAGCTGCTCATTGGCCAGGTAGTGTGCAGACTTCAGCTCCTCGCAATGTTTCTGCCACTCCAGCTCAACCTGGACTCGCAGCTGCTCTGCAGCCTTCTCCCTCTTCAATCCAGTGCCCAGCTGCTGCTTGTATCTGATGACATACACACGCACACACACACATTATCTGTTAAAGGGATAGTTTGGGATTTTTGACATGAATCTGTATGGCATCCCTATCAGCAGTGTTGTACACTCACACTGACTTAACCCCGAACGGCAGGTTTCCCGGGACACTAAAATAAAATGTCTTTCTTCTCAAAACAGCATGTGTTGAAAAGAGTAATTTATTTGCATCACAAAACCTCTGCGTGCTGCTATAGTGTTGCTGATATCAACACACAAACACTGCAGAACAACTGAATAAAGTTGTGTTGACTAGTGCAGCAATCAGAAGGATGACAGCACGCACTGATAGTAATTGAGAGAAAGTAGGGCCAAGTGATCAGGAGGTATGACTTTGCATGGATATTGGTTTAGTGATGCAAATAAATAACTCTTTTCAACACATGCTGTTTTGAGAAGAAAGACGTTTTATTTTTCAAAATATAAATGTCCCCCAGAAACCTGCCGGACTACTTTCTTTTTGACCAGAACCGGACGAGAACTCGGCTCACAGGACACTGTCGGGGGTAAGTCAGTGTGAGTGTATGACACTGATAATAGGGATGCTATACAGATTCATGTCAAAAATCCCAAACTATCCCTTTAAAGGAGGCTCTTCTTGGTACTAACTCAATGTGCTTCACCTGTCACCTCTTTCTATCTTTCTAGGGATGCACCAAAGGATCAGCCAATCATCCATTTTGGCTGATATTCACCATGTTGACTGCTATCTGCATATCAGTAAATTATGTCACATTCAATTGATGGCAGTGGCCACTATTTATCTGTTGTGTTGCATCAATTTTGCACTGGCTACCCATATTGGTATGAATATGTTTTTGGTTTTTGTTTTTCCGGGAAATACATACCTACATTTAGGGTCTAAAATGAATATGAATATAGAGTCTATATTCATTCAAGTTATTTACCTAATTAGTAATTGGCGTGGGTGGAGCCTCCCACGGGGCAGAGGAGAGTTATTCTGAAGTATTTAAGTTAAAAACAATTACATTAATAAAATTACAATTACATATACATATAAAATCAGTGCATCCCTCTGTCTTTGTTCTGAATATCTTCCCCCAGTTCTTCTGCTGTCTTCTTACCTCTCTGTGTCCTCTCGGCTCCTCTCCAGCTCAGTCCTGAGTTTGGACTCTCTCTCTTGCAAGGTGATCATTTCTGTGTCCTTGGTAACCATTTCACTGGAGGCCTGATTGATGTAGTTGTCCCAGCCAGTCCGGGTTATGTTCACCTCGGTGCGAAGCCTTTGACAGAGACACCACCAGCACAGCTGTTCATATGACAGATAACTAGTACAAAGAACTTGATAATAGTAAATTAGCAGAAAATATATTTCTGGGTTTAAGTGCTGCCTTTTAAATATTATATCAAATCTTCAACACATTATTACATGTACACATGATTCCTGCCAGTGAGGATTCTTATCTTTTTTCAAGATTGAATAAAAAATTGCATAAAAGCAATTATATTAAAGTTTATCTTGCTATTTTCAATGAGTAGATATGATTGTTTTTTTTGTTGTTTATTTATCAGCTTTTAACGAGTGTTAGCCTCACCTCTGTATAGTCTCATCTTTCTGTTCCAGGGCCTCCTGCTGGTCTTTCTGTATGGAGCGTATCTGTGCAGACAGAAGATCTTTGTGCTCCTCAGTCCTCTGCAGCTGCTCTGTGTGGGCCTGACGCTCAGCTTCCAGTTTTTCAGCACCCTCTTTCAGAGCCTGGGCCATATCTTCATATCTTGAAGAAAAAGCCATGCAGTTAAACATTTGCATACATTTAGAAGGCATAATTCTGTCGCAGCTGATTTGGTCTATAGACACAAACAATGTGAACTACAAAAATGTCATCTCTGCAGCTCAATGAGAGAACATAGTTTCATAAAGAGATCTTAGTCCACAGCACCGTCTGCACCTCTGTTCTTATTCTTATAATCCCAAAATATGGGCATGAGGCTGCAGAAAAGTTGAGTGAAAACAAGAATTCCCAAATGAAAGTCTTATACTATACTATAAGGATTGTGGACTTTCTTTGCAATGATCCTAAACCCTAAAATGTGAAAAAGTGTATAACAAACTGAGAGTCACACTTAGGATTGTAGTAGAATATTGTAGTAGAATGTAGACTTTTAGGTGTTAATAATGAATGTTTTCTTGCTAGAAACCCTTAGAAATGTCACCAATGCTGTGTCTTTCCTAAGAGTTTATTATAATCATCATTATTTGGTTCAAATGCTTGGTTTTACGCCAGTTAGGCTCTCTCTCTTTCCTTCTTCCATCTGTAACACTCATGACCCACTGAGGTGCCATTTTAAAATATGTTTTGTTCCCAGAGTCCTGTCCTGTGTTTTCTCATTCATACAGTGCAGCCCCAGCAAGAATCAATATATTTATGTTGTCCTATTTAATATCATACTCAACTTTCCCTGTTCAAATGTATTGTTTCCATCCTGTGTACATTTCACTTATTGCAGCCTGTCAGTCCTGGAAGACAGATCCTCCTCTGTTTCTCTTTATGAGGTTTCTTCCTCTTTTTTTCCCTGTTAAAAGGTATTTTTAGGGAGTTATTTCTTGTACGATGTGAGGGTCTAAGGACAGGGGATGTTGTGTTGCTGTTTTACAAACTTTAAAGCCCATTGGGGTGAATCTGTCATTTGTGATTTTGGGCTATACAAATAAAACTGACTTGAATTGCTTCCAGTGGAAGCACAAAAATATTAAGAGCTACTGCAAATGGCTCTGAAACTGCTTCTGGTCACAGATTAACTGTCCCTTGGCAACAGATTCTGTATATTCACGTGCAGAACTTTTTATAGATTACTACAACTCTAACATGACCTCAGACAGTTCAAGTTGCCATGAATTAAATTAGTTTGAATCAGAGGGTCTTGAATTCACACATCATCTGGCATGTAACCACACAATATCTAGCATGTCATCTGAACCACTATCAGCACCACTACTGAACCACTACTCAGACACTGCACTCTGTGAAGACAGTGAGCCAAACAGGAGAAGAAGAAGTAGAAAACCAGACTGTCAAGCAAAGATCTTTAGTTGATGTTTTGGATTTCAGTCCTCATTTGGATAGCAGAACTCTTCAAAACAGGCACCTGAAACCAGCAAATTTGCACACAAAGTTGCGCAATGGCCTTTCTTTTCATTTCAAAGTGTGTCTCTCATGCATAATGGTCTGCAAAATCTGTAAAACACTGTATGACTATGTCAGGACAATAGTTGGTGACTTGACTTGAAAATTGACTTCTTTATATTGTATTTTTTTGTAGGTTTGTGAAATGGACCCCCTTGAAAATGAGATGGATCATCTCAAGGATTTATCCTAAATAAATTCAAAGTTCAAAAATCAAATCTGATGTTTTTTCTCACTATCTGGTGTTTCATCCAGTACAGTTTTATTCTTGAAAACTGACAAGTGAAATACTATTAATACTATAAAGCCTTGTAATGTCACCAAGTGTCAAGTTGCAAAACTAACATGACCACAGCTTGTTGCGCTCAAACCAAGCCATGTACAAGCCACATAGAGATTAACCTTTTAAACACAGATACTGGATTTTAGACTTGAGGGAGTTTGACATCTCCAGGAACTAAGAACCTTTTAAGAAACTCAGTTCCTTTACCTGGTTCTTTCCACTGAAAGAACCAATGTCTAAATTAAAATCGAAGGAGATTGTTTTACCCCCGAAATGACTTTGCCTTTCCAGAAGGATGGGAACTTTGGGGGCAGGGTTTGCAGGGATGATCATCATGAATTGGTTGAATGCACACAGCTGTTTCAACTTCAATTCCAAATTTAGTTCCTGAGATCACTTGTTTGAACTGGAACTTTTTGTGGAAACTGAGCTTTTGCCTGCACTTGGGATGCATGACACAACAAATGGAATGTTCTTCCTGGAAAGACAAATCTATATAAATATAACAGCAAGTTTATTTGCACCCAATAGGAGAAAATAGTGCATGTATATAACAAATGTAGTGACATTTGAAATGTTTTATTATAAAAAATACAATTGATCTGCATATCAAGCTTTATTGAAGCAATAAAGCACTGACAATCAATTTAAACAATATTACAATAATCATAATATTTCTTCTATGAAAACATTAGTTTTTAGTCTTGGTGGAGAAAGAATTTGTAAATCAAGGGGATTTCCTACTAAAAGCACTTAGATGAATTTTACACTTAAATTGTGAAAGTGAATATGCAAATAAAATAATCCTGTTGTAACACTGTAATTTATTGAGCCTCTTAGATGCTCTGTCATCGTGTATATTGCCATAAAAAAGATGACCATAACAATTTTGAGGTTTTGCACCTGCAGTAGATTGTGCTGACATGGGTTTAATCCCAGGAATCCTGGTTCTGATATACTGTACCTACTCAAACCATTTTCTGTTTCCCAAGAGATATATCAATCAACTCATTCTGGTCTGCATACTGTAAACCAGCATCTCTGAAGCCT
Organism: Lepturacanthus savala; assembly: GCA_030544235.1. Lineage (NCBI taxonomy): Eukaryota > Metazoa > Chordata > Actinopteri > Scombriformes > Trichiuridae > Lepturacanthus > Lepturacanthus savala. The sequence goes on from CM060471.1 coordinate 4,217,837, forward strand.
GACTGTGTTATTGATGACTCACTTCTTAATGTGCTCATCCTCCTCCTTCTTCAACTTGGTCTCCACCAATTCCACCTTTGCCTCAAGCTCCTTTATCCTGAGACAGAAGAATCAAAAACATCACTACACAATGACACACACACACAGGGACAATCAAAGGGACATGATGAACAAGTAACACATACATACAGACATGATTATTCACCAAAAGTCCAACATGTGTGAATATAGTCACTAATAGTTGACTTATTGACCCTAATGATTGCAAATCTTAGTAACAGTGTTGTACAGAGCATGCAGGTCAATGACCTCTTGGCACACACACATACACATTCATGTGCATACACACACCTACGGTCCTTAACAGCAGTGAGGTCTTTGATCTGCAGGTCTTTGTGTTGCAGCTGGGTTTGTAGATGCTGACACAATTCCTCAGATGTTTTCAGAGCCTCTTTGGTTTTGACCTGAGTCTGGCACTGGACTTCAGTTTCTTTTGACAGCAGCTTCATCTGGACAAGACCATACACATTCACACATAAACACGTGCACACAACAACAAATAATGATGAACATTGTGAAGGAGTTGCAGAAGAAACTGCTCATTTGAATCATTTGTTCACCTTGAGATGGTCAGACAGCAGCACAGCACGCATCTCATCCATTTTCAAGTTGAACTCATGTTTCTGCCGTCTGAGCTCACTGTCACCAACTGCTGTCAGCTCCTGTTGACCAGAGGAGAGGATTTCACAACATTACATTTACCAGGCGATAGAGGCGTAACGTGTGTTTTCTTGTTATATTGGTTCATGTTATATTGTGGTTTTCATGTGTATGTTTGTGTTATATTGTTGTATTCGTGTGTGTGTTGTTATATTGTGTGTGTGTGTGTGTGTGTGTGTGTGTGTGTGTGTGTGTGTGTGTGTGTGTGTGTGTGTTTTATATTATTGGGTTCATACAATGGGGCAAAAAAGTATTTATTCAGCCACAAATTGTGCAAGTTCTCCCACTTAAAAAGATTTTCATCATAGGTACACTTCAACTATGAGAGACAGAATGGGGGAAAGTGTCCAGGAAATCACCTTGTAGGATTTTTACTGATAATAAATAATAATTGGTAAATTCCTCATTAAAATAAGTATTTAGTCACCTACAAAAAACAAACACAAACAACACCTACCCTCACAGACCTGTATCTTTTCTTTAAGAGGCTCCTCTGTCCTCGCCTCATTACCTGTATTAATGGCACCTGTTTGAACCTGTTATCAGTATAAAATACATCTGTCCACAACCTCAACCAGTCACACTCCAAACTCCACTATGTCCAAGACCAAAGAACACTAGAAACAAACAAAACAAAAAAAAATGTAGACCTGCACCAGGCTGGGAGGACTGAATCTGCAAAAGGTAAGCAGCTTGGTGTAAAGAAATCAACTCTGGGAGCAATTATTAGAAAATAGAAGACATGCAAGACCACTGATGATCTCCCTCAATCTAGGGCTCCACACAAGATGTCACCCCATGAGTCAAAAAGATCACAAGAATGGTGAGAAAAAATTTGAGAACCACACAGGGGGACCTAGATAATGACTTGCACAGAGCTGGGACCAAAGTAACAAAGGCTACCATCAGTAACACACTACGCCACCAGTCCTGCAGTGCCAGACGTGCCCTCTGTTTAAGTCAGTACATGTCCAGCCCCAAAACATCACTGGTCTAGAGTAGATCTGCATGGATGAATGGGCCAAAATATAATAATAATACTATTATCATACACAAGGTTAAAAATCTTGTGAAGACTTACAAAAAATATTTAAGCTTGGTCATTGCCAACAAAGGATATATAACAAAGTATTGAGATTTCTCATTCTGTCTCTTATAGTTAAAGTGTACCTATATAAAAATGACAGGCCTCTGGCATCTTTATAGTGGGAGAACATGCACAATTGGTGGCTGTCTAAATACTTTTTGTCCCGCTGTATGTGTGTGTTCATGTAATATTGTTTTGTTATGTCATGTGTTGTGTGTGTATTTGTGTATCTGTGTCAACTGTGTTTCATAGTATTCCTCTAAAGATATCCTAGAATTGAACATTAACACACTGATGCAGTTTACCTAATTTTTCTTTCATTCATTTTTTGTTTGAGGAATACTGACTTATCTGATGAGTCTTATGAGGAGTAAATAGCTTGTACGCTAGTGTTGGCTCTGAGAGAGGAATCTGGTGTTTATCTATAACTCTCTGTTAACACCTGCTCATCTTACTGTGCACACATATCTGAAACACACATGTACATGTACAATACTCAATGTACAGAGCTGGCCACTTCGGAGTAGCAGGCACCAGATTTAGATTCACAGTGAGGTATTTGTCTGAGTTCATCCTAAAGGTCTGCTGCTGGTCCTCTCTGTGTGCCTGGCTGCTCTGGCACTTATTTCAGTCCTGTGATGTTGAGAGCCATCTGAGCCTAGCAGATTGTAACAGGGGAGTGTATTACTGTGTGGAGCTATGCATGTGTGGCAACAGCCTGAAGGCTTTTAGTGTGTAATTTATCATGAGGGAGCAATCAAAGGTCACACTATATTTAATCAAATCTGTAAACAATAAATATCAACATCATGATGCATACAGTATAACAAGACGTGTGTGTGCTTACCTGTCTCTGTAGTGTCAGCTGTCCTTCCAACTCCTGTATCCTGTGATGCAAATCCCATTTCATCCTCTCATACTCTTCTGCTTGCCTTTGAATTTCACTAGTCATAGAGCTACCATTCACACACACACACACACACACACACACATTGAAAATCAAATGTCTGAATGCTAGTTCATTTTTCATTAAAAAAATATAACAAACCTCATATGAGCAGCAAATGAGCAAACTTAAATAATACTGATTATTTTCTATCTATTTTTTAAATAAAAAATGAAACTTCACAGCCATGAATTAGTATCTGGCTAATGACTGGAAGCCCTGATGTAGTTTATTCACAAGTCTGTACCTAAACACTTTGTTCAGTTAGAAAGACGCAGAATCAATCCAAAGTTTTGAGAGCAGATCTGCATATAATGGGGCATTGACAATGGTTGCCATGGAGAAGTCATTCCACTATGGAGATGGGAGAAAGGGGGAAGAGTAACATGTGTGCTTTTGACCTGTTGTAATAGACGGATGGTTTGTGAGCAACCAGCTGTTTTTGCATTTAGAAACCCCCCCCCCCCCCCCCCCCCCCACACACACACACACACACACACGAGACAAATGTGTTAGTAGTATCAGGGGCCTTTCATTGGCAGAGCGAAATGAGCAGGTGGAGGTTATATGAATACTTTCCGATAATAAGAGTTTATGGTATGAAGTTTGAAACATGCAAAGGCAAACACTTAGTATTTAGTATTTATTTATATCCATTAACACTTGTATTTACTAGCTTGCCAATATACATAAACTAACTTTACCAGACGCTTGTTAGGTTGTTGAAAAGTAGTTGTAAACTGTGTAGTTGTAGTTGAATCATGTTGAGGAGGCAGTGATAAATAATGTTTGGCAAGATGAGAAAGTCAAAAATGTTCAAAATACAGTTTTAAGACGGATTGATCAGGTCTCTCAAAATGTACAGTTTGTGTTCATGTTGGTTTCTTGTTATTTAAAAGTCCATTTGTATCATTATTTTTACACAAATCACAATTTAATGCAATATATATATATATATATATAATCCACCTAGAATATAAAACCTGTTGATAGCATGTGTTTTAAATTTAAAAACACATGCTAATTTAAAGCCTTTTTAATAGATGATAGGTATTGATAACCATTTCCTTTGTCTTATTCAGATTCAGCAGTAGTCATTTATTGTTACATAATGGTGTGGATTGAGAGATTGGGTGTTGATTGTTATTGACAAATATGACTGTGTCGTTGTTATTATATAGGGTAGAGAAGGAGTTTGGGGTAATAGACCCAGTGTATGGTCTGTCTCTGACTGAAGAAGTATCCAGTGGATGAGAGGTGCTGCTGAGGTCCTGGAGCTTCCTTAACATCTGATAGCACTGGAATGTGTTGAACATACAACTGAAGTCAAGTAAGAGAACCCAGACAGCAGGCATGATGGTGTTCATTACCAGCTCGTTCATGTATAATCATTGAGGTAATTAGGTAATTGCAACTGTTCGGGAGTGGTTGAGTTCTGACCATGTGGGAATTCTTTGGCACATGGATGATTGTGACCTTCTTTATTGGGAAGGACCTCTAAAGGGAGCCCTCTATGTCACAGACCCCTTTGCCATGGGGTCTGGGAGTCCTGCCTGGTTTGTGGTGGCTCAGCTGTTGCCATACATCCTGCACTCCTGCATGATGGTTGGTGGGTGTGTTGATCCTGGGATAAGTAAATCTCTCAGCAGCCCTTTAAACAAATAAGTGATGGATTCAGAATGTTTATGGGAACAGTGAAATAGTAAAGGCATCAGCTGTGTACAGAGGGGCACCATGAGTTATCATGAGGACATTTTATCATGTTATGTCCATCATAAGGGCACCCGAGAGGGCATTTCATGGTGTTTGGTCACTAGAGGGGCATCCAGGGGGACATTTTATTTGATTTTGGCACCCTAGAGGGCATTTTATTACATTCTGTCCATTATAAGGGCACCCTAGAGGGCACTGTATCATGTTTTGTCACTAGAAGGGCACCCTAGACTAGGTTTAGGTGGTATTGATTGGTTCATACCTTCAAACCTTCCTGACATTTCACATGGGTATCTTTTATATGATGGTATGTGTGTAAAAAAATGTTGAGAATGAGTAATGTAGTGTAGGCTCTTTCTGATAAAAGTCCTCAGAAATAGATGTGATCTTCCTCAAATCACAACTGACACTCAGCACTGATTTGTTCCTCATCACATAGGATCTGATTATTGGGTCAGTGACAAACTGCCATGTGGTGTAACCCTAAAAACTTGGTACAAGATAGTTTAACTCTATCTTGTACCAAGGTTTACTAAGGTTTTTAAAAATTAAAACTATGCTATAAACTAGATTTATATTCTAGGTGGGTTAAATATTTAAAATTTCTTTTTTAGTTTGACATTTTGTGTCAAAAAATTGCATAAAATCATGATTTTTGTAAAACAAATGGACTTTTAAATCACAAAAAAACAACATGAACAGATAATGCATATTTGAGAGACCTGATGAATACTTCTTAAAACTGTAACATTATTGGTCACTAACCCTAATACTGGATTTCTAAATACCCTGGTATTATTTGATTCTTGATATCACTCAAGCCCACCTGAGAGGGCACTTTGTCACGTTGACCTACACATAGGGCTACCCGAGAGGATACTATTTTTTTTAAATATGGGAGCAACTAGGGGGGCAATCGCCTGATCCATCAAAGTGGGATCGAAAGTGTTCTTTAGTGAAAGTGACAGGGTCAGTTATTATGGAGACGGTAGAGAGGGTGCACTCCCCATTCAGCTTTATTCATATTTAATTTAATTCATATCACATATTTAACCTGAATTGAAGTGGTTGTTTTGTTTTTACAAATTCACTAAAATCACGCAAGATCAGCAGCAGTGAACCATTCACATGAAATGTTTCATTTCCTTTTTGCTTTTAGCTCATCAGACATATACTCACCGGCCACTTTATTAGGTACACCATGCTAGTAACGGGTTGGACCCCCTTTTGCCTTCAGAACTGCCTCAATTCTTCATGGCATAGATTCAACAAGGTGCTGGAAGCATTCCTCAGAGAGTTTGGTCCATATTGACATGATGGCATCACACAGTTGGTGCAGATTTGTCGGCTGCACATCCATGATGCGAATCTCCCGTTCCACCACATCCCAAAGATGCTCTATTGGATTGAGATCTGGTGACTGTGGAGGCCATTTGAGTACAGTGAACTCATTGTCATGTTCAAGAAACCAGTCTGAGATGATTCCAGCTTTATGACATGGCGCAATATCCTGCTGAAAGTAGCCATCAGAAGTTGGGTACATTGTGGTCATAAAGGGATGGACATGGTCAGCAACAATACTCAGGTAGGCTGTGGCGTTGCAATGATGCTCAATTGGTACCAAGGGGCCCAAAGAGTGCCAAGAAAATATTCCCCACACCATTACACCACCACCAGCAGCCTGAACCGTTGATACAAGGCAGGATGGATCCATGCTTTCATGTTGTTGACGCCAAATTCTGACCCTACCATCCGAATGTCGCAGCAGAAATTGAGACTCATCAGACCAGGCAATGTTTTTCCAATCTTCTATTGTCCAATTTCGATGAGCTTGTGCAAATTGTAGCCTCAGTTTCCTGTTCTTAGCTGAAAGGAGTGGCACCCGGCGTGGTCTTCTGCTGCTGTAGCCCATCTGCCTCAAAGTTCCATGTACTGTGTGTTCAGAGATGCTCTTCTGCCTACCTTGGTTGTAACGGGTGGTTATTTGAGTCACTGTTGCCTTTCTATCAGCTCCAACCAGTCTGGCCATTCTCCTCTGACCTCTGGCATCAACAAGGTATTTCCACCCACAGAACTGCCGCTCACTGGATATTTTTTCTTTTTCGGACCATTCTCTGTAAACCCTAGAGATGGTTGTACGTGAAAATCCCAGTAGATCAGCAGTTTCTGAAATACTCAGACCAGCCCTTCTGGCACCAACAACCATGCCACGTTCAAAGTAACTCAAATCACCTTTCTTCCCCATACTGATGCTCGGTTTGAACTGCAGGAGATTGTCTTGACCATGTCTACATGCCTAAATGCACTGAGTTGCCGCCATGTGATTGGCTGATTAGAAAATAGCGAGCAGTTGGACAGGTGTACCTAATAAAGTGGCCGGTGAGTGTAGATGGAGATGAGTGAACCTGCAGAAACGTTGGATATCATTATCATTCTACTGATGGATACACACTCATTACTTTACATTTGTGAAAAATAAGGATTTGAAGAACATTGTAGTCGAATGTACTTTGTGTAAAGAACTGTCCACTTCTTGAAATAAAATTTCAAATCTTGAAATGAAAACCACTTTCAACAGTGGAATCACCAGCTTTTTGAAACTTGTCAGTAAGATCCTTGTTGTGACTAACAGCAATAATGACAAAGGTATAGAGCTATATTTAGATTGATGAATCCATATTTCCAGTTATTTTGGTGAGAGTAACTTAAAAGTAATGCAATAGTAGTGTAATACCCTACATTTTAAATACAATGACCTACTTTGAAATGACAGTAACAAGTAATAAATAACACATTACAGTTTTGAAATAACTTGCCCAACAATGCTCCTCATCCCCCTCTCCAGACTCACCATCTGAGCTGGTCCAGCTGCAGCCTGTGTTGAGCAGCATTGTTCTGGCTGATGCTGAGCTCCTCCTGCCTCTCCTCAGCATCTCTGGATCTCCTCTCCTCCAGCAGGGCCACCTGCGCCCGGAGCCGCTTCAGCTCCTCCTGCCTTCATGGGACAGCAGTGTTTCTGTATTATGGTTCGATTATGATTTTAACTATAATCTGACAAAGTGAACCCTGACTAACAATGCGACCTATTCTGTCTTTAGGTAATAAAACAAAAAGGAAAAGCATGGATTGAAGGAGATCATGTGACTTGCCCTACCTGTTCTGCTCCACAGTCAGAGCTCTGTCGGTGACGACATCGTATCTGTGCAGCTCCCTGTCTCGTTCATCCAGGAGAGCCAGGTTGAAGTGGAACGCTTCCCTCAACTGCTGCTGGTGATTCCTGGACAAATGAAGCATTACAAAATGATAGACATACCCATGAAGAACATAACAAACATTTTAAATAAGAATCTCATAAATTTGATAATGGATGAATTGTGATAGATATGTAGATAACAGGAATTATTTTTTTTTTAGATTTGAGATCTTTTAGATATTAAAGAAAATGTCTGAAACCCATGACAAAATGTCATTGTGTTATTTATGGAGGGACGTATAATTAAAATAAATGATTCATTCAATGACATGTCTGCCTCTGCCTCAATACAATGGGGGTGGATGGAATTTAGTTTGTGCCATTGATCAACATTTAAACATTTCAACATCAATGTTCCAGATACAATATTCTGGTTACTCTTGATAATACACAGACATCTATTGTAATGGCTCAGAGGAGTCAGAAATACTTCACAGATATTTCAAAACCTGTGCAAATAAGAGAAAAAAAACTCTCTGCATGAACAGATACCATAGTTGAGGAAATATGTTCCCAAAAACATGTATGAGTTCAAATGTTCAAACTGGTGTCACGTCATAAAATGTCACTTGTGTTGTTTCAGACTCACACACAGTTACACATGGACATATAGTCAAAACAAGGAACTTGAGTAAAGATAAACTAACATAAACATGTGACTATTATGTACAGACATATAAGTGAGAGAGAGATAACATAAAATATCTCTAAACAAGGATAGTCATTCAAGTTCTGAATAAATACTGATTGCAATAAATAAAGCTCCTAGGCAACTGTCAATCTGTTTCATTATCACACTGAGCTCCACCTTTCATTTATTATCCAATGACTTCACTGGAATGTGTACGCAGGCTTTCCTGTCATACAATGATCATCTTAGCTGAAGAATTAGGATGAAGTATGCTGAGTTTGTTGTGGCAGAGAAGAGTAGCACTAATGTGCAAAATGATGATGGCACTTTCCATTTCCATTGGGATTAATAGAGCATCCATCCATCCATCCATCCACTCGTCCGTCCGTCCATCCATCCATCCATCCATCCACCCGTCCGTCCGTCCATCCATCCATCCATCCATCCATCCATCCATACATCCATCCATCATCTATCTATCTCTGCAAGTAACTGTCTCATCTCTGAATTTCACCAGCTGTGATTAGAAGAGAAGCAGAATGAATGAACATGTATAATTACAATGATTACAATTACAATGATCATCTTAGCTGAAGAATTAGGATGAAGTATGCTGAGTTTGTTGTGGCAGAGAAGAGTAGCACTAATGTGCAAAATTATTATGGCACTTTCCATTTCCATTGGGATTAATAGAGCACCCATCCATCCATCCATCCATCCATCCACCATCCATCCATCCATCATCCACCCATCTATCCATCCATCCATCTGTCCATTCATCCATCCATCCATCCATCCATCCATCATCCATCCATCATCCACCCATCCATCCATCCACCCATCCATCCATCCATCCATCCACCCATCCGTCCATCATCTATCCATCCATCCATCCATCCACCCATCCACCCATCCATCCGTCCATCCATCCATCCGTCCATCATCTATCCATCTCTGCAAGTAACTGTCTCATCTCTGAATTTCACCAGCTGTGATTAGAAGAGAAGCAGAATGAACATGTATAATTACGCCACATGTTTCTCTGTTGGTGATATCAGAGGCCGAGGTGCTGGGTGAACAGTGATTTTTTGTTAGATGCAGGTGTTCTACCTGAGGGAGAGGCACTCCTCCTCTGCCTTTCTCAGGGAGCTCTGTAGCTTGTGAATTCTCATAGATTGGAGCTCCTTCCACTCCCTCTCTTTACAGGCCAGCTGGGCCTCCAGGTCTCCTACTCCACGCTCCCCTTCTGAGTGCATGGTGATAGTGGGATTCACCTACAATACAGGTCATCATGTGTTACTAAACACACAGAATGAATGATAACACTAGTAATTATTTAGTTCATATTTTTGTGGCCATGTAGTCACAGTATTGTTTCAAAATCAGGATGTCAAGATAATAATAATGGTTAATTCCCATATGTAGACAGCCCTTTAATATAGATTTCGGTAGCAGTTGTTAAAGTGTAACATACAGTACAGACCAAAAGTTTGGACACACCTTTTCATTCAATGTGTTTTCTTTATTTTCATGACTATTTATACTGTAGAATCTCACTGAAGGTGAAAGGTGAAATAACTGAAAACATGTTTTATATTCGAGTTTCTTCTAAATAGCCATCCTTTGCTCTGATTGATAAAGCAATAAATTCCACTAATTAA